>CM067322.1:80515694-80732873 GCA_034231615.1 Meghimatium bilineatum
AGGTATGACAGATTATAGCTGTTAAAGGGAATGTAAAACAAACATTGCATCAGTAAAAAACGACACATGTTGACATTGAAGTGTTATTGTTTTCATTATTTCTACAGCAGTGCTTAGAATATGTTCTTCCAAAGAGTACTTGGTGTAGAAAATTCCAGTAGTTGAACATGTGGATTCATGTACTTTTTAAAAATATTGTATATACACTCCGCAACCCCCATTCTTCACTATTTTGGTTGCCGATCAAACAGCATACACTTTATCAACATGTCTCTGTTATATATATATATATATATATATATATATATATATATATATATATATATATATATATATATATATATATATATATATATATCCAATCAGGTGCAATATTAGTGTTTTAATGTGTAGAGTTTTCTGGTCTATCATATTGTGTAAGTGTTGCACCTGCTTGTTCTGATAGTGATATGATATTTTCCCCACTAATTACTTCTGTTACTTCACAAACTATTCACGACAAGAAGGAAAAGCTTTTGACAGGAAATGCTATACCTGTCAACGTGTACAAATTGTAGTTTGGACATAATGTACTGAGATGTGATTTATTACAACCTGTATTGATCATAATCATTTACCCGTAGTAAAAAATCTCTCACACATGATCATGGACAATATATATTGTAAGGTTAATATAACATACTTGATGGGTTATTTGGTGTTAAATACATACTTTCATGTATACATAGTGAAATATATATTATTATCTATAAATATTCATATGCTTTCTTCGAAATCACTTGTTGCGTAATATTTTATAAATGTCGTTGTTGAGTCAATATGTTGTAATGATTTTTTTTACAATTGAACCATCATATTTGTTTGTTTCTCAATGTAAATTTAATATTCTTTTGTGCATCTGTTTCATAAATGCTCATTGGTAAACCTACAGTTCTATACCTTTATTAGTAATACGTATTTGTAAAATTTTTCCTCTCTATGGTAGGGTGGTTAGTCAGCATATCTAACAAACACAACTCGGTCGCTAGTGCTCGTGGTACGAAAGCAAATCATTGACTTTCTACTAAGGATGCAATATAAAAGTGCTAACACGCTTAAACATATAAATATAGTTGAATATTGTTAGCAAGGCTTAACCGATGTAACAATAGTTGAATATTGTTAGCAAGGCTTAACCGATGTAACAATAGTTGAATATTGTTAGCAAGGCTTAACCGATGTAACAATAGTTGAATATTGTTAGCAAGGCTTAACCGATGTAACAATAGTTGAATATTGTTAGCAAGGCTTAACCGATGTAACAATAGTTGAATATTGTTAGCAAGGCTTAAACATGTAACAATAGTCGGCTATCTAAATGATATACGGTTTGTACTTCAACTTGTCTTATAGTATTAACAGACGACTACTATCATGTGGTAGTACGCGGAGATAACTATGTACACACATTAGCCTATACGCATGAATTAATGCTTGATGATTTGATGTTATTTCTATCGTTTATGGTTAGAAGGGTATACCCCATCAATATGTTAGTCATGGGGTTAAGGGGTTGTCCACATAATATGTTAACAAATTGGAAGGAAGACGTGTTCGTTGAAGGCAGTTGTTAATAGGATGTTGGGTTGGACAAAAGTTGACGTCAACAATAATTTTCTTATTCACCAATTAAATATGTTCAAATTTATAATTATTTCGTTGATTTAAAAACAACTAAAAAGAAGTATTTAAATTACTTTGTGTGCTAAAAATTGTTAGAGGAAGTGTCATGATGACGGTTAACATTAACAGTTTTTGTTACATAATTTAGTATGGATTCCTGACTGAATTCTTGACTGAAATCGTGTAGTTGACATAGAGTGATGGTCATATATGCGCACAGTTGGCCTAAGTTATAGAGAACTTCTAACACTTGTATAGTGAGCATGTATTAATAAACAATATGTATCTATTGTTTTTTGAATCGGCTAGCTGTCAGTTCATATTATTTTGACTGCTGGAGCCAGTTCATGGCTGGCATTCATGACTAACCAATCAGTTTACATTATCCTGACTTCTAGATTACATGGCTGATATTCACGACTAACCAATTAGTTCACAATATCCTAACGTATATAGTGCAACTCTGCAACTAATTTTATCGATATGCATACTATTTTCAGAAGTGTTTTAAATACGTAATGACATAATGTAGAAATATTTGCATCACACTTGAACCAAAAAGGTGCAATTTGTCTATATAATGTATGTACACAATCACTAAATATTCTAGTGTTAAAAAAATGAAGCTTACATGACAATTAGGTGTGCATTTTGTAATACAACCAAACCTGTCTGTGCTTCAATTTGAACGATGCGTACGATTTTAATCTGAATGTGAGTAAAATGCATCGATCTAGATCATTGGAAGACTTGTGTCTGTAAATATAAGCGCCATAATCTATTTTTAGAAATTACTGTGTAAATAAATTATTCCATGATTATAGTGGACACACATTCACAAACATCACAGGAATATGCCGCCACGTGCAAATAGCAACACCTGATGAAATACAATTTACAAATTTATTATGTCGTTCAATAATTAAACTGTTACGCAAAATGTAATTACATTCCGTTTACTGGTTGTGTAGCTATTATATGGAATGTGAGGGCACCTATTTTGAATCACACTCTGAGTCCATGACTAACAATCATGACATTATGTTAAGTTTAAGCAGTTGAATCTTTTGCCAGGTTTTATTGTTTTTTTCTGTAAGATTCATGTCAAAAATATAACCTAATGTTGTCTTGTCTGGAGACGATTATTCCCACTGACCAATAAATCGATTCCGCAATGTAATTATTAGGAGATTCTGCAATCGATTTGGTTTTGTAATCATGAGAAGATTGTGTACAGTCTTACACTTCATCATCTAAAGTGAATTGTGTATTTAATTTGTGTCATTTTAGTTGTTTAGTAGCAAATATGTTGGATAATCTAATTTGAACTTTCTTATCCTCTAATATAATTGATAAATGCTTGAAAAAATAAAATATTGCAGTCTATATGAGATTATTTCCAAGTGTGATTGCAGATGTATTCTTCAGATAAGAGTGAATTACTCGCAGATAACAAAATATAATACTGCAGGTACCGGTAACATCGTTCTAAGTACACTAAAACATATTGAAGTGATAAGGGCAGTATATTTTACAACAGCTATGGTCAAGATAATATTCATGATTATTGATAGTTAATTCGGTAAGATTATGCAGTTCGAAACTCGACGATAAAACTGATGTTCTTGAACATGTCGATATGTTTGTGTGTTTTTTTCGTGTAAAATCCAACATATGTCTTTCAGCTTTTAGAGGGATATCTGCGACTGACACTAAAATATTACAGCTTATAATTCTCTATTGAGTTCTTATTCTTCATGGTATATGAAATGAAAAATGCAATTATCCCGCCAGTCAAAGGCAGATTGGAAGACATGAGATTATTCAGAACGAAGCGACATCTATCATCATGAGTTATCACAGGCATACACCAAGAGTGGTTATAAAATTTCATCTAGACTTACCAAGCATATCTCACATGATTGACATGATGCGTGCCCGTACATACCTACAAATGAATTGTGCCACAGACCGTCCACTACACATATAGCTTCCTCGTGTGAATGGGAACATGCTCAAGAGATGTAAATCATGAATGCGGAGCGCTGATAATGATGTTAGACATATTTGTGAGCCAACAATAATTAATCCGGATGGGAATGGTTACATGTTGCAATTGACTTTCATGAAACTTTCAATACCATATTACATTTAATAGATAGTTTATTACAGATGAAAGACAGCAAGTAAAACGAGTCGATCACCTTATAAGAATGAACCCAAACCAAATACCAGTAAGAGCATATAACAAAAGAATATATCCGGGCGCTAAATCCAAAGGTAGACCAAGAAAACGATGGATAGAAAACATCAATATAATCATGAACAAACATGGACTAAATTCATCCACGGCGACACATCTGGCCTTGGAACGACAGCTTAAGCTCCCACACCAATGTTTAACGGCAAGTGTGAATACGATGAACCATGATTCACCAGATATTGTAGGTAGCGAATATTGCCGTGCGGAAACATGAGTCTGGACTTACAGTTCAGGCATCAAAGAAAAGGGCAACTGATTTCGTTCCAAGCATGCCGAAGTAAGCGACTAAAGAAAATTGGATGTTATTCTGACAATCAGTCACCCGTGGATAAATAAATCATTCTTGCTGTGTATCACAATGTCTTTCTTTTTTGTTTTCTGTCTTAATTATTGGACTGCGGCCTGCCTGAAGGGATGTCAAGAGTGTATCAGGCCACGGAAGTAAACCCCTACATAATTATGGTGGGGCATAACGACTCTCCACGGTATATTAGACTGACATCTTCTACTAGTATGTCGTCTTCCTTACATTATTGAAACTAAATGTAGTAATTTATATTTTACTTCATGTACTTAAACCTAATTCTGTTTACATCTATCATCATCTATATAAATTACATTTCAATCTATCACAATCTACTCGCAACTACTCTTGTTCACATTTACTATCGCCTACTAAAACTAATTTTGTTCACATTTACCATCGCCTACTAAAACTAATTATGTTCACATTTACCATTATCAACTTAAAACTAGTCCTGTTCACGTTATTTTAATCTAATTAAAATTATTATTCTCATCTACCATCATCTACGTATACCTACTTCTGTTCAATCTACCATCATCTACGTATACCTACTTCTGTTCAATCTACCATCATCTACGTATACTTACTTCTGTTCAATCTACCATCATCTACGTATACCTACTTCTGTTCAATCTACCATCATCTACGTATACCTACTTCTGTTCAATCTACCCTCATCTACGTATACCTACTTCTGTTCAATCTACCATCATCTAATTAAAACTTTTTTTATTCTGATCTACCATAATCTACTTAAAACCTCTATTCACACCAACCATCATCTACTTCTGTTCAGCTCTACCACCACAAACTTACAAAAATAGTACTTACGTATGCAACATTTGTTAACTGTTTCCTACGTAAGTACTATTTTCATACGGTTTTACTAGCAGTAGGACCTTTTATTGACTGGCATACTTAAAAAAACTACAATTCACATCTACTATCATCGACTTAATACTACTTTTATTTCACATCTTCATAAAAGCTATATACACATTTTATTTAAAAACTCTGTTTACACTGTGTATCTAGCTTTCTCTAGAGCTGGTTAAATACTTTTAAAAAACGTTATATTATTAGAACATTAATTTGAAATATCTATCTTGGTAAACCATTCAATTATATCAAATGACGGAAATATTCTCATTAATGAATACGCACTGGAATGGTTTATGGGAATTTGACTTAAAAAAATATTTTCATCCGAAGTTATTAGTTCTCGTGTGTGGCTGTTGTACTGTTGAAGACCACCGCTACTCAATGGTTAGTGTACGGGCTTCTCTGTCAGGTGATCTGAGGTTCAATGTGAAGTTCAACTGAAAAGTGTCAAACTACTTAAAAAAGTGAAGTAAATAGCTGTCCACGATTTTTTGTATGTCTCCTCCTCTGCTTCTTCCAGCTCCGAATGTCTTCTGTATTATACGTTTTTAAAATGAATCATGTCAGCATGCATGTCCAAATCATGCAAGAACTATAACAATAACACACTTAGATTATTAGACAGCAGGATGCTGAGAATACACAAACGTCGAGTATGAAGTAGACCATATTCTCCCTATACACAGGTCAAGGAAACAATCATCTTATTATGTTCTGATGAGAATAAGATAAATCTAAAGTCATATACTCAAGAGGACAAAAACACGAGAGAGGGGTAGGCATACTACTAGACACAGAAACAGGGAAAAAAGTCAAGGGTATCATGGTAATATCAGCCCGGGTAATATACTAACTAACAGAAAAACTATTGGATATTAACATTCCACATTTGTATTCACCTACATCAAGTAGTTCCGAGAACATCGACAATTTCTATAGAGAACTAGAGCCGCAATGAAACAGTGTAACAATCATGAAGTAATTATAGTGATAACAGTGAAAAGAACGCAGTTACATGGTGTCTAAAATCTAAGACAGGGCAAATATTTATGGGAAAAGACCACATAGTACAGCGATGCTCAGAATATATCAAAGAACTTTATGATGGCAATATACCTCTGATAGACATGGTTTCCATATAAGGAATACATGGTTCAAGCAACATCCAAGAACGCTGTGTACATGAATTAGCCCAGGAGATAATACACGGAATCAAATTGATTACATTTTAATCTCTAAAAAACATGGAATTAGCATTATATCTTTGAAAACATGGCCAGGTGCAGACTGCAACAGTGATCATATACTAATGGGTGAGCAATTTTGTATACAATTAAAGAAGATCAACATATCACTAAGAAATATAATATAAGATTAAGTATTATTGAAATCAATGCTGACATTTAAGAAAGATGGAGCATAATTTTACAGAATATAACTGTGCCATTGCAAAGATTCAGAGTATTGAAGATCAATGGGGCATGCTAAGACAGTCGATAAACCAAACATCTAAAGATATACTACCAAATTAAAACATGCATTAAAACAAAAATGAATGACTGAAGAAATATTAAAATTGATGGGCACCAGAAGAAAAAATAAACATAAGATAGAGGAATATAAGAAAATACATTGAGATAGTTGGAAGGCATGTTGAGAACGTCACATTGTAACTGCAAATTAGCTTCATTAAATTAGTAAACTAATCTGTTAAATATGCAAGTTCGGGTTCTGATTTTATTATATTTTCTTTCACAATATGATCTGTTGCATTAAAAACTTTAAAACGGTCTAAAAACGTGACAATAATTTTGTCAAACATAAGCTTATCCAGAGCCAGCGTGCTTCAATGTGATGGAGTAATTGATGAAAGTCAGTCTTCTTCACATAATTGTGCAAATAGCATAGAAATCAACGCGCGGCTACGAATCTTGTTTACGAATCTTGATTATGACGATTCTAAAAGATTGGCTCAATCCGGCACTCAGATTTTTAGCTAATATATTTTGTTTATGAATGACGCAGTGAATTGCAAACACACAGGAAAAAATGTGTTCTAAATGGCTTAAAGAACCGAGCGTCCAAGCTTGGCTGGTGCTCCATATGCCACTGCCGATTTTATATTTGATAAAGAATGGCTTTCTCAATGTAATAATCTTTCAAAAATTTAATATTTATTCTTGATTATTAATTAGAAAATAGAATCACAGCACGCGGGGCACCCCCTTAAGTGCTCCGCTCTCCATTCCAGCAACTATCCCAGTGTAAGTAGACTCAGAGTCCGGGTCAGGTGTGAATAACAAATCTTCGGATATTTCTGAAAAAAGACTACCTTTCCTTTCCTCACCTCTACACACTCTCATTTCTGACATATTTTATGTGTATGATCTCATCATCTTAAACCTCATCCTCATTTTGCAATGAATTAATGACTGCTTTACCTCTTCTCAGCAATTGGTCATCACTCGTTTCCTCTGACACTGCATGACCAGGGTAGATATGTATGCATTGCTCTGTACGAATTAGTTACTCCATAAATCAAACGATTGCTGTCTCAGCATGCATTTTTCGTTCTTGTGCAGCATGTTTTGAAATTCTTTGAGCATTACGGAGTGTGTTGATGTATCAAATAAAACCAATTAATGGACAAAATTAAATATCGATTCACCTTTATTATCTATTGTCACAGTTCTCGCAAAAAAACAGTTCTTCGTGTGTCTTGGTCCATAGTAAAACCAATATATGCAAATACTCGTAATAGTTCTTTATTATCGTGACAATGTTGATTCGTGCAGTTCAATTGAGGAATCGTACGTTTGCAGATAATTACACAATACGTTTTCAACACAATGACTCATTTCATCAATACGTCATTGAATTGTGTTGTTGATCAAAGGAATTCTTTAGAATCTATTATATGTAGCCTTGTATAGACCTGTATTTAAACCTCTGAAATCAGTTGTTTCTCGATATTACGGTAATTTCTGATTTTTCGATGAGTAGTGGAATATTGTAAGACCCCAGTAAACCACCATCGTCTCTATTTGAAGCGATCATGCTATCCACCGTGGTTCTCTTCTGACGTTGTAAAATAATGAGTAATAACTATGTACAGTAGAAGTCTACAAGTGTTATTCGCACGATGCGTTGCTGCTCGTATCGTGCACGTGAACGTAGAAAACCACGAAACAGATGGGTACTTGATCAATTTTATGAAATATATATATATATATATATATATATATATATATATATATATATATATATATATATATATATTGTTGAGAACACCTTATATAACAGCTATTTTCTTCCAAAAGTTCGCCAGACGATATTTGCTGCATACTACTGTTTCTGTCCATTCTTCACACATGACCCAACCATCTTGATCGCTAACCACTGAGCACACTCCCATTATTTTTAATAATTGTGACCGTTGTAGCATTTCAATCATAGTGATTTGGTCCAGCCATCCGATGTTCGTTACGAATACTGCTACGGGAAGTCTATCAGGTTATCTCACATGGCTGGTGTATAATGTCCATGTTTGCAAGCACGAATCACATAACAGAAACCATTCAGATTAGGAAAAAGAGATGAAGAGGGAGAAAGAGTAAGAGAGAGAGGTGTATATAAGTTGTAACCCACTAATATTCCGTGTTGTGTCTGATCTTATATTTAATCCACATTGAAGTTCATGAGTAGAGTTACCATACGTCCGGATTTCCCCGGACACGTCCTCTTTTTATGCCCCTGTCCGGGCGTCCGGGCGGCTTTCCAGAAAATTACTTTTGTCCGGGTTTTTCTGCGCCCCCGACCGTCCGTCCACACCCGATCGATCGATACTATCCTACTTACTTTTATGTGCTATATACTTTAATCTATTATGTATAGTGAAATAAACACGCGCGCCAGCTATATTTAGCTCAATATTAACATTAGCCATCAGAACTTCTGGTTCCGTTAGCCATTTTCAATTTATCGTAAACATAACGCATTTCGCATAGCAGACGGTAACGCAAGTTCGTCAGTGATAATTATTACTTATTTACTTTTGAATTGAAGAATGAACTTAATTTTTTTTTTTAAATTAGATTTAAAAAATGCAGAAACTCAGTTAATACATGATCATAATTAAATAAGAACAATATTTTATGTAGTTTAACTTTAATTTTATTTGTGCAACACTTAATATTGGATATATTTGATGATAATTTTGCGTATCCTTTTTTTCCATCTGACAATTATGGTATTTCTACAATAAGGGTGCACTGGATTGAAAGGCGCACGTCAAAACGTCCTCTTTTTCTATCTGACAATTATGGTAACCCTATTCATGAGGGATCTTATTGTTATATCGTGACCATGGACTAGGTATTCAGACCTGTGCGCTCATGAATTAGAAAACTAATTTTCTGATATTTGTATTATTTCTGTGTTTTTCATTGGTCGGTCTTGAGTATTTTTGGTAGAAGACCCCAAGTATATAAATATTGATACACGGATATCAAGACAATAAGCAAAACCGTAACGAATGAAGTCATGCTTACTTTCTGTAAGTAGGTATTCTATATGGCAGCTGGCCTTGCGTACATCAATCTCTTTTGACTTCCAATGATAAATTGACAATATCTAACTGTATCGCTTTCAGTATGTCTTTACTGTAGTAAATTAAACCAATTATACTTCTGTGGTCACATATTTAGATTTTATGGTGTATATGGCATGATCTTCTTTCATTATGAAACGTGTATTGTTCCCTTTTAGTTTTTAGTTTTTCTTTTTTTTCTGCTCTTAAGTATAAGGCTTAAAGTGTCAACTTTTATACTTTCATGTATACCTACTCTACCATTGAATATACAATTTTAATGTGACCCTCATTTGGTAGCTCATCCATTTCTCTTACTAAGTACCGGCTAAAAGTAAACTAACATTCTATGAACTTGTAAAAATGCAATAAAATGCATCAAAAATTAATTAAATTGTGACGTTTTGCCCCAATGTAGTGTAAAAAAAAGTCACAGTCAAGGTAGGAGGAGGGGGCAAAATGTTGAAACTCCTTATTCAACCATAAACTATCTCAGTTGTTCACAACTGGAAGCATATTTGTTTCTGTTGCCTAATTTCCACCAGTAGGGAACTTTAGAGGCAAATGCAGGACATAGGAATTTACTGGGATCTTTACAATAATTGAAAACGACAAATAATTCATCTAGATTTTGTGTTGTTTTCTTCAGATATTGGACCACCAGAGTGTTATCCACCACAGAAATAACACCTGACATCACAGTCTCTCTATTAAATGTCCCCTGATCTGTATGGCTCTTGTAGGTTATCATTTTAGTAACCTGGGGGCAATGCTAAAAAATATTTTGTTATGCTCATAATGAATAATTTAATAAAACAACTTAAATCCTAGTATACACAGACTATAACCATGTATTTACAATCTGCTATGTGAACATTTATTATGTATATGATTTCAAGATACTCCAGGTCATTTCTAGTAAAAATGGGGAGAACTGAGAGTCATTTCTAGTAAAAATGGGGAGAACTGAGAGTTATTTCTAGTAAAAATGGGGAGAACTGAGAGTCATTTCAAGGTGTGTCTTATATTTTGAGAATTAATAAATAGTCTTACCATAACAAACACAGAAATTAACACAATACATAATAGTCAATAGTAGCAACTTGTGATTGATATTAACTAACAAAATTTGTCGCATTAAGATACAAACTGTCAAAAGCGAAAACCAATTTTTCTTTTCATGTGGCAAGAAGTGACAACTACCTAGCATTGTGACTTCTTACCGTCACTTCTAAAAACTATTTACCCTTTGGTCGCATAAAATATTGATGTATTTCATTTATAAAAGCATTTACACTACATTAGTAAATGGTTAATGAACACTGTATTTTTTTAAAAAGTAGAACCATTTTGTGAATGACAAGTTGCTCTAAACTCACATTTTTGTAGATTGTTATTTCAATATCAGGAACATGGAAAATGAAAATAAATGCGATAATTAAAAAAATATTTGGAGGTAAGTCCCCATATTATGCATATAGTTTGTCTACCTGACAATAAATGAAACAGTACAATGGTTTTTCATTCTTTCTACTTTAGATTTATGTATATGATATGTGTGATAGAACATATGTTTTTATTCTTTCTGCTTCAGATTTATGTATATGCTACGTGTGACTTTTTATCCTTGAAACTTTACGCTACCATCTTTCTCTACGTGTACTTGTGGTGATACCTACAATTGTTGTAATGTCTGCCTTGTTATGTTTCGCATTTTCGTTCATTGCAAGTTTATTATTACATAACAAGTCCCTTTTCATGTTTCATTATTTTTATTTCATTATTCCTGTCATGTTGTACTTCCTTTTTTAATAAAGGAACGTTGTTTTCCATAACGTAGCAGTTTTCCGTGTTCAAATTATTACATGTATTACAATTCATACGCATTGCTTTTCTTATATTACTCCACTCTTGTATCTATCTATCCATCCGTCTTGTCCAACTTGTCCGTCTGCTTGTCTGTATGTCTGTCTTTTTGTCTGTCTATGCATCTATATATCCAGTATATATGTTGACTTTTTTGGAAACTGAATCATAAGAGTGCTATACTGGAGACTGGATCATAAGTGTGCTATAATGGAAACTGGATCATACGAGTGCTATACTGGAGAATACGTAAATGCACCAACTACAGATTAAACTGAAGAAGAAATATAACAGTACTATGTAAACCTACAACAACTATTCAAACCAGTAAAATCAACATACATGTTAATAGTCATGGGAGAGATGAATGAACAAGTAGTGAAAGGAAGGCAAAAAACATTGTATTGAAATTCGTACTAGGGGCATGAAATGACAGAGGAGAAAGACGTATACAGTTCTATGAGGAGAACAACATGATAATTTGTAATACATTATTTGAACATTACAATAGAAGATCAAATGCATGGACAAGTCTGTGAGATAGAATGAGGAACCAAATAGACTATATTATGATCAACAACAGATTTAGAAATAGTGTCAAGAATACTAAAACATATCCAGGTGCAGATATAAACTCTGACCATAATCTAGTGTTGTGCAAAATACACGTTAACCTTAAAAACATAAAGCATAGAAAAGTTCCAGAACCACAGATAGACGCATCCGCACTAAAACAACCAGACATAAAAAAAAATACCTTGTAGATGTAGGAAATAGATATGAACATCTAATGATAGAATGCATGGAACAATACAGAAGGGAAAATCCAGAAGAGAAATTAGACAATAAATGGGACAGCCTAAGGAAAATTATTCAAACATCAAATGAAAATTTACCAATAAGAAAAGCCAAGAACAAAAAAAATGCATGGAAGATGAAATAATACAGAAAATGTCGGAAAGAAAGCTAAAAAATACCCCAAATTACTCAATTATTGTCAAGTAGATACGTAATATGTGCAGAAAAACGAAAAAGCAATGGCTAGAAACAAAATACAGTGAAATAGATAAGATGTCCATACAACGGAAGACAAAATTCGGTTGATAACAAATAAGATAAATCCTATAATTTGGGGGTGGCTACAGATAAAAATCTAAAAATAATATTTGATAAAACATAAGTACTTACTAGATGGGCAGATTATGTGACAGAACTGTTTGTCGACCGACGGAACAAAAAAAAAACAATGCACAATAACGATGGACCAGCAATACTGAAAGCAGAAGTAGAACATACAATAAAATCAATACCATTTGGAAAGGCTGCAAGCTCCGACAACATAACAGCAGACATAATAAAAACTATAAATGATTTTGGTGGGGATACTATCACAGAAATTTGCAATGACATATGTGAAACAGGCCACATACCTAAAGACCTAACATAATCAATATTCATACCATTACCTAAGAAGCCCAGGGCTGTGATCTGTACAGAGTATAGAACAATACGTCTAATGAGTCATTTAACTAAAATACTCATCAAGATAATACATGAAAGAATTAAGAACAAGATAGACACGGAGCTCGTTGAAGAACAATTCGGTTTTAGGAAAAACAAAGGAACCAGAAGCTATACTGAGTATCCGGCTAGTGATAGATAAGTTTATGAAGTCCCAAAAAGTATCTATATTCGCTACATACACTACAGCAAGGCCTTTGGCAGAGTCCAAAATGAAAAATTATTCAAATGTCTTCACGAAATATGCAAAGATGGAATCGACATCAGACTGATTAGAAATATATATTGGCAACAGACTGCATCAATAAGGTCTGAAAACAGTTACTCACGATACATAGGAAAAAGATGATGGGTAAGACAAGGAAGCATTTTATCACCAAGCCTATTTAATATCTACACAGAGAATATCTTTAAAATATAGAAGAAATACCATGACTCAAGATCAATTATAAATTAGTAAACGACCTAAGATATGCAGATGACACTGTTCTTTTGGCAGAAAGTGAACATGAACTACAAAGACTAATAGATCAAGTCAATAAATCAAGTAATGAATATGGACTGGATATAAATATCTATAAATATAAAAAAAAAAAAACATGACACAGAAGAACAAGAGGTAAACGTAAACATGCAGGGAGAGAAACTGCAACAAATAAAGCATTATCAATATCTTGGACACATAGTCACAAATGATGGCATAAGTGAAACAGATGTTAAAAGGAAAATAGGAATTGCTAAAAATACCTTCAATGACATGAGGAAAATATTAATATCTAAACAAATTACAAACACGTTAAAAATGAGAATTATAAAATGCTACATCTATTCTATATTAATGTTTGGCTCAGAAACATGGACACTAAATAAACAATTAGAAATCAGAATTGATGCCTTTGATATGTGGGTTGATTGAAGAATAGGGAGAACATCATGGAAAGAGAAGAAAACAAATAAAGAACTAATAAAATGCTTAATATGAAGAAATATATACTAAGAGAAATAAAGATCAGGCACATAAAATATTTTAACACATTAAAAGACATGACGCCTTATTCTTGATTGTCGATTCTTCATTAGAAACTGGCTTCATATCACGCGGGACATTACCATAAGTGCTCCGCCCTCCGCTCCAGCAGCCATCCCAGTGTATGTAGACTCATAGTTACCCACATGACATCTTATTGAAGACCTTACTTGAGGGCACAGTCAAAGGGAAGCGAGCAAGAGGTAGGTAAAGAAACAATTGGGAGACTAACATCACACGATGGAGAGGTTACAGTCTAGCAGAGTGCACCACCATGACAAGAGACATGGGATGTTGAAGATACGTTGCAGTCAAACTTTGTAACGCAGACAGAACTTAAGTGATGATGAATGGAGAATGGATCGTAAAAATGCTATACTGAAGAAATCAGCACACCCTCCCCCACCTCCCTTCTCAAAAATAAAAAAAAGTTCCAACATTAGCAATTCGTGAAAATGTGCAAATGTAGAAAAATCATGGCAAGAACATTCCTTGATATTTGTCAAGCCGAGATTTGCTGTGTCATATTGTGCTATTAGGCCTTGCAGAATTAAATGACGATTGCTTTCTGTTGAGGATATTTCACTTTTGATTGTTTAATATGCAAGAATATTTTGACATCGCTAGAGGCTTATCACTCATTCAATCTAGATTATTCTAGTAGAACTTCCTGTGCCTCTTAATATTTCCGTAATCTTCTCATATGCTCTCACTGCTGGCCCCACTATGGGTTCATCTATAATAAGAGGTCAATCCATTTCAGCTTTCTCTATTTTTCAATATATGTATGAAGACATACGCTGTTCAAACATTTCTTATAATCTATTCATCCCACACATAATCTATTCATCCCACACATAATCTCTTCATCCCGCACATAATCTCTTCATCCCACACATAATCTATTCATCGAACACATAATTTCTTCATCCCACACATAATCTCTTCATCCCGCACATAATCTATTCATCCCAAACATAATCTCTTCATCCCACACGTAATCTATTCCCCCTCACATAATCACTTCATCCCTCACATAATCACTTCATCCAACACATAATCTCTTCATCCCTCACATAATTTCTTCATCCCACGCATAATCTCTTCATTCCTCACATAATCTCTTCATCCCACATTTAATCTCTTCATCCCACAAATAATCGATTCATGCCACACATAATCTATTCATCCCTCACATAATCTCTTCATTCTTCACACAATCTCTTCATCCCTCACATAATCTCTTCATCTCTCACATAATCTCTTCATCCCATACATAATCGCTACATCCCACACATAATCTCTTCTTCCCACACATAATCTCTTCATCACACACACAATCTCTTCATCCCATACATAATCGCTACATCCCACACATAATCTCTTCATCCCATACATAATCGCTACATCCCACACATAATCTCTTTATCCCACACATAATCTCTTCATCCCACAAATAATCGATTCATTCCACACATAATATATTCATCCCTCACACAATCTCTTCATCCCTCACACAATCGCGTCATCCCTCACATAATCTCTTCATCTCTCACATAATCTCTTCATCCCATACATAATCGCTACATCCCACACATAATCTCTTCATCCCACACATAATCTCTTCATCACACACACAATCTCTTCATCCCATACATAATCGCTACATCCCACACATAATCTCTTCATCCCATACATAATCGCTACATCCCTCACATAATCTCTTCATCCCTCACATAATCTCTTCATCCCATAGATAATCGCTACATCCCTCACATAATCTCTTCATCCCTCATATAATCTCTTCATCCCATACATAATCGCTACATCCCACACATAATCTCTTCATCCCTTACATAATCTCTTCATTCCACACATAATCTCTTCATCGGTCACATAATCTCTTCATCCTTCACATAATCTCTTCATCCCTCACATAATCTCTTTATCCCACACATATTCCCTTCATTGCGCACATAATCTCTTCATCCATCACATAATCTCTTAATCCCACACATAATCTCTTAATCCCACACATAATATCTTCATCCCTCACATAATTTCTTCATCTCTCACAAAATCGCTTCTTGTTCCGTTTGCTAATTTCTTTAGAAAACGTATTCCACACATGTTATGTTTACTCCTTTATTCTTCAGTTAATATCAACTTTTGACATTAGTAACAATTTTACAATTGAAATGTTATTTGTTTTGCATAAATATTATTGCGTTTCCTTATTCATATTCCTTTCTACTGTTGTTATTGTGACTCCTGTTTTTTATGTCAGTTACTCTTTGACTGGGTGATTACTAGATTGGTCGTCGCATAGTATATTAACACCATCTATAATGTTATGTTACTCAAATTCTTAATATGCTTTCTATATTGGAATATTCTACCATCTACTGCGCGTGAATCATAAGGCGATATATATTTCTGGTACCATCATTCATTTGTAATAGATCATTAACCCCTTACCTCTGTAACAAAACAAATGTGCATCTTATCTATAAAATAAAAATTTGTCCTACTGTTAATTAAACGATTTTGCATCAAGGCAGTTTGCTTGTGGAGTATGTCCTTTTTCTTTACGTTATCTTGTCAGTTGTTTATAAGTTATGCTAAAACGTTCGACTTACAGATATGTTTGCACAAAACAGCATGGCTCTCCTAACACTTCTCCATTATTAGCTACTATACAACACTATCAAATCGAAACGTCTCGCGTGTCGACCCATAACTAAATGGGTACGAGATTATTTCCGAATTTAAAGACTGCTAGGGAGAGGAGGTGGCTACCGCCGTCGTATAGCAGAGCCACTGAAATATGAAATATCTAGCATCTCACACCGCTACAATATTAATAAATTATGTGGGTTAACTGTACTTTACTATACACCAGCCTTTACCACGGTTGGGCTCACTCCCCACATGGGGCAATTTGGTTGTAAAGGGTGGTGATTCCGGTACAAATATTCCCTAAATGGTAGGGAATAATTCCATTCTGAATATTAGAAAAGTGTGTATATACGTTACATAGGGGGGGATTAGACGTTTCGGAAGTGTTAAGTGGGGCATGGTAAAAAATAAAATAGGTAGAGAAGCAATGGTATACACCTACGCAATATTATACTTAAGCTCTATGTCTGAAATCAAGATACCCGTTGTCTCCTTTTTTTAAAATAAATAATTATAACTTAAACTCTTTCAAAACATTGTGCTTTAATCTAAGTTGAGCTCTTTCCAAACATGTTTTAACAATGTCCTACACAAATATTGAATGTTACTCATGTTTGATCTCTTTCAAAATAGCTGTTTAATGTACGCTGCATGCATATTCTTGAACACATACATTTCATTAACTCATTTTAGGAAGTAAAAAATCGTACTCCTGTATCCTCGTCGATTGAGACTAATTGTCGTGCTCGTAGTCTGTAGTATTACCTAGAACAACAATTTCCTATACAAAGTATACTTTTTGACACAAAAGAAAATTACTAGGTATACTAGGTAATTACTAGGTATAAACTTGGTATCCAAGTTCGTATTCCCATTCCCGTATTCTAGGTATTCCCATTTCGACCGAGATTACCCTCTATTATTAGGAGTAATATGCCTGAGTCTGGCTGGTTGGACGTTTAGTCTGGGTAATATCGTAGCTACTAACAATTAATTTGTCATGTGCATTTACTTATATTCTATATCCGTAACATTTCCTCAGCTCTGTGCTGCTTCAGTGTCCCGCCTCTCTCACCAGGTCAACATTAGAATAGCTCATATGTCTTCCTGCAAAATCAGGGTCAAACGTATTCTTACTTCCCATCTCACAGTTCTGCTGTCCGTAGTTTCCTGCAATTTCCTCTTCTTTAGATGAATGCACAGACAGGGGCATTATTATGTAGTGTCATCTTTCATTGCTCACAAACTTGACTACAACTTTGGGACATCCTGGTCCACAGATGTCTCAGACCGGATGTTTTGAATTATTATTTTATTTACCGTCATCTGTAGACGTAGGAAGTGTGTCTATGTCGAACAGCCCCGTTATGCTGTGTTCCTTAAAACTCATTTCATCGTTAAAGTGACAATCAATAAAAGGTAGTACTGCAAGTAAAACTGTATTAAATAATACTCACGTGGGAGACAGGATATGTAGTTCTGTGTGACGATTGACACACTATCACTGTCGGATGCTTACGTGAAATAATTTCCAAAAGAAAACACAGGATATAATACAAATGACAATGTCCATGGCATAATTGACGTTTCGAACCAAAAGGTATTTGTCAAGATACACATAAAAAGACAACATAAAAAGGCAACGAATAGAAATGACCACACCACCACAATGTGATCATTTCTATTCCGAATTTCTCCCGACTGTTCATTATTATGCGAATCACGTGCAGTGCCCTTTTTTCCTCGTCACCAAGAATGTTATGTTCCTGTAAAGCATTGTAGTCCAAACGTTGATGTGTGTGTGTTATCATGTGTGGCACACGTGATTAACAAAATCTACCAAGTTTAGACTATTGGATTACAATTTTACTGCAACTATTACCAATTATATAACATCCGATGTAAAGAATTCAACAGCAACAATAAACGAACATAGCACTATTTCTACTTTTTCAAATCAGTGACCTGTACTTAGAAGGAATAACAATAGACTATAATTAATCAAATAGGCACCAATTTACAGAAGAAAGAACGACAAAAAGACACTCTCCATAGATCTATTGTGAAAGTCGCTATGATATGAAACAAACCGTATTAAGTGCAGTGGAAGCGTCTGACATGCCACAACGTCTACTCGCCCTGCTATATCAGTGACTTGTTTCTAGTATGGAACACGCTTTTTAAATATGCACCGTTATCGATATACATATTGCTAGACTGGACAACATTCAGAACAAGGCCATGTGTATCATATTTTGATGCACCACGGATACACCATGTGTTACGTGAATATTGCTCTTTGTTTTCCAGTCTGTAGCTGACAGAATCAAGTTGTGGCGAGCTCTGGCATTTCTTAACATCAGTGTCGATATACTTCACCGATTAGATCAGGATCTCAATAAAGTGAAATGATCTAGGCTCAAAAAGTGCATATCATGTTTGGGAGAAGAAGAAATAGAATTTTGCGAGTGTGTAACACTTATTGCAGTGATCCTTGTGGTGAAGTTTATACCCACTCCATCTGCATTACGTGATACCTTCACCGTCGTCATTAAATTTCAACAATCTGTTGGTGGTGGATGCAAAAGTCAGGTCTCTCATTGACGATACCACTGCAGAGGAGGATTCAGTAATCTACATTGATGGATCAGTCACACATTAACGTTGTTATTTTGTTATTCTCTGCACATCCAGGTGGGAAAACTGTCAAATAATCCGGCTGTGCCTTTACTACAACTACGAATATTCTTACGTTGGAGACAAAAGATGCGACGGAAGAACAGTAATGATGTCACATAACTAATCTCATGCATGTATACTTAGTGGCTCAAATGATATGCTCAACAAATCTACAGCGGTAGTCATCCATCGTCATTGGATGGAATTATTCCCACAATATATGACTAGAAAACTACCGTTATATTCATTCCATGCATGTGGGTGTTGTGAGCAATGAGCAGCTCAATACACTGGCGTGCATGTCCGCAATATGAATGGATTTATCAATGTATTGATCTGATATAACTATTGATGTAATGGATCTACTTTGGTTAGTAGATTTTCAAAAGTCATGATCGTTTTCAAGACTGTGCGAGATTGGTGTAAAGATCAGAACATCCCGTAACGAGAAACATAATGGATATACAAGGAGACTAATAAAAGAACATAAAAAAGGAATTCTCTGACGATAGACTATGATGGATTTATCCAGATGTGGATCGGAGTACCTATGACTTGTCCGGCGTACGGACATATTATCCGGAGTAACATACTGCAGGCATAACTGATTCTAAACAACATGCAATCATTATAAAGAGTAGCACTACATCGCTAGACGCCCGTGTTTTGCCGAGACGCGAATCAGGGAGCAACAAAGAATAGCAACACTGTTTACTTTCCATATATGCCGTCAGAAAAGATGAAAGGATGTTATGTGGTGGAGTTTGCTGTTCCATCACATATTTGCTTACAATGACCCCGAAGCCATGTTGACGTCTGATGTGTCAAGCCTAAAGGTGCAGATATCACAGCTAAGTTGTAAACCATGGTACAATGCAATCCCTTCGCTGGAATACATCCTGATAATCTGCAAGAGTTTGATAAAGGATACAAAAGAATGCATATTGCTAAAACTGGTGACTACTGGTATCTCCATGTGAACAGTATTCGTCTTTAAGGAACATAAACACAGTAACAGTGTAACTACTTATACGTGGCACTTTTGGCACGCGATAAATAAGCTCAAAAAAGTTTTAACAATGAACTGACATAACTGTACTCGGACTCCACAATATGTATTTTGACATCTCAATGGACGAGATCACTCACTACCAAGAGTATCGCTCATACACATAACTCTGTAGCTTCAAACGAAATTTCACAGGGAACTCCTACAGAAATACACTTAGAAACAATTTTTTAGAGACCACATCGTATCGTTAACCTTTTGAGGAAAAGGTAGATAATAATATACCATTAATATCTCAAGGGAGGGGGGGGTATAAGAAAATTAATATATGCCCTTCCACGCGATATCGAGTCTGCTCTCTCATTGGTATAGTTTTATCCTTTCACGAATTTCCATTTCTTCTGCCTTGACTCATTTTACCATCAAGTCGGTGATGCCGTGGCATCGATAAATAGTCCTAGGCATCGCCATTAAAAAAGCTGTGCCATTCTAAACTCATGATTATTTATCATATTATCTGCAGTTTAGCAGATTCTACACTTTGTTGTCAACATGAGACACTCGGCGTGAAGCTATGAGATGCGTTAGCTGTAAAAATAATTTGGATACAATAAAACAACACAAAAAATTAAACAGATAATACGGAAGTATAATGAGAAATCATTCTTGTACGGAAGGTTGCAACACTAACAAAGACAAGTCCATTAACTATTAATCTGCGAGTTAAACATACTAAAATCTACAATGTTACATTTACCAACTCGTTGGATTAATGGATTTCATATATTTTTTACTGCGGATTTGTTGAAAACGATTGAAACCACATTATTGTGCTCTCGATATCCCATATATGTTGTTCTTTTCAACGAAGAAGAAAGTCGCCGTCTGAGAGTACTACACATAGCACATAACGCCGTAGCGTCAAGCAATAATACTCAGAAATCTAAGAAATAATTCACTTTAAAATAAGTTGTCACAGCGGGATTCAATCCACACTCTTAAATACAAAGCAAATAATTTCACAATTACACCAGAAAGATCATAAACAATACACGTCGCATGCTAAAAGACATAGAGATAAACGGCATTATACAAATAATAATTCACAGTCAGCACTAACCAGAGTGATCACGAGGCATTTGTTCAGGGTACAAATAATACGATCAATATATTTTTATGTGCATGTCGCCTCCTATGAATACAGTTGGATGATATGTTAACAACATGTTACCTGTGATAATAACATCATCGTAGTTAAAGAAGTAGATCATATGTCAAGTGACATATTCTTTCCAGAACGTTGTCTTCGTTGTGGATACTCCGAATGCCTCTCTGTCCAAGGAAAGCAAGCCTGCTTTGACCAGAGAACTGTGCATACATTCTTCGAAATAAAGTCATATGGCTCCTGCAAAACAACAAAACTAATATTCCTAATATCTTACACATTCCCAGTGACAATATAGGGATATGAATCCTAGATAATCCGCAACATAATGAAAAATAAAATAGCAGCATTTGAATAAAATATGGTGCAGCCAAATCCTCATAATATCATGGACCAAAATGATCATCAACGTAGTCACAGTGTGAAAAAATTAATGTAAATGGAAACTGGCTAAACAACATGGTTCTTTGAAGACAACTACAATAGTTTGGCTATATCAAACGCCATGACTTACTAGAGCAGACTATAATGGAAGAACAATGCCAGGGAGACGAACACGAGTCAAGAAGATGATGGAAGCAAGACATCGAAGACCGCCTGAACAATGACAGTAACAGTAGAAGCAGGAAGACTGGCTCAAGATAGACAGTAGTTTCGAAAGTGTGATGACTTCTACATCCTCTATATTCGGTTCATTATATTCTACTTGCTATCTGATGATGATGGCGAAATTATATATATATATGATACATTTAGAACAATAAATAACTGCGATGGGAGAGTGATTCTATTTTTGCAAGAACAAAGTTATAATGGCGACAATATTTGGTCAGTAAATTTTGTTATATTTTTGGTAAGGATTGCGATGTTAGGTCGTATTTTTACTTCCTATCCCGAGATTGCCAGCATGCCGCCAACAACCTTTTCTTGTCTCAAAGATCTGGTATCCATTTCCTAAGGTTGGATTCACCTAGTAGTTTTTCAGTGATTTAAAACATTGTTAGTTAAACTGTAAATTTCTCGAGAATTTGACCACACGAATTAAAGTCAGACATTAACTAGAAACACACTTCGTCAACGCATCCATTTTTCATGACTGCAGAAACATGTATTTCATACATTACGTGCAAGGCACATATAAAGTGTTTTTTAATATATTGATATACGTTCTTATCTTTCTTGGGGTCGTGTGTATTCGGTTAGAACATGCTGTGCTGTTTCAAATATGTTTTTACTGGAATAACATCTCTTCTAGGTATGTGACCTTTACATCTCAAAGAAGCGGTACGAAATAGATATATTGCCCTTGCTGTGCATTTAGATACTCAGGGAATAATGAAATGCCATTCTGTGGTCTTTTGTAGGCTGGCACATTGTAAATAATTCCACTAGTAAAAGGTGCACATTATTTGCAGACCGTGTTCGTGTATTATGATTGTGTGCTGCATGTTCCATTGTGATGTCACATCATGTGTTCAAGTGCTTTTTGCAATATTCCACTTTTCAACACTGTTTCAAATAACATTACATCTACAATAGCACTGTGCCATGGTAAGCAGTGGGATTGTTCTTGCTTGCTGCAATACCAACTGTCCAAGAGATGCATGCCACATCTGGAAAACAGTATCTTCGATTGCATTGGAACTTGATCTAACTTATAGGGCAGACCATAGCGAACTAAAGAAAAGGCGAGACAACTAACGTGTAAACATCAACGAATACATTTCTTGATCTATCGATAACACCATGCTAAAAAACTCTATCGTGTCACTACGAGAGGCTGCTTCGTTTTGGTTATGTATTTGCGTGGCGAAGTTGAAAAAGACAGTCACAATTTAGTGGGCACATAATGAGAAGAGGAGGCATTGAAAATATAGTGACAACATGAAAGATAGGTGGGAAAAGATCAAGGGAAGACCCAGAGAAAAGATATTGGACAGTTTGACTAAATTGCTTCGATTGACAACACCAACAGTGATGCTGGCATATATGAGAGATCGATGTACATAGAGAAATATCACCAACGCCATTCGACACGGCACTTCAGGATGATGATGAAGTAGCCTCAAGAGGTGACGTGCACTAGTAATGTCCGGCGTGTTTCTGTTATAAGTAAAAAATAGGTATAAAAAAGTATCCGGGCAGATGTTTATGTTAGTTGTATCGTCTTCTATATAGTTGGTGTCGTCTTACTCTGCTGTTAGATGGTCTTGGCCAGGCTCAGTATGTCCGCTCCTGGTGCGAATTTAAGACCTATCTGCATGACAAGAGGCTGGCTATTATGGTGAAGGGTATTTCATACATATCATGCACTATCAAGAATGTATTTCTCATGAAAGAATATCTAAGCTTCAGTCATGCAATACATCAAATGTAAACGCTATTTTCAGCTTGAAACATTCCCGTGGAAAACGTCTAACTTTCTCCCACAATAAGGCATATATATATATATATATATATATATATATATATATATATATATATATATATATATATATTGCAGCTTGAGTACGAAACATTTTAGTAGGAAACAGCAAGATCTAACCCCCCAAAAAAGTAGCACGGATATAGCTCCGTTAGCTTTTTTGTTGCACATTGTCCCATTCGTACACACAGACGCAGTAATATATATATATTCCAAATGTCAAAATAATCATGATCGCTTCTTTGTCAATAGTTGATATGTCATTATGCATAGTAGTTCCTGGAGGAATCTTAATATAACATTTCGATCCATATCAAATGTAATATGCACACACGTGTTGTTGAAGAACGAGTGTGGGTGAAATAATTTCAGAACTGTGAACATCCACCACACATGAAGAAGAAGGAGAAATAGGAGCGATGTCTGTTCCATCTCATTTAGAGTGTCAAACTGACCGAAAAACGTCCTAGTCGAATTTGTTTGGCTAAAGGCACACACATTTCAGCCTAACTGTAAATCATATTAGAATAAATTCCGTTCTCTTGATTACTTCCTTATAACAAGGCGTTTGAGAGCAAACGCTAAAAGGGAAAACATGTAATATTGTGACACGATTACTTTAAAATAAACTTGTGAAATGGAGCAAAAAATAGAAAACACACACAAGAAACACATATAGAGGAAGGACGAATAACGTGGAACAGAAATTCTGAACATTTCAAAGATTAGAGTGGCATGCTAAGTTAGATAAAATCGTTGACGTTATTATTGTTTGCTAATTTCAACCGTGCAATGAGTATAGGGCTATAACATTGTCAAATAAGATATCACACTGGTTTCATTGATAACATAGCTCTAGTGACTACGATAACATGATGCCATTATATTGAGCTAGGAGTGTATTTCTAGTCAACTAGTTTAATCTCTGCCATTAAATGTGTGGCAACACTGTACATTTATTGTAGCCAATTGTGGAAATGTTCGTGTATTTTGCGAATAAATGTGTTCAGTTTCCATCGCTAACAAATGGGCTTTAGGAGGTTTCGATTTTTATTCACAATGTCACGTTTTACCATGCGAATGAATAGTAAAGAGAAGATAGCTTTTATACGAGTTGTATCTACTCGTATCTTCCGTGTCCTTTAATGAACTTTGTCCTCACTGCCATTTCACAAGCCTCTCGGTTCTTTGCAATCTATCCAGCCTCATCCAATCTCATGTAAAGTATGAGGCCATGCTATCACGTGTCAATTGTTGTCCTGGTCTGTTTCTTGTTATTTTGTCCTATAATATTTCCATCCACGATTAAAATTTCTAAATAAATATGTCTATTTATATGTCTGCTCAAATGAAATTGTGATGCGTCTCTTCTCTGATTTTATCATTCTGAGTGAATTCAAATTGAATGATACAATCAGAGAAGAGGCACATCAAAATTTCCTCACAGATGTTATCAGAAAACGACGTTGGTCATACATCGGGCATGTCCTACATGCAGACATCAACAGAATACGCCATCAATCACTTGAATGGATACCTACAGGCAAAAGAGCCTGGGGTAGACCAAAAGTAACACTCAGAGGAACAATACTTAGAGAAAGTAAAACAACCAATATTCATACTATTCAAGAACTGCACAGAATAGCTTTGAACATACATAATTGGAGAGATCTGACCTCTGCCCTATGCGCTAACTTCAGCGCAAAAGGAAAATGAATGAATGGATGAATGAATGAACTTATATGTCAGCTTTGCGGATTTTTTTAGTAAATCAAAATGAGTTAAACAGGTTACTAAAACACTTACCTTGCCTATTAATAAAAATATATTACAAAAAAATTATATATAAAAAACATACAATAAAACTAAACAGGACAATTCTCCACGTATCGGCTCAAATTGAACCTTTTCAAGAGACAAACAACAGAAAACGACAAAATAAAAAACAAAATAAATGACTATATTTCATCAAGCCCCGTCTCCATAGCGCAGGGATGACAACGCATCTAGTAAAAGAGAAAATGCTCGCGTTCATTATAAACAAACCGAAAGTGGGAAATTAGAGGCACTGTAGATGAGTGCAAGAATAATAAAAGAAAAAGATAAGAAAAATACCCCTTTTGTCACTTTATCAGACAGGCAGGTTTTAAGAACATAGTCACAACAGGCACGACTGAAGGGAACAGAGACAGATGGGGACGTGAGAAAATATTCATGTGACAACCTAGCAAGGCTTGGAAACAACGATCATGATAACAATACTGTGAACAGAGAACCATGGTCACCTACGCCAACCAGAATGGCATATGATAATGATAGATGAGTAATGATGAGGATGTGTGGTGGTGGGGGAGTGGGTTTGGGGAAGGAAGGATACAAGAAGAATCAACATTTGAAAACGCATGGAATGAATGTGAAACCAAATATAGACATAAACATATATATAAAACCAAACCTAAACATACATAGAAATGTATACACACACCAAGAGTCAAGAAATAAACACATAACAAAATGGACACAGATGTGTGAAGGATCACACATCTGTCTTTTTCGTTTTCTGTTGTTTGTCTCTTGGAAAAGGTTCAATTTAAGCCGATACGTGGAGAATTGTCCTGTTTAGTTTTATTGTATGTTTTTTTTATATATAATTCTTTTTTAAATATATTTTTATTAATAGGCAAGGTAAGTGTTTTAGTAACCTGTTTAACTCATTTTGCTTTACTATTTGTTCATTAGGTTACTGCGGCGCCATCCACTTTTTCGGACACCGTCTGACCATCGGGTTTTTTAATAGTTCTGAGTAGACACTTTTCTTATATATTTAAGTCTTTTTGAACGTCTGCGCTAGTTCGTCTTCCGCAATTATATTATTATGGCCTTTCTATAATATTGTGAATTCCGATATTTTATTTCCATAACTGATGTCATTTCTCACGTCCCACAAGCACATGCTGCCAATGGACAAAATATAGCTTCTTAATAGTTGCAACTTTAGAACTGGATAAAAAAAATAATGAAGAACTAAACAATGAGAGAGAGAGAGAGAGAGAGAGAGAGAGCGAGGGAGAGAGAGATTTGACATGATACGTTTATATCCTCAGACAAAACAATGAAGATAGACAGGATACATATTTTAAAAATTTCGCAGACACAAATCAAATAATCTGTGTCAATTTACTGGTTCAGCGGTAGCTAACGCCGAATTCTCAGAAGTGAGTATTTGTAATGTTATCCGACATATATAGCGTACTCATTCGTCCCTTGTGAATATAGTCTCGGAACGCACCGTGTGAATATAGTCTCGGGACGTACCTTGTGGCTAGTCTCGCGACATACTTTGTGACTATAATCTCTGGATATAGCTTGTACACGCCGACGAATAAAGTTAGCAACCGCTGGTAGCTCAACAGCTTTACACATAATGTATGCCGAGGTTGTTGACTATTAATATAGAAGACCGTCCAACATAATTAATTAGGACTCCGTTCGTTAACGTCTTTTAATTATTGTAAGACTTTCCGTTCGTCACTATTTATATACTCGGAGTTGTCGTGACTATTTTTGACAAGATATTCCAACAAGTATGTAGACAGTGACCAACCGAACCCCCAACAATATTTTTTTTTAAACGAATGGTGTCCTAATTAATTCTGATGGAAGGTATTTAATGGAGAAGGCCAAGTTTAGACTCACCGATTAGTTATATTATGGCAAGATATTACACACACGATTGAAATACAAAATAAGAAATGTCTACTTAAACTCTTTTACTTCTTGGTGAATTAACTACCTTACGAACGTCTGAAAATTATATAACAGCCAATATACCAAACTGTGACTTCTTGAACACACTGAACAATAAATTAAATACAGCTTAAAATACATTTCTTTAAAAGAACTCGTAAATATTGGCTGGAAAGAATTCAAGTCAAACACGTATGAAACAGAAGACACAATAATGAAATATATTTCTACAACAATAAGAGCACGATGTCTTATATGGAACATGTGGATTTACAAATAATAGGTCAACCTATTTTATGCTTAGGCTAGCCTACCTACATTCTCCGTCAAAAAAATGCCATTAATTCAGGGAATCGACACGCTTAAATTGTAAAAAAATGTTTGTATCCGACCCCCCTCTTCCCTCAGAATAAAGTAAAACAGAAAAAATGTATGAAAGAACTACATGATATATTTAAAATGCCAATGATATACAACTTAAGTGGCTGAATGTGTGATTTTCTACTGCAACCAGTGGACCTGAATTAAGATTTATTTCCCACTTATCAGCGATCGAGCCCGTATAATGGCAAAAATTCAATGACTGACTGGAAAATCAAATAAACGTATGTGGTCCATCCGGACACACTGAACAGGGATGGTACTATGATGCATGCAAAGAAAAAAAATCACACAAAAGTATGTGGTCCAACCGGCCACACTGAACGGATGGTACTATGCTGCATGGAATGAGCATACATACAAATGATATCATCAGAATACGAGGTAGATGCTGAAGAATACACTAGTCTGTGGTCACCAACTCTATATAGACGTGTGTAAGCACAAAAATAAGAACTTCTATAAATGAAATCTACTTTTGTCGCTGCCATGATCTTATCATTGTACAGCAAAGTGATGCGGTTTTCAACGTCTCGGTTCATGAAACACGTAACTTGGACCAAGCATACATGGACTTTTGATTCATGAAATAAATTTAAAGGAAAATGATTACCAATATGTAATTCATTTACTTGCATAAATGTTACTTCACTAATAAAGTTACCCATTTTAAAACATTAGAGAGGCAGACGGGATTTAGCCAGGTTCGTTCTGATGATACCCATTTACCTCGCCGCTTTTGTCAAAACCTTTTCCATAGTCGATAAATCCTCATACCGAAGTAGTATGCGATTTAATCATCTTACAACATGTATATTCTCAACCTATTATGTATACAAATCGAACAATCGATCACATTCATAGCTACTTGAGAATATAAACGTTTTATGTTGTGGCTAAAATCACAACACTTTTTAATGATGCACATTGATTGAATTCGGAAAACGTATTGAGTTGAGAGGAGAATAGCTGACAGCTGAATGGACCGGATTCAAATCATATCTGCTGCTTTCTGACTGCTTACTACTTACAAACCTACAATATATCCATCAGTCTGCATATCCGATGTAATTTATCTTGCTCTGGATAGGCTAACACACGTAGGAATTCCGTAATGCAATTTTATGTTCAAACATATGCTTTTAATCTCTCGTCTATTAGTATGCTTATTATTATTATTATTTATAGTATTACCATTATTAGTATTACTATTGTTATTATTATTAGTTACCAATTACTACGATGATGTTGCCAACATGACCTGCTCATCTGAACTATTTCATGTTTGTTGTGCTGGTACTCGTGCCTGAGCAAAACCAAGAATCGTTTGCTGTAGAACACATCATGTTCCTGTGCATAAAAGCAATCAGAGTTAAAGAATGATTTGATAAGGCAAATAATCTGCAGGGATTATTCCTTATCATGAATGCGGTCTCAAATAAATACCAGTCATTAGTTGAGGCGTGCTATGCTCGTAAAACACATCGGTCGCGAGTGGACATGTTCAAAATGATTGAGGGATTAGCATGTGTGTGGAAGCTTCATAGCGTGAAATGGAAGTAAACATAATAAATCTGTCACCTGACATGCATGTCGTAATTGGAAACTAAGAAGAGTTGTTTTCTAGCAACTCCTCACCCCAATCCCCAATATGCGCACCTCAAACTACTCACATAAGATCATTCTCCATTTTGATTCTGAAATCGGGTGTATCAGTACGATACGCGTAAAGATTGCAAGAATACTTCAAGCCACGACTTCATTCTTGATTTTTGATTAGAAACTGGCTTCACGGCACGTGGGACACTCCCATAAATGCTCTGTCCTCCGCTTCAGCAGCCATCCCAGTGTATGTAGACTCAGAGTACCGGTCTGGTGTTGATTGTGTCATCTTCGAGACTTTCCAAAAAAAGTTACTTTTCCTTCCCTCCTCTCTAGATACTCCCATTTCTAACATTCTCTGTATGTGTACGTTCTCAACCTCATTGACATCATCTGCATCTTGAAATGAATTTATTACTACTGCCTTCATTAAGTCTGCTTTATCTCTTCTCAGCAATGTGCCGTCTATCGCCGCATTGCCTGCCAATAAGTCGCTCTCTCGTTTCCTCTGACGCCAGCATGGCCATGGCAGTATATCCATGTAATATTCATGCAAGCCACGATTGAATATATCTACGTACTACTCATTGCTAACCGCAAACAGGGAAGAAGAAATTTAAATATGTTACAGCTAAAATCAATCTCAGAGAAAAGTGGATGAATGTTAGAGAACATTGTGTATTTGTTATACTGCGTTCATCAATAGTTGAACACAAATGGTGTCTATTATCCCCGTAATTACTGAGCTTCATATTTTTCAAAAATGGATTATTTCATTCCCATGTTAACAATGTATGATTAATTATTATTTAGACTGAACGGATTTATGAATTAGTAGCATTCGCTACTAATGTGGTTTTTAAGATTGTAATGATTCTATGATGTCATTATAATGAACTGGGAGTATACAGCTAGTCAACTAGTTAATGTGGAAACGAAAAGTTCAGTAATTGGTGGTATATTTGTATCTTACATTTGTTGTAACATGGGTAAAAATGAAGTAATTAGAATGAAACATGTTTCCTTTTGTTGTGCTGATATTATATGCAACGAGATATACTGTTAACACTTAAACGTTAATGATATTGTATTATTATTTTCATTCATATTAATTTAAAATAAACGTAAAAATGTATTGTACTTACCATAGTCAGCATCATCTTCGGTCTAATATGAACATTATGATTACTATAGTTTGCATTCTAGAAACTTCGACCAAAACATTTTCTGAGTTCATGTTACAATACGGAGAAATTAAAATATGGCAGGCCTCTAATATTATCAGGCTATACCTTTACGCTCACCGACTCTTCTCCTTACATCCTCTACTTTGATGTGCATTATTGTTTTAAAGAGAATATCATTTCTCATCAAATGGCTAAATCCAAAAAAAATTCTTTGTGCGGTTAACGATTACCAATATAGTCTTGTCCAGTACGGTCATATATTATATGTGCTACTTATCTTTACAATGATAGCTATGTCATTTCGGATGTGTTGTTTTCATATTTTTTCACTATTATCTTGTTATTTTCTAAATCAGTCTTCTTCTTTGTCTTCAACTGTTTCTAATTATTCTTATTTCTGTATTCATAATCCTATGAATCGTAAAGATCAATAGCTTTAGTTGTTTAAATGAAGTGTACTCCGTCTTTCTGCCAATGTTCTTCCACTTTAAATACATGGTCTTCAGATTTTATCCAGAATGCTTTGTAAGTGGCGGAGAGCAAAGTACAGAATATGCAATTTTCCGAACATCATTAAATTTGAAGGTTGCATTTTCCTTTGTCTCTGCTCCCTTAAGTTAACACAAACAAATTATATTGAATTTAAATGTGAATGTCATAGTTGTAATATTATACATGTATGCCCATGATCCTTTATAATTTTATAAGTGTGGATAGTCTTAGTTTTGTGTTCATTCTGTATCAGCTGTAACTTCGGTTCATCATGCATTTCAATACATGGAATATGTTTGTTCTTAAGCTATAGTTTTTAATCTCTTATTTAGTAGATGAGGATATAGGGATGTTATCTTCTCATGTAACAACTAATGGCTGGACGTATTGTCCATAACAAGACAGGAGTGTCTATCTATTGAAGGAGGTTGAGTTTTCTCTATCCACTCTAAATATATGACCATTCATCTTGGCATAGTAGTCTCGATTTTCGGTAGATTTGGAAATGAAAATTAGTTTAACAATCTTCAAAAGACCATGTTGCCTGCTACTTTTATGTGTCATTGTTATCTTTGACGTTTGTTGCTCGACACTTATCTTATAATATTTACATCTACATATTAGGATTCCTTTTCATTAGTGTTGTGAGCGCTTATCAATGTTATATCTATGTGTACAATATCATTATTTCCTTTACGCATCTGTGTGCGCGAATTTGACGGATGATTGACAGAAAAAAATAATTAACGTGCAAAGTTTGCTCTCGAGGTGAACACTTGAGGATCGTATTTTAGGTTTGCAAGTCTAGGATTTGAGAAAATAGTCCCAAATTGTGTGCGCTGCACTCTATAAGTAGCTGTGCGTCCGCGCAGTCAAACAGCTTCAGGAAACAATGAATTGTTGGGTAGTGGGTCCATGTGTCTGGAACATCGAGGAGTATTGCATAGCTACTAAATGATGATGACAACACTAGGGTTTGCGATCAACCACATGATAATCATGTGAAGACTTATGGGACAACGTTGTTTACTATGACGATGATTCATACTTAGTGATTCATACTTACCTTTCCTTACGGCTGTCTGTTACAGATTTCTGGGATTCAGAATCAGTTACATATCCATATAAAGATATAACGAATGTGGAACTGCCAATACCGGGTCTATAATACAGTTCGTCGTTGAATACATTCAGTAGCAGTTATTTGAGAAACAAGGACAGATGAAATAATACAATGTTAACTTTCAGTATGATTTGACTTAAATAATGTTTATTGTTGTTTATATGAATCTGAAAGAACTATCTTTGAGTGTGCATGTAAATACGAGCGTCCCAGTACAAACCCACGTATCACAATAATGTTTTCTAAAAGCAAAAGCTTCTATATATCTTGGTAACATTATAAATCATGAAATCATAGTCGGACATGCTAGTCAATGCAGACTCACCGAATCGTAAAATTCATGTATGACAATCCAGAATATCTGGAAATATAGCAATTCTATCATGCGAACTAATATGTGGCGAAAGCCAGGACTTCAACTTCATAGTACGGATCAGAAATTTGATGTGGAAATTACTTGTCTCATCGTAACATGTGTCTACAACATATCAAACCGTTTTCGTGTCAAGAACAATAACACTGCGCAACAAAAAAAAGTTGTTGTTTTTTTACAAGTATAAAATTAGTCAATTCCGACTGAAAATGGGTTGAGAAAAACGAATATGACATCAGAAAATGTTTATTAGCTCTAGTTTTTGAGTTATTGTAATTTCAATATTTGTATTAAAAATCCTATTTCTTATTGTTTCCTTTTCCTCTTGTATACCACTTCTGGAGCTTCTCTTGTGACATTCCAGCAGTAGTCAGCAAGCATGGATGTATTCCACTTACCCTGGTACCTTTTTTCCATCAATGCAATGTCTTGGTGGAAACGCTCCCCATGTTCATCACTTACTGCACCACAATTTGGAGGGAAGAAATCAAGATGAGAATCCAGGAAGTGGATCATAAGTGACATGTTGCAACCTAATTGTTGATATGCTGTCAGAAGTTCATCAATAGCAACAGGATAGTTCTCACTTCTATGATTGCCCAGGAAATTTTGTACAACACATTTGAAAGATTGCCATGCACCTTTCTCATTCCCATGAATAATGGCATCAAAATGCTCATCTTTCAACAGTTCCCTTATCTGTGGGCCTACAAATAATCCTTCCTTTATTTTACCATCAGTAAGGTAATGAAATTTTTTCCTCAAGTACTTAAATGCCTCTCCCTCCCTATTCATGCCCTTGATAAAGTTCTTCATTAGCCCCAATTTAATATGAAGAGGAGGTAGAATTATTTTATTTCTATCAACCAAAGAAATTTGCTGTACATTCTTTTCACCAGGCTCCATAACCTTCCTATCAGGCCAAGTTTTCCTAATGTAATGAGAAGTTCTCTGTCGACTGTCCCATTCACACAGAAAGCAACAATATTTTGTGTAACCTAATTGCATGCCAAGTAAAATTGCAATAACTTTCAAGTCTGCCCAAATCTGCCACTGATGATCATCATATTTTATTGCTTTAAGAAGTAATTTCATATTTTCATAAGTCTCCTTCATGTGGACTGCATGGCCTATAAGGATAGAAGGTAATGAATTGCCAGTGTGTAGCAAAACTGCTTTCAAACTTAACTTTGATGAGTCAATGAATAACCTCCACTCTTGTTGTATGTGCTCTATTTTCAAAGCTTCCATAAGCCCATTAACATCATGGCAACCAACAATGCTATTATTCATTGTGAAAAATGGAGTTAGAGATTTCTGACGTTCTCTGTACATAGACACCTTAACATTTTTATCCAGGAGATTCCACTGCTGAAGTCTTGATGCAAGAAGTTCAGCTTTTGTTTTAGTCAAGATCTCGAATTAAGTCACTTAGTTCATTTTGAGAAATTCTATGTAGAATATCAACAGAACCTATTGGTGTGAATTGAGTATCTTCCTGTTCAAACTCAGGTTGTATTTCTTGACCACAATCTGCATCAAGCTCTATAACTTTCTGGTTGGGTGAGGTAGGAACAGGCAGATCTTTTCCATGTGGTACTGGCCGTATAGCTGATGGAATATTGGGGTAATTCAAAGTCCACTTCTTCTTTTTAGATATTCCGTGTTGGAGAGGAGGCACCATACACAAATAGCAGTCACTTACATGATCTCTCGGCTCTCTCCATATCATAGGAATCGCGAAAGGCATTGACCGCACTTTGCCATTCAGCCAACCACAGAGTTTCACAGTACATGTAATACAGCAAATGTGAGGTGCCCAGGGTTTGTCTTGATCACCTATCTTACAGCCGAAGTAAAGATGATATGCAGTTTTAATTAAAGGTGTAATTTTCTGTTTTTGAGACGACAACGTCCCCTCGCCACAAACATAGCAAAAATTGTTAGCACTATTAACACAATTTCGTGACATTATGGAATCCAATCCTTATACAAATTCAGACATTTATAGCACTGGAAAATAATATATATATATATACTACTTGAAAATATTAATTATATACACATGTTGAAATATGTGGTTTGTTTTTTACATCAGCACACGATTTAAACAATATAGCGGCCATTGAGAGAAGTCGCACGGTGTCAACACGCATTCGTCGCTGAATAAATTGTTCGTCAGAAATTGTTTCCACTTTTTTTCGACACAATAAACAAGGAATATCACAACAATAAGAGCAAACTGAGAATTTTTAATGTGATATTCGTTTTTCTCACCACATTTTCAGTAGGAAATGATTTTCATGTCTGTAATTTTTTATGTGTTGCGCAGTGTAATTAAAGCTTATTCCTCTGCCTATTCAGTCACCGGACAAAATATACCCGACAAAATATACCTAGACAAAATATCCCATAACAGTATATTGACCGTCAAAATATACAGGGGACAATATTCCAAACAAAATGTTCACACACAAAACATACCAGACACAATATTCCCCGATAAAATATATTAGACATCCCATAGAATAAATACAAAGATAATATATAACATATTTCACACACACTGTAATAGACATTAATGAGCAATATAAAAAAATAACGTTCATTACTGTTTTCCTTTACGGAGTGCAGGAAGACTGTTAAGGCTGTGGAAATAAATGCCGCTTTGCCAAAGCTGTCGTCGCGACGTGTCTAGTCAGAATTCTTTATTGCACCTCCGAAAGATAAAAATCCTTGTCCCAACCGCGGACTGAACCCGAGACCTTAGGAATTAGAGGCCGGCGATCCACAATAATGAGCAATATATCTAGTAAATAATTATAGTAAAGTCTTCAGATGATATGAATTGCCTCACAAATGATAAGGATGGAATTTATTTCTTTGGGATAACTACACAACATTAATATTTAAAACCACGTACTATGATCTTTAAGAAGATGATATGCTCTGCTAGATCGTATCATTGGTTGGTTGGTTCTGATCCAGCGGTCCATGAGTTCATGCCATTTGACCCAATGCCATTAAAATATCATTATATTGCTGTGAAGTCTGTGAAAGTTCGGCCAACTCCGGGCTAGTGATGTATATTATGTATACTGTGTCTAGTGGGCCATTAGTGAGACCCACAGTCGCAACCGCATTCATGCATTGTATCGTTCAACCATTGTTTTAATATCACCATCAACACATCGGTAAACATTTTGTTTCATTGTAGTTGATTGACCAGTGGCAATACGACTTCTCAACAGTGTAGATCTATGTTGCTGTTGCTTTAACTTCTGGTCACGTATTGCTGCGATTGGATGTGAGATTTTCACCATATGATTAAATGCATTGTGCCAACATTTTAAAGCGGTATTGCTTTATGGCAGTTGATTCATGACCCGATTCTGTTAAACGGGTCACTGGAAATCAAGTCTGCGAGTGGAGTCCACGATAAATCCGTCCAATGTAGAAATATGTGAAGTTACCAATGAGGAAATACAGATCTGAGAAACTTTCAATATTAATGAGTTGTTACTAGTAAGTAGAGATGAAAACAGTAATGGCATCAGTTTCTGGTACGAATGCCAAAGTCATAAGATGTATTTGGTTGAATAGGTTTCATCAAGTATACAACTCCGCTTTACTCTCAGATTGTAGTGTTCGCCAAACTTTCTGTCCAAAGTTAAAAAAAAAAAAAATTCTGATTCTTGAGATCGTGGAAGTGAACTTTATAAAGCGTTAATTTAAGTTATTCGAAATCAGTAACTATTGAAGTAGGAGCTTACTTTTTTGGAGCTGTAAAAATAATTCAATACGTCCGTTCTGAGACGACTGTGGACTAGGGTATCGTAGATGTCCCAGATATATTCTTCTTCTTCTTCTGCGTTCGTTCTCAAACTCCTGCATGTTAGCATGATGTAGTCCGGAGAACGTAATGCGTTGTGTCATGGTGAACAGTATTGATACGATATCTTCGCCTGTCGACCTGACACATCTGGCTTCAGCACGGTTTTGGGTCACTGACCCTATATGTCATGGGACAGCCAACTCCACCCCATAACCTTCTTTCTCGCCTTTTACGACATGCGTAGAAGGTAAAAAGTCTTTCTATTCTTTGCTCCCCTTTTAGCCCCGGCAACGCACGGGCGACCCAGATATATGATATAATACAGCTGGCCGGAGTATATTACTTCACTATGATCAGACAAAAGTGCATATATACATGGGACTATTTGACCATTCACAAATTCATGGATTGTATACAGTTGAACGAATCCCTCTGGGGTGACTCGGAATATTCCATCAGCAAACCATTGTATGCTATGAAAAAGAAAATCAGCATCATCATGTGATGCAAACAGAACGAAACATGGTTCATTCACACGCTGAAAGAGACTGTTGCCGACTGTTTCTATATTCGTCAATGTGTTGATCATTGATTCCATTTCGCTGACGATTTCTGCAAATATTTTTAGTTAAAGATTCATGTCGTGGTAGAAGATGTGCATTCTGGATTGATACTTGTCTTAAAGCATGTTACACAATGTGCCTAGTACATACTTCTGTGTTTACAGCATGCCTTATGTTTTCTCGAACAGTTACTACGACAACTTTACCATGAACAAGTGCATAGTAATATTCACCATGTTCCTAATCTAAAATATCATCATGAGTGTGAACTCTAGCATGACAAGTTCGTATATCACACTCGCATTTCTCTTTCCCACCAGCTTCTGTACTTAAGAAACAAATTCGCCTATAACGAATTTCTTACAAACATTCTGAGATTTAATAAATGTTGCCATCTTCATAGAAAATCATTACAAAAGCGTAACGCTAAAATGCTAACGTAATACGTGGCAGCTGGTCACTATATTCGATGGAAAAAAGTAAGTCAATAAATAATCCTAAATCTGAACGAATTTACAGCTCGCGATTGACTTGAAAGTCCATAAAATCACTCAACTACTTACTAATGACTTGGAGGTCCATCAAATCATTCAACTACTTACGAATGGCTTGAAAGACCTTTGAATCACTTAACTAATACGTTCACATAGCACTCTTCTAGAAAGCTCTATACTGAAATACTACTCGGATAAATTGGACTACTCATTAAGAACCTCTGACCTAAGAACCTAGAGCCAAACCTTATCTTCCTTATAACTTACCCCTGGTCATTCATCACGTTAGTTTGTTATTTCCCCCCGTCAAAATGGTTAATTAAGTCCCTTGTTTTGCACGTCTCAAGACCATCCTATTGACTATCTTAGAGGCACGCACTGACCAAAGAAATGTCAAGATACTATTTTTACATAAGAGACTGAATTATCCTAGTGGCTCTTCTGAGTTCAGACTATCTTTGTTATTTAATTGTTTAGTTGTGGAAACACAATAATATGAACAATAACGGTGTTATTTTCACATCATTAGTCACTCCGTATTAATCCACTATATCCTTGTATACAAGAAGTCATACCACCATCTTCATCATCATCATCTGGTGCCATGTCGTCTGACGTAAGTGATCATGGCTCTCCACAGCTGTCTGTCTTCGGTATTGTGTCAGAATAGTTGTTGTTTCCTGCCGTGCCAGGTTTAGTTTCATCTTATGATTTTCATAAAATTTCCCATCTTATGTCTCCATAAAGTGTGCTATGATTGCTAGCGGATTGTCATAAATTACTCCCTTTTTTCTATGTAACTATTACTGTTACTTTTTTCCTAATGTATGCCAATTTAGGGATATTTTGTCTTGCATTTTTTTGGTCTGTGACGACCATGGCACCGAGTTCGATCCCAACCACAGCCATTTGAGAACCCAGACCGTAGAAAGCAACGGCAAACTACTGAACACATTTATAGTGCCTAGAAAATGACTTCAGCAAAAAATATCATGGATTGATGGCTACGGCCAGAATAGGATACGCTACCAAAAATATTTTGTCTGGGAATATTTCTCAATGTAACTGCTTATTCTGGGAGCCTACTTAATGTTCTGTCCGTAAGACGATGTAGCAATATAACGGTAGGCATCGTGTCATGGTTTACAGCTTGACTGTGTTATCTGCGCTTGTATGATTGGTACACTCGATATCAGACTTTGGGTTCATGTGACATATTGTCACACAACATCCACATTGCCTTAACCGCTTATTAGAATATACACAGCAAGGCATATTGTTGTAAATGTTTATACGAGTATCCTGTAAGGCACGGGTAACTCACGGACGTAATAGGTAAACAAGGAGTGTTCAACTATAAACATCAGCAGTAAAGAAGCTCACTGTACATAATTAATTATCACTTAATTCGTTACTTTTCTTATTATGGTCGTGGTTTCTGGTGGTCAATGTTTATATACTCGGAGGCGCGTTGACTATTTTTGGAATTCGAATCCAAGTATATAAATAGTGACCAACTGAATACACGATAAAAAAAATTAATTCTTTGCAGTAGTCTTCTATTGATAAAGTCATCTATCAACATCTTGAGTACCCGATTGTTTATCATTATGTCTCCCAGCCCGTTATATCTATATAGTAGAAAATCAATTTGTCTTTCGAGGGTAGATGCAGAGTAAGTGACTCCGTAACTCTAACAATAATCGCTAATCATATTTACAGAAATGTCGATTGTGAACAAGACCATGTAGTATAATTGTGAGCTCATCACGAGGCAAACATACAAATATATAAATCCAATGCTATTCAACATCACTCCCCCGTTCACTACCAGATGGTAAACCTGCATATAGTTTTCTTAGCATTCATTATGGTATTGAAAATAGTGAATTGTGCAACAATTTATCTTTAGCTTAGATGTAGCATGTACTAACGTGCTAAGTAGAAATGTCTGGATCCGATGTATTGAATTACAACATATTGAACAGTCGGTGAAATGCGAGTTTCCCTTGATATTTACCTGTGTGGATTAAACATTGGACAATGTAGACCGACAAGTAATATGGAGGTTTTGGAGCGTTATGCAATCTCACAGAAACTTGTCAATCGTATAAAAGATATGTATGATTGCACGACAAGCAGAATATTGTATAATTGTAGATGAATTGAAAACAAAATTGTATCTTAGCTGGAATGAGCAGAAAACGACTATGTATCTGTTAATTAATGAAAACACTATAACAATCTAGGTAAACAGCTAAACACGAATCTTCATCTTTTCACTTTCAATAAATAAACTGTATGGTGCATTCCTTTCGTGAATTATGAAAATAGTTTGGAAACGGGAACTCGAAGGAATATGTAAGTGTACAAGAACGGATACTAGAAGGAATGTGTAAGTGTACAAGAACGGATACTAAAAGGAATGTGTAAGTGTACATGAATGATTATATGAGGAATATGTAAATATTCAGAAAACTATTACTGTGAGGAATATATATGTGTACAGCAGCGAATGAGCACTTTATGGAATATGTACAGACAAGTGTACATAAAAGAAAAATCTAGATAATTAAGATATTCTATGGGTTGGAAATAACATTTTCGAAAATTGTGCAGACGATCTGGCTGTCTTATCTCAACACATCTAACTGCAAAATAAAAACTTAGACCGACTTCAGAATATCTCAGAACAAATCTGTCTATCAAATCTATCTAAAATGTAAACAAAGGATGAATTTCACAAGCGAAACAATCAATGCCAAACCTAACGAACATGGGCTAGAGAAAGTTGAAAAATCTAATCCTATTTAGGGAGCACGTTTTCACAAGATGGTGATACAAAGAGAAACACATCATTGCCGTGGGAGCAAGTACAATTAACTATATTTTACATATACGACTCCGACAGGAATTTAACTTACACGACTTTGACTGGAAATCCAAACAAGTAATAGACACAAGATCAATATCCTTTAAAGACAAGTACATTCGAAGAATGTGGAACATACAATGGACCGATTCTAAAACTAGCGGTTTTGTAAGGGAAGAAACAATCCAAGAATGTGTGTCACAAAGTTTTATAGGAAGTTTTATAGAAAAATTGTATAGGTAGCTTATAGGTAGCTTATAAGTTTTATAGAACATTTTATGGGAAGTTTTATAGGAAATTGTACAGGAAGTGATATATGAAATGTTATAGGTAGTTTATAGAAAAATTTTAAGAAAATGTTATAGGAAGTTTTATAGAAACTGTTATAGGAACTGTTCTAGTAAATTATATATAACGTTATATAGGAAATTTTATAGAACGTTTTATAAAATAATGCATTGGAAAATTTATAGAAAATTGTATAGTTAATTTTATAGGAAGAAGATTGAGAAGAATCCTCCTACTTAGAGGAAATTAAAGATACATGTAAAGATGAAGTGCTGATGTGTTTCTGCAAGATCGAATCCTACTATCTGTGCATATAGTTTGCAGTTGTTTAGTTGGTTACATATTAATTAGTTTTGCAGATCAGGGATAAATACGAGTATCTCATTGCAGTGTTTAAACGATGCACACGTGTGTGGCTCTTCCATCTGATGAGGCATCACTGCCTGTCCAAATGTATCCCAGCAGGGGGCAGTTGAGGGACAAACGAGAATAGGATAAAAGAAAGTTTGGATTGATCGCACGAAGGACTGGGCATGATTTAAGATTCCCCACACGAGAATAGGATAAAAGAAAGTTTGGATTGATCGCACGAAGGACTGGGCATGATTTAAGATTCCCCACACTCAACCAATAAACTAAGACCATGGCGACGTAGGAGGATTTTTATGGTGAAGGTTCCAGAGTGGACCTGCATAATGAGTTAGGAGTTTAATGAAATGTAATGTAATTATGTTCAGTCTGGTGAAGAACTGATGAGAACGCAGACATTTCCATGTGGATTAAATGACTAAAACGAGACAAAGAAAAACGCTTCAAGAAAAAGAGTAATACAAATTCGTACGATATATAAGAACAACAGACAGTAAAATAAGCAGTCCATGATTGGTATTCCATCAAGTGTAGGACATGACGGTAAAATATGCAGTCCATGATTGGTATTCCATCAAGTTTAGGACATGACGGTAAAATATGCAATCCATGATTGGTATTCCATCAAGTTTAGGACATGACATTAAAATATAAAAAAACGGCGTGAATACATGGCACACACAACTAATGTCGTTAGTTGTTCTGTATAGACATTGACCATTTTTGCCAGACACATAATTACAATAGCTAGTTCTTTTCGGTCTGGTTTCAGTTTACTCTTGTCCTTCTGCGATTCCTAGTTTTTCTTGTGTAACGTCGTATTTCTTTCTTTATGTGAGGTTTTGACAAGAAACGAATCGATTTTATTCTATGTTCGCTTCGTAATATAATTTGTGGTAGAAAGAAATGGGTTAGGACGGAAACGCAATCTTAATAGCATATTTATGTAGAAACCATTTTTTCTTTCTACATTATACTTAGATACATTAATTAATTATTAATTTTGTTCTAAACGATTGCAACATAACTCAGTAAACCGTCATTTTCTATTTTCATGTATTGCTTTTAAAGAAAAATATATTAGGCAGGGGGTAGGATGTTGAAATGAATATCTGCCTCTGAACATCCACTGTAAAACACACGCACTACTTCCATCACAGCAATAGTTCACACAACTTGATTTAATACTGTAGACGTTAATTTGCGTATGCTTAGCAGCTGTGAATTTAGTTTCACATGGGGGTGATGTGTGCGTCTGTGTATAACAGCATATATCACAACTGTTGATAGTACAATTAACGTTGAAGGACATGTTAAACTCAGAACATCCAATAGAGCAATACACTTTTATACTAATAACAACAATTCAGGTATGAGAGTGTCATATTTTCAGATGTTCTTTCATGCCACATATACATCATCACTATACACTATAGGTGCGGATCCAGTCTATTAGTCAGTACAAAAAAAAAAAATACATCGACAACAAGTGTAAAGAAATTGAACAGCTGCACAAACAGGAAAAAATGTATATATCTATATATATCTATGTGCCGTGTCGATTTTATAACGTTGTCATCACAGCCAGTCTCTAAGTCTCATAGTTCTGTGCAAGCTATACAACTTCCTATAGTTCCATACTCAGAAGGAATTCATTGTCATATGTCCATCGTAGTCTTTGTCTGCCTCGTATAATCTTTCCTGGATCTTTGCCCTCACTGATTAATATAAGTAAACCATTTTGCACCTTTCCTTACTGCATGTTTTCCTGTGAAGGAGTGCAGTGGAGTTTTCTCCGGCTGTGGAAATAAAGGCCGCTTTGTTATAGTAGGCGCCGCAACATATACGGAACAATTTTAATTGTACCTCCGAAATACAAAATCATGTCCCAAACATGGATTGAGCCCGGAACCTCAAGGGTCTGAGAACAGCGTTCTAACCACACGGCCATGCGCTCCGCGCGCATTCTTTTGTCTCGGTATATGTCCGCAATATATTATTTGGCGTTTTTTTTTAATTGTTTAAAGGAGCCAGACTTCGTCTCTATTCAGCTCTTTGCGAACGTCTGCTGTGGTTTGCTGTTCTACCATGATATTCCTAAGACATGATTCTCCTATAACATGATATTCCTATAACATTTCATTTCGAGTGCCGATATTTTCTTTTCCATGCACATGTCATTGCCCATGTCTTACAACCATATGTTGCCATTAGAAAGATATAGCTTCCTATTAGTTGTAATTTTCTTTATCTATTTTCCCCTTGCCAAAGATTTTTCAACTGTGATGTTTTTCGTAGGATCGATGCTAATTTGTTCCTGATCTTTGCAGTATAAATCCACAGTGGTGTTGATGGGTGACTCGATATATTTATAGTTTCTGACATTTTCGAGTTGTTCTTTGTGAATTACTAGTGTACGTATACGTTTATCTCTGCTGACATGCATTATTTTTATAATTTTTGCATTGAAGACAATATTTTGTGTTATACTGTTTGACTGACATAATGATGTGTTCTCAACTCATGTGACTCCTAGTACTTCTATTATGTCTCAAAACTACCTGGAATATATTGGCATCACACAATGGAATTGTGCTATAGGGCATGAATCCATGGGCCGATGGATCAGCAACCGAACAACTTTACTGAATTCTTTGTATATATATATATATATATATATATATATATATATATATATATATATATATATATATATATATATATATATATACCTCTTCATGTTCATCTTGAGAAGTATCTTGCTGACATGACTGATCAGTGCAATTAATCTGTAATTTATGCAGTTTCATATTACCCTTCTTCGGAAGTGGTATATATACTGATACTATCCAATCGTTTGGCAATATTTAACTTTTCCAGATCTTAACACAATTGGCATGATATATTTGGACACTGGCTTCGGCTCTTCCTTGTATCACATCAGAAACCAATGCATTTCACACTGGAGACTTGTCATTTGGTGTTGCTAATTATTCTATGGTGGGTTATGACTCAATTATTGTGTTTCTAGTTGTGCTGAAATATGTATATGTTTGATACTTCGTACATTTCCATACAGCATTACATCCACCTGAAGAATGTATTTATTTTCTTTTTGCATCTTGTATGACTTGTCTTGAATTGCTCGAGTGCCTGACTGAAATTTTGATGTCAGTGTTTTATTTTTTTCAATCACCTTGTCTTTTTCCAAATGCCACTGCACTTTAAACAAGATAGATGTTCACTTCTGTCACCAATAAATGGCTCATCAAAAGCCCGTTTCAACGGAGTTTACACATTTTCTCGATTGTTATCAGTGGTTCTTGTGTAACCGACAATGGTATATTTCAAACGAAGCGAAACGGGTAGGTGACGTCACAAACATTTTGTTCCCGAACGCAGAAGAACAACATTTCAAGGATATTAGCGAATGCTGTTAAGCTATCCCTGTTGCAGCATAACATTCATTTAGTAGTATGTGCCATGCCGGTTATCACAACAATCATATCTCTATCTGCAGATTGATTTATTGAGCTTGTTGATGATTTCCTCGGAATGTGTGATACGAAAATATGTACAGAATAATCAGTAATCACGCTGCAAGACCACACAAGAACTAAAACTGTAGGCAATGGACCGCAACACATGGGGATTCAAAACATCTGTCCTATGTCCCGCCTGCGGCTCGAAAGGAACAAACAAACTAATTAGTAATAAATTTCCCTTTTGTTTTACTGTCAAAATTAGGTGTTCCCGGCACACGTAGAACATATAATCCAAATTGCCTAATCCAATAGACTTCATGTAGGATACATTCCATATTAATCTATACTGTTAACCAGATACATCCACATTTTCACAGACATCCACATTTTCAGCATGCTGGGTTTGTTTGTCCTTGACACGGGATGTTTATCTAAGAATATACAAAAATATATGTAAACGTGGCATTGATACAATCAAACATGAACATCTACGTTTAAGTGCATGTGGGAACACAATACTTCATATAAAGAATAGAAATGTGAACACATCTCTAATACGATATTGTCATCTTCGCACTCTCCATTGTTTATTGTAAACATATGCACTATGGCATATGCCGTGTGCAATGTTTGGGAAAGAACGGAAAAACACATCTCTGAAGTTTCATTATCAAGAACACAGAATGAACGTTGAAAACGTCAGTAAACATAATGCGAGGATGATAATCAAATTAAATAGAAGCAACACGAAGCTTGTGGGCAAGAACAATATAACGATGAATGAGACAAAATATGTGTATAAATGATTATTTGAGAAATATGAGAATGAGTTATATATAGACAATTATTAGGTATTATAACAAAGGAACATAAGCGACTAGCCTTCATAACACAAGCCGCACGCACCATACCTGCAACTCCCTCACTTGAAACATTCATTATTGGCTGTGTTTTGTATAGTAAAGAATATATATTGCGCGTATACGGTTTCAATGTATGCATTTAAGGTGACATTGCATTATAACATAATACTTTGTTATCTTTAAAGGAAAATATTCTTACGTTTTTCGCCAATAAGAAATTAAATAATGAAAGATTGTAAATGTCGTGTTTACTACAGCAGATAAACAAAACAAATATCATTTTGTTACATAGTTGCCGAACATGTGAATTAAAAATTGATATTAAATTATGTAACCAGTTAAGACAATGAAAATACATGTAAGTAAAGACTGATATTGCTATATCAAGTGTGTATTCAGAAGAGATGGACGATAATTGTATGTGACCTGCTATATGTTGTGTTGCTTCGTGTGTTTGTCCTAACACAACACATATATATCCACTTGGATAAGGAAATAAATGTATAACATACATCCGATTACCCAAATCAGAAATTAACCTAATCGAATTTGGGTGATATAATTTTAGAGCGAGAGCGATAGAGGGCATGGTAGAGGTCCTTATCAGTGCGCACGTGCCGTTACTATGTAGTTTATATGCAATACATAGTTGCTTACATATTACTGTATTTTCATCAATAAAATTCAGTTAATTTCAATGTATGGTTGTATGTATGTAGACTGTTTGCCCCATTCATGAGTTATATCCAATTATCCAAATGTTTGGTTATCCGAATCGAACCGATTTCAATTAATTCAGATAATCGGATTTATACTGTAATTGACCCTTTGCAATTAATTATTGCCGAAATACAAGTCAGAATTACATATATGCATAGGTAATTTAAGCAGAAAAGCACTAGTCAGAATTGCATATTGCATGGATAGTTTAACAGGAAAACAAAAGAACTAATTCAATCAAAAGTAGAAAATGTGAAAATGAACATATTTTTGCTAGTTTTCATTCATTCTTTATAATCTGCTCAACTTTCTGGTGCATTTAGTCCAGGAAGACGATTTTCGTTGTGTCGCAGTTTTATTTACACCAATGGTGGACACCATTAAACGAACAGTGGTAGCTTATCATGTTAAGGATGCAACCATGAACCCAACTATTTTGACTGTAGTGATTTTCTAGGCAATATAAATACGTTCAGCAGCTAGCCATTGCTTTCTGAACGTTCTAGATACACAGTTGCTTGTGATGGGGATCGAACTCAGAACCTTGGAAGTCATAGACGCGATATGTATCACACCGCGACACATGTGATAAATTATTACAATGTTTACAATTTATTAAACGGCCAACAATGTAGTAAAGTACATGTTTGGACCATTGCACTAGAGGACATAGTTATTTTTTTATCACATTAAAATGACAAGAAATTGACACATATTTCTGACAATATTTATGATAAGCCATAGTTAGTTAGTTAGTTAGTCGTCGGATCATCATCACTGCAAACTGGACACATCCATAGTTGCTCCGATCTCTCCTTGAGTGTATCCGCCATCACACTTCTGCTGACAGTACCGGTCCTATGCTGGTTGACCATCATTCTTCTGCGCCCTCCAACATGTTCACCTCTAGCAACACCGCATCTCAATCCCTGATCTTTAATCCTAGCCATTGAAAAGGAATCATCATCCACATTCGTCTCACTCTCGCGTGTTATATCTCTTAAGGAGTTCAAAACGTCAGCGCGATCCATTGCCCCATCGCCCTTTGCCACAATCGCACACGATGCCAGTTGATCCGCTCTTTCATTGCCTCGAACGCCCACATGTCCCGGCACGAAAATAAATGTAACCGCCTTCAAGCTCGCATTTCTCAAGGCCTCAATCCACTGTTCGCGAACGAGACCCACTTGTACCTTCTTAATCATACTCATAGAGTCACTCAAGATGCAGACCTGCGTTACTTTCTGTGTGCGTAAGCACTCAAATGCCTTGGTCACCGCCATAGTCTCCATGGTCATACTACTCGTAGTGACCGCAAAGGCACCACTTTCCTCCTTGATCGTTTTACCTGCGAACTGAGCTGTAAAGGCCCAAGCACTGCGAACATGCCTAATTACAGATCCATCAGTGTATATAATCACATCCCCCTCTTTGGTATTCTCACTGATTAAAGCCTGCACTTCTTTCTCTACAGCTGTGGGACACCATTCTCTGCATTCCCTGCTAAGTGATATTACTACTCTCAAACAAGTTTCGAAATCTGTGGGTAGACCTATCCATTCAGCACCAACTGCCACATCCTGTAATCGGCACACGCTTTGTATTACATCTTCAGCACGTCCCATCCACGACCTTCCTCTCTTGATTCTGCTGCCTTTAACTTTCAGTATTTCGGAATGCAACGGGTGTTCCTTATCTGCATGTATTTGAAGGTACTCCCGTGCACGGCAATACTGTAATCTATGCTCAGCTGTTGGGCAGTCAAGTAGGTATCGCATGTTATGATAAGCCATGATGGTATGAAATAATGTTTGCAGGAATGAAACATAAATATATCAAATCATGGAATACATCTCACCAACATCGATTACTACACATGATGCAAATGAACAGTGTTATTTACACTTATTTTGCAATTCTAACTAGCTTCACAGTATCGCATCAACAGGTAAATCAGTAGAAATAAAATCTTATCAAATAATGTTACAAATTACAAGAGAAGACATAGTCTGTTAGATTACGTTTAGGCACAGATTTATGAGGGCCTCACAGATTGTCTTGTGCATTTTAGAATAGCTGACTGGAATAATGTAAGTAGCATTATTCTACTTTCTATTCTACTGTATCAATACTTGTTTTTGAGATGCATATACACATACGTAAATATGGATGTGTATATAATACAATGAACTATGAAAAAACCCACACATTATCGTTAAAGGAATGCATCATTCTAAAAGAAACTTATAATAATCACATAAATTAATTGAAATCAATATCAAAAGAAATGTCTTCTAGTTTCCATTTACCTTCTTTCTTGGAGTATTATTTTGGTGTCTTTAGTGTGATATTGCCGCCCGAATGGACATGCTTAGAAAAAGGCCGTTTTACCTGGTATACGAGTCGTAAATGCGACTGATGATAATGTATGGGTGTAGTTCACGGTATCAACCTAAAGGTCAATGACACGAAAATGACAAACTGTTGTCGGGTATGCCAAACCAAAAGACATCGCATTTCGTTCACTGGACATTTCCTGAATCATCATGAGCGTGAAAGAGAATGCAGTGGTAGAAGTCACGATGTGCATAATGGTGTCAAGATACCGCTTGCATCATGAAAATCATGAGCACAAACGTTTGAAAAACAAATACAGGAGTAGACTATAGGAAGCTGATAATAATGAATATCATTACATATTAGTGCGCCGAAACATGGAGGTGAGTAGTACACAAGGATGACTAATACAGATTTGATAACTATCAATAGTAGGTAAGACCAATACAATTGTAATTAGTACGCTACAATATGAAAACACATGCCGGCTGAGCTTGTAAAACATAAACATGACTATAGTCCGTTCAGAATCGTTTGCCGAGATGTTAAATTATTTTTATCAAAAACGTATTGTTCATTTGGATTGATCATTTGAAGTTAGGTTTAGAATAATAATGTCGCTATAGAAATATTTTTTTATCAAAGAAATGTGATCCAGTATCAAAGATACCTTATTTAACCTATATTAAAAAAAAGTTAATCTAAATTATAAACAATCGCTGGATTATGTAGATGCTTACATCTCACAGCTGATTATTAAATATAAAGGCATGACCCTCACGGTAGAATGTGCACCGTTCTAAAAGTAGTTGTTTCCACTGTACATTTGTATAAAGCAATGTTACATATGGAAATTCCCGTTTAGCACCAAATATTATTTTTCCTGAACTTAGAATTATGTGAAATCAAAAACGGCTATTGACTCGATTTCAAGTCACAAGTCAGAGGCACGTCTCAATATTTACAGAATGTAGGCGGCACTAAGCATATTACCTTCTGCAAGTCTATGTGAGAATGAATCTGAAAGCGAAATATTTTACTGAGCATAACATTGCTATAAAGATTTATCAATACTTCTGCAGAGAGCGTAAAAAGGGACATCTTTAGTGTTCTTTATCAAATCCTGAGAAGAGAACAATGCATACTTTAGGTTTGTGTAAACGTTCATTTGATCGAATAGTGGAAGCAAGCGGATATTTATTGCCAACAAATTCACGAAAGCAAGGAAGGAAAGAAAAGATAGACAGTTTCGATAAGGACCTAGTAAAAAGAGAAATATGTAGAATGTTAGATGAAAACGAAGAAGTGACACTTAGAAAGTTGAAGATTTGGCTGAAAACTAATAACGACATTGAAATATCAAAAACTTTATTATGGAAAACTGTAAGAAATGCAGGCTTCACCTTTAGAAAGTATGCTGGTGGAAAAAACATTATTTGTGAAAAGCCACATCTGGTAGCTCTTAGAAGCAAGTATTTACGTGAAGTGAAGGGAATGCGCGAGAATGGTTATGATATTGTGTATTTAGATGAAACTTGGATCAACGCTCATCATACAAATGAAAAGGAATGGCAGTTAACAGATGGAAGTATTAAAAGATCAGTACCAAGTAGTAAAGGGCAACGTTTGATAGTTGCACATGCAGGTAGCAGACATAATGGGTTGTTGCAGAATGCTCATCTAATTTTCATTTCAAAATCCATTGACAATAGAGACTACCACTCCGAAATGAATGGGCACATATTCGAAGACTGGATCGAAAAAAGTATTCTTCCAATATTAGATAGACCTTCTTGTCTGATAATGGACAATGCTTCATACCATAACGTAGTGAACGTAGAAGATAGAATCCCAACATCATCAAGTACAAAAGATGCAATCAAAACGTGGCTCATAAAAGAACACATACCAGTTACCGACAGGTACTTGAAACCCGAATTGCTTAACCTTGTAAAACAGACACAACGAACAAAGATATTTAAAATAGACAAGTTAATTGAAGAACATGGTCATAGATGTTTGAGACTACCTCCATATCATGCACACTTAAATCCTATAGAGCTAATTTGGGCAAAAGTTAAAGGACACGTAGCATCTACAAATACAACTTTCAAATTATGTGATATTGAGGCACTTACAAATCAGGCTCTATCAAATATACATAAAGACTACTGGGTGAAATGTGAGGATCATGTGTTACGCCAAGAAGAGGAATATTGGAAAAAGGAAGGTTTGTTGTTTGTTCAGCCGAAAACAGTAATCGACCTATTTGACTCGTCTGATTATGAATGATCATTACTCTGATTAAGTCTACACTAAAAAAAGTTTGATTTGCAAAATTTACAAGTTGATTTGTAAAACATGTCATTGCTCAATACCACCCAAGCAATTCAAAAAAATGTTATAAGCAAACCATCAACCATTACTTATAAAAATTAGCCCGCTTGATTCAATACAGAAGTTCAGATATCTTGGATCAACTATTACAGACAAAATTTCCTTACATGAAGAAATATATGTACTTATTTCAAAGGCAGCGACAACATTTGTGAAACTCACACCAAGAGCATGGAACAATATCAAATTGACTCTACTAACAAAAGATATATTTTAAATTTTTTTTACACCTGCCACCATGTAAAATTTTGTGGACACGCCTATGGGTCATCATTGCACTAGATTACTGTAAAATATTTTGTTTATGGTCGAAATCATATTTACATGGGCAAACATCAAAAGAATTCGCCGCTTTCAAATAACCGTTACAGCTAGACATCAAGTAACACATATGTTTTCGCGACATGGACATTTTAACAACGTATGCCAAAATTCATGTGAAATCATCAAGAACTTTTTGAATTATAAATCATAACATCTCGGCAAACGATTCTGAACGGACTATAAATCTACATATTTAATAGCATGAATTATCAAAGAAAATTGACACAAAAAGGGGCGTCACAAATATTTCAAGATAAACAATACAGACATTTTTTTTTAAGAAACCTTTTGGACACTATATAATGATAAAACACACACATCGTAATTAGAGTATTGCACATAATTTAAATGTCACATTATAGACACACCGAAATGCATATACATTATAATAATATCAATCGAATGTCTATAGTGTATATAGCAATGTAGACCACACGATATTATTCATATATACTTAGCGCCCGTGTGTTGCCGGGGCACGAAAGGGGAGCAAAGAAAATCAATACTGTTTACCTTCGATGCATGTCGTAAAAGGTGACTAAGGAGGTTATGGGATGGAGTTGGCTGTCCCATCCCATATATGGTCAGTTACCCAAAGCCATGCTGAAGTCGGATGTGTCAGGCCGAAAGTCACACATAGCGCAGCAATGCTGTAAACCATGACACAAACCATTCCGTTCTCTGGACTACATCCTGCTAATTTGCAGGAGTTTGAGAACAAACGCAGAAGAAGAAGAAGAAGAATAAGAAGAAAATATACATAGCAATCTAGAAGGTAAGTTAAACGGCCTTAGCCTGTAGAACAATTGCTGATAAATATTACATATTTATTTCTATCACGAGCGCGGCAAAGCGGTAAATAGTGTTGTACTGAAAATTGTGAATAAATTCACATATCTAGGTAATAAGCAATTATAAACTGCAAGCGTAGATGAGTGTATACTTGGTTCTCCAAGGCAAACATATCAATTGGCAGCCGTTACTAAAATTTGTGGAATAGAAATGACATTAGCCTACAGACTAAGCTGAACGTTTACAGAGCAGCTGTACTCCCAGTACTGTTATACGCTAGTGAAACATGGACGGTGTATATTAGAAATGTGAGGAAACTCAATCGCTTTCACATAACATATCTCAGTAAAGTTGTGAACATTAATAGCAAAACACGATTCCAGATAATACTGTCCTTGATAGATATGGTGTCCCTAGCGTTGTCGAAGACACATATTTGTTAAATAGGGAAATATGGTACTTAATCTAAATAACCACCAAATATATATCTCTATGTTGAGTTATATAAGAGCATACATTCTCAAGGTGGCCAAAAGAAACAATACAATGATTCATTAATGAAGTCACTGAACATCGTAGATATATATCGAGGTCTGGGGAAGAACTTCCAAAAAATACAACCTCTTGGCGCTCTACTCTACAATAAAAGAGGCGCAACTTGTGAAAATAACAGAAACGCGGCAGCCTAAAAGCAGAGGGTAGCCAGTAAGTCACGCATATAGCTAATACCATATACTGTGGTTTTCCCATGCTGGAGCTTTTCCACGAATATTTGTGGCGAGAATATGGTTTATTAGACATCTGTGAACTCATAGTCAATGGCATAACAATAATTGAATTTTAAAACGGGATGCAAAGAATGGGCATCACTACTTGAGAAGGACCACCAACATCATCAGTACTTGTGATGCACCACACACAACACTATTACTTGTGATTGACGGACAACAAAATATATCCGGAACAACTATACATACAAACTGTTGAAGCGTACTGCTGTTGGACTGTACTGTTGCAGGTGAGCATTGCAGTTGGAGTGCCCGGTTGTTGAATTGTACTGTTGTATATTTGACAGATAATGACATTTAGGTACAAACTGTTTACAGAAACAAGTTTCAACATAACTAAGTATAATTCAAATATTTGATAATCGTATAATGCCTAATCATATGAAGGAGCAATTAGACCGTTTGTCTAGATGTAATGTCCTAATTTCGAATCCTGATAATTACTGGCTTGTTTTCTGTCCGGGGGGGGGGGGGAATAATAAAGCCTACCATTTACCTGACGTGCACACAGCAAGAGCGCACAATCTTTATCCCACAAGATGCACATATCCTCACTGCAAATAACTAATGAGAAACATGCAGTAATACCAGACAATCCAGTCTTATAGCATCATGTTTCTCTGTAATATTTTAATGTAATAGTAAAATAGTTTTTACTTATTTCGTCTACTGCAGGCATTTCGTCTACGTATGTTACTGGTTAGTTTGATTTCCCTATATGCATTTATATATATATATATATATATATATATATATATATATATATATATATATATATATATATATATATATAACTCTTGTGTGTTTATTATTTGCTACAAGCTCATAAATTGCATGATGTATTCGGACGTAATGTGGCACATCCATAGTTTAGGTAAACTGAAAAACACTGGCGCTCACAGAAGTTGACTGTTGATATGGTTGGTTAGCCATTTACCACTGCACAAAGGTCACACAAGAATGTCAAAAATCACAAAAGTGATCTAATATCTCCTACTGCAGTACTCGAATTCACACAATAATTTATACAGACGGCTCAGTAACACAAGAAATAAACATGTGTGGTTGGGGTTTCGTGGCCTACCAGAATGGCATGAAATTAGATCTGAGAAGTCAGCTGCGTACCACACTACAACATCGAGTATGAGAATGGAAATAGAAGCGGTGACAACAGTTCTCACTTGGCTGGCGACGCAACCACTAAAAGACTCAGTGATTATATCGGACTCTCAAAGTATGCTGTGCAAGATAGAAAATTGTATGATCAGAACTGGATAGATTACTCTTCTCAACAACGCGCAGATCATTACATGGATATACTGTCTAGGCCATGCTGGTGTGAGGGGAAATGAAAGAGCCGATGTGTTGGTTGGTAAAGCCTTGGTGAAAAGCAAGGAGATAAGGAGACATTATTGAATTGATTATATCAATCATGGTTACCTACGAGAAGACGAGGAGGAAGTCAAACGAGACAATGTACATATTCAGAGAATGGTAGAAATGGCAGTGACTAGAGGCGATGGGAGAAAGTACCCCATCTCATGAAAGATCAGAAGAACGCGTAATCAGCAACTAACTGAGACACTGAGCTTATAAGCTTCTAGATGGTTGACGGAACGGCAATTAGAGCATATATGTGAATGCCACCAGTGTTGTGACGCTTGATCCTAATCAGGAATCTGAAATCAATAATACGTCACACAGATGTTAACAAATAAAATAGCTCTAAATGGTAGAAAAATAATATTGTAGTATTCCAATAATTGTGAATGTCTTTTAACAAGTTCTCTATCTTTTCTTCTTGATTTATGCTAATATCGCGTATATACCTATAGAAGCCAATCGTAGAATATTGTTTACATCAGCCTTTATCTTGTGTTCCTAAATTGAAACCCAGTGGTCCTTGAATTCTCAAAGTATCGGTTGTTGTAAGAAAAATATGGCAACGTTTACATATAAATGTTCGATTTACACAAAATCACAGCTCCTTACTATTTTTGTTATTTTCGTAGTTCGATCCTAAAGACTGTGGTTTGTTTTTTTAATATGTCGAAAGCAGATGAAAGTCGTTGATGCATTATAATAATAATTTCCGTCAATTCTTTAACTATTTTTTGTTGCTGTTATGTTAAACATATTCCTTCAGATAAAATAGGTTTACATCTATTATGTATGGCTTAATAATGGATATTTTTCCCTAGGCGTCTCCTGCGATTTCTGAAAGGCTTGAGTATCAAATTATTTACGAATTATTAATCCTTTTTAATTCTCACCTGGATAACAACGGATATTACCTGAATTGAAGGTTACGTTTCTTCATCGTTCATTGTGTTGTGTCAGTTTCTTCACTATCGCTACTTTGACATTTTTACAATCACTACTTTGACATTTTTACAATCACTAATTTGACATTTTTACAATCACTACTTTGACATTTTTACAATCACTACTTTGACATTTTTACAATCACTACTTTGACATTTTTACAATAACTACTTTGACATTTTTACAATCACTACTTTGATATTTTTACAATCACTACTTTGACATTTTTACAATCACTACTTTGACATTTTTACAATCACTACTTTGATATTTTTACAATCACTACTTTGATATTTTTACAATCACTACTTTGACATTTACAATCACTACTTTGACATTTTTACAATCACTATTTTGATAAGAAAATGGAAGATGAGCATATGAGTGAGTGACATATAGCCAACAATATAAGAAAGAGAAACATGAAATAAGATGGACACGGACATGTATGTAACGGACATGTATACCGGATACAGCTTGAATGTATCTACACACTTAATGTATATACTACTTTCCTCTTGTTTTTATTTTAAAAAAATAATTAGCTCTGACAACCCGTAGGCTAATGGGGTACGATCTGGTTATATATTGTTGTGTTTATAAATATCATACATTTCTAGCTATCCCTGATTACATTGCGTGAGAAATAATCTATTAATATATTGTATAGTTTAGCATAACTACAGAAATAGCCCGAATTTCTACATGCATGTTCTAATTTGTTATAAAGAACACATTCAAAACCGAACAGAGAACACACATGACTAGATCATATTAGCATTCAAAAATTGGGCATGTTTTATTACTTCTAGTCTCTGACGTTGCTTGAGGGTGTGACCATGGTCGTCAACAATTAGGGGCCGTAATAGGAGCTAGAGGGGGAAATATTAAAGACTTAACAGTTGTTTACAAGGGACGAGGAGTTGCTAAAGGTTTACGTCAAAAATAATGTTTTAAAAGAAAAATTAAATTGTCCCTGAATGCTTTGCAGTTGACAATTTGAAGGAGGTCAAACATAGGTACAATATTGATGACGCATTTTATGAACTTCCCTGTAAAATAGATTTAAACCCGTCTATAATTTAAATATAACGCTTATAAAACAATTGTATACAGATGCATATATTTATACAATGTATTTATCACTGAAGCAATGAAATAATTAAAAAAACATAATTTTGAAACCTGTATTCTTTTAATAGTCAATTAAATTGCACCGAAATCATCTATTCTTGTTCTGAATATTGTCAAATTTGTATAGTTATTAACACTTCGCATAATATCTTTCTTGATGAGGGTGGCTCAAAATGATAAACAAATAATTTAAAAAGAAAACGCTGACTGATTTGTCGTACGTTGTCTTTGTATGTCCTTAAGAAAACTATCTATTTAATTATGAATGTACCATTAGGTGAAGCAGTGTGTTAGAGACAACGCTATATAAATTATGCTGTTAAAAATAGGAAACACACCTTTATTGGAGTTACTTTTATAAAAGATATTAGCTGATTGAACATCATTAAATACATCGACTATGTCCACCTGGTCATTAACATCTCGTGGTTAGCTGAATTGTACTCACATCATGGTTCGTGAGTCCATGAAAGAGGTCAAGAACAAAACAACGTTTTTTTGTGGCAATAACTAGTGACACGTTCATGAGAATACCTTGAATCTTACTGAAACGGTCTCTGACGAGATATGTATAAGTCTGTAAAAGACTGACGGTGCAGGAATAAGTTCAGTTAAAATTCATTGCGCAAGTATGACTCATCTCACTACAGAACAACGATGCATCATTACATCATCATTGGAAGCTTACAGACTAGACAATCTTAAAGTATAGTGGCCATATAATATAATGTGGATAGTGGCACCATTTGTCGATTTCAGAAGGAATTTCTAGCACGATTTGATGATTTTAACACCATAGGATCGATTTCCTACTGCGTCCTCCACAGTTCAGCCAATGCCAGCAGCTCTTCGATCAACCGATTAAGAAACGGCTGCATGACGCTGGTCCTGCGGCTAGAAGACCCAGCAGAGGTCCAAGTTGTATAGACCGGCAGTGCCAGAAAGACTGCAGTGGGCGAAACAGGATCGTCAGAGGACCGTTGGGAATGACTGGAGACGAGTTTGGTTAAGTTAAAGTATGAAAGTATCTTCATGCCTATGTTGAATTATTTATTCTCAAAAATAAAATGTTTATTTATTTTTTTGAAATTATGTAGCGTTTCTTTTTTTGAACAGCATACATACACAATATCTTAAGACTATCCTAAACATAATTGAAAAAATACATTGTTTTTACAACTCGGACGTCGTTGAGGACTTTTATCCGAACTTATTGAAACTTTTGTGAAATATAGTAGCCGGGATGAAACATTTTAATTGAATGTTTAAAGCTTTTAACTAAACAATCTGTAACACTTTCCTACCAAATCACCCCTTGGTAAATAAAGCCTGGACTAAGTTATATGTCAGAGTGCAAATAATCAATACCTCCAGGCATATTGTAGGAGGCGACTAATTGCAGATGATAGATAGTCGACAGCCCGTCACCTGTAAATAAATCAGCAGTGTCACTGCATGTCTTGTCTCAATTTACTATTTTTGTCTTCTATCAAATGGTTACCAAGGATGACTAAGAGATTCAAGTCAGCGGACATTGTTCCTGTTCTTTTGTACCAGCATCCTAGGTGTCATGGAATATTAGAAATGCTATCACTACTGAGAGATCAAAACATCTGACAGAAAAGAATAACAGAAATGCTATCACTACTGAGAGATCAAAACATCTGACAGAAAAGAATAACGAAAAGGTTGGCCCATAATTTTCTGCTACACTCATAGCAGGATATTATGTTCTTGGAATGTTGACACACTGGAATATCTCACTTTGGGGACTAAACATGCATTCCAAAATCCAACCAAAATAATCATGTATTTGCGGAATCAAACATAATGTGAGTTTATTGAAAACTTTTCATGATGTGAATATATATTCTGACATGATGTTAAGTTTGTTTGTTTGTTTTGCGTTCGCTCCATTGTAACCATCACGTTGATGTTAAGTAAAAACGATATTGTAGTGTAAGTTGAAGGTGGAAAAAGAATAGAAGGAAGACAGTCATGGTACAGACAATATCAAAGGTTTGCCAGTTCAATGTTTATTTTCGCTGATAGCAATCGTATGAGTACTCAGTGTATTGACGCAACCACAGTAGTACAACTACAACACTTACGTGGTTATGGACGGATGTATACTAGTGTGAGTGTCGTCTTTATTACTCAACTGTGTTGAACCTAGATATTTGTTAGAAAGGCTTGTAACGAGCTAATTGCTAAAAAAAATTGACATTTCAGTTACACTGATTACACAAGGCAACACACAAAAATCATCACAGATAATTTTATATGGGTTTTGTAGTATTTGGTTAGCTGATTTCAAATCTGTCTTTAGTTTTGTTCTACCACGTAACATTTTTTTGTAATAGCTAATTATAATATCTTTCAACAGTGGTTATGGCCACAAATCGAGTACAATGTTTTATTTAGATTGGTATCGATACTTTATTACTGGCTGTTACAATTTTGTTCAGTTTCGGGTCACGTGATTTAGTATCGATGCTACCATTTTTGTGTATTCGATAGGATAGTAAATCCATTTATACACGTGTGGTGTTTGCTTAAAGCAATTACGACAAGTATATTATGAGATTTCGTTGTTTTGTACTTTCTTTTATTTTAAAGGTTGCAAAAACCTTGCATTTGTGTACTTGATAACTTATTTTGTGTACTTATTAACTTATTATCATGCCTAGAAGATGCATCAATCATCCAAACTGTTTCTGTTTTGTGTGTGGTTCATTTGTGACGAAATCACAGCGGCGCACAATTTCAGATGATCTAAAGAAGATATACATATTGTATTTTGGCTGTCCACTGGGTGATCAGGATAAATCTTGGGCTCCACATATCATATGTACCAGTTGTTCAAGCGGACTACGTGACTGGCTAAATGGCCGCAAGGCAGCTATGCCATTTGCAATTCCAATGTTATGGAGGGAACCGCGAGACCATGTCAATGATTGCTACTTTTGTCTGGTGAACACAAATGGATTCTCTGCTAAAAATAAACAGAACATTGTATATCCTAGCTTAGATTCTGCCATCAGGCCTGTTCCACATGACGATTCATTGCCTATTCCTTTACCTCCTTCTGGTGGACTCGTATCTATGCAAGATGGGGAGGAATGCAGTGAAAACACAGCTGTTCACAATGCAGACTCAACTGATCCAGATTATACTGTTGATGACTGTTTAGAACCTAAGACTTTTACACAGGAAGAGCTGAATGATCTTATTCGTGATCTAAATCTGTCTAAAGATAAAGCAGAACTTCTTGCTTCAAGGCTTAAGCAAAAGCATTTGCTTGCAAGGGACGTTAACATAACTTATTATAGAAAACGAAATCTCAACATGACGACGTTCTTCAATGTTGACGGCTCATTGAGTTATTGTCAGGACATCGATGGTCTCTTCAACAGTTTATCACAAGTGCATGATCCATCAGAATGGCGTCTCTTCATTGATTCCTCGCGAAGAAGCTTAAAGGCAGTTCTTTTGCACAATGGAAATTTAAAACCAAGCATACCAGTTGCACATTCTGTTTATCTGAAAGAATCTTATTACAACATGAACAGTTTGCTTGAAGTTATCCATTATAAAACACACCAGTGGTAAATAATTATTTCACCACCATGATAATCCGATCAACACAAAAAAACAACCAATAACAAACAGTATTTTATTACAAGTTTAATAAATTATCTTTGATTTTAGATGTTAGTTTTAGAAAATTAATGCGGTATCATAATAGCCAAGTAATTATTTATATTATCATCCATTGAGGTTTCATAATATTTCATTGTGCTATACGATAAATACGAATACGGAATGGATGATAAAGATTAATCATGAAAGGAAAGTGTCTATAAACGTGAACAGAGGCAGACCAAGATTACGATGTGTACGTGACCTTCTCATCATGAAATTATTTGTAATTACTTATTCGATCTTCGAGGAATATCCCATGTAATGAGACTGAACGCATTGCACACACACGAGAGACGTACACAGGGGATAATGTTTTGCAAAAAACAAGTAATATAAATGCCATTATATCTAATATCAGCCTTCAAGGGTTCATAATATTTCACTATGCTGTAAGTTTATATCATCAATTGAGGTAAACTATTAATTCACTGTTTTATATGTAATATTATCCATTGAGGTGGCATAGTTGTTGACTGTTTTATATATAATATAATGCATTTAGGTATACTATTAGATCAATGTTTTATTTGTAATATCCTTCAAGTGTGGTATAATAACAGTTCACAGTGATATACGTAATAATATCCATTGATGTATAATATTAGGTACTGCCTTATATGTAGTGTTATAAATTGATGTATCGTTCTAATGCGCGGCGTTAATGTGTTTAACCATCCATTGAAGTATCCTAATATAACACTGCAGCATTTGTTATTTCATCCAGTGATTATCATAATAGTTCACGTATGTGTAATATCATTCAAGTATCATACTATTTGCCTTCGTTGTAGACAATAATGTGGACCGTATGCTGATGGGTTCACTATTGGCATGACAGACCAATTATTCTGCAACAGTATACATGCAGTGGATGACATATCAATATAGTGAAACCTTCCTCCTGCATAAGACTCTCTTTACTTCATGTGTACGATACCGTTTCACTTTGCCGTGCAACATTTAGAGAATCCAGCATTGCATTTCACTATGTGAGAACACGATACAAGCTTTAAACCCTGACCATGGTCAGCTAACAATGCGTTCCGGCTATGAACAGGGTGCACATAGGGTGTGTTAAAAAGTAACTCTCTGCAGGGCATAATAATTACTTAAGAAACCCATAATCAGGAACATATGTTAGAACAGCATCATTGGAGAGTCCATGGATGGGATGTGTTTATGCTTATAATATCTAGGATTCTCAAGTAGTTCTACTGACCCATTTTCTGCCCTTTTTAAACGAATAGGGAACACGTTGATGCAGCATCATACTGTAATGGACACAACATGACGCAATTCGATGAAAACATCTAAGCCTGCTGACTTGAGGAATATTGTCCCATCTTGACGATACCTCACCATATACTGATTGATTAATCCAAGAATTTCCCAAATTAGATAACAATAGCATGATCATCCACCTTGCAGCCCAGAACTATCAGAAAACGATTTTCACATGTATGTTCCACACAAAATCCACCATGGTAGAAAACGTTTCACGAAGGACTTTGAGATTTAACATAATATAAGAATGTGGTCGACAGTGCAGACGAAATATCATTCTGCAATGTATTGCCGCACTGAAAATCAATATGATAAGTGCATCGATTTTGATGGAAAGTATGTGAAAAATAAAGGAACAATGTCAGTTAGAAAAAGTCTATCCTTGTCCTGTTTCTATTGCAACTATTAATTATGTCTATAGGTTTATGTATTACGTATGTCAATATGTAATGTTTACGTATTGATTTCCCCTCGTATCTTTAAGACTAGAACGTGTATGTTTATTACGATCAATGACTTATTTCCAATTAATATGATGGTCTCACGGTGTAATCTCACTTTGTATACGTCTGTGGGTTCATATTGCGCATTTATTTCACTGCAAATGTACAAGAAATTCGGTTCTGTGAATTATGTAAACATTAGAGTAGATTTAAATCATACATTCACTCAGTGTTAGGACAATTCTTCTTTCTTCTTCAGCGTTCATTCTCAAATTCCCCCTGGTTTTCTCTTGTAACAGGACAATGGTTTTACAAGATTTCCAGTTGGATGTAGTCCAGAGAATGGAAATGCGTTGTGTTGCCGTTTTATTTGCGCCAATGGCCCAACACATCCGTCTTCGGCGGAAGGACAATTCAACCTAACGTATATATTTGTTGTCGCGTCTTAGTTCGTTTCGTTTTGTCTCTGTTCCTTCAGCACGTAAACAATTACTTATCAAAATTAGTGCAAGACTTTTAACATATTTAATCTAATATCAAGTATTTTGTTAGTACTCCCTTCTGTCATCGAGTTATTGCGTATTACCGTTTGTTCTTGATTATAAAGTCTGATCGAAACATCGGGCGAGTATTTAGTGATTTCATATTTACACCATCCGTGTCGTCACATTTCGTCTGTTGGATCCAGTTTTATTGCAGTTCCAACTTGATATTGGACACAAATATTATTAATTGTAAAGCAATTATATTTTCTGAACTGTATTTTTTGAATATGAATCATATTACATTTTTTGTTGAATGTTAGTGTAATCTGTATGTAACAATATACAAATATCTTTTTTAAATCTTCTTTCAAAACGAACATGTCCCAATATTCATTTTGATAAAAGCGGTCCGTGTGTTTCGTCCGTGTGTTGCGGGTGCCCGAAAGGGGAGCAAAGAATAGCAACACTGTTTACCTCCACGCATGTTGTAAAAGGCGACTAAGGAGGTTATGGGATGGAGTTGGCTGTCCCATCCCATATCGGATCAGTGACCCAAAGACATGCTGAAGTCGGATTGAAACAGTCCAATTCTTGTACAATAGCGCATTAAATCTGTGTTAGAGAGTTTTGATAGAGTTAGAATTATCTAGCACAAATTTAATGATGACGTGAGACATAGAAACGGAATGACGTGAGAGAATGAATAACAAAAAATATGGCGAGTGCAGTTGCTTGTTCAAACATGCAACAGTATGAAATGACCTGTCGTTTTGGTGTTCTTGCATCCCGTTTTATTGACATGTGAAACTGGAGAAACTAAAGGTTGTCTTGTATTATTATTATCCATTGTTCTCCGTATTGAAGAAGTCAGTTCGAACGTTTGTCCACCTAGAAGAAAGAGAATAACAGGAAAGATGACCAGTACAGTTGCCTGTTCAATGAGTGACCAACCTGAAATAGCTTGTCGTTTTGGTGTGCATGTGCCTCGCTTTATTGATACGGGAAGTTAAGGACATCAGGGTTGTCTTTTATTATTATTATCCCGACCTGTAATCACAACAAGATACTCCTGTCAAACCATGCATGTTTATAATGAATGTTTACTTGAATATATACTGCAGTCTACAGATTGTTCTACGTATTGAAGAAGTCAGTTCGAACGTTTGTCCACCTAAACTGACTGGCAAAGACTGTGATTTAGGGTGTTCATATACTTTAAGGTGTACGGGTTAACGGTGAATGTATTGGTAATGGGATATGCATCCCAAAGAGATACGGTCCAGGATGTTAGTATGTAATATAGACATACAATTGTTGAAAGTTTAAAAGTTGTTATTCAACTGATGTTATTACTGGACCATATACACATGATGTGTGTCTGCAGTTAAGGTATCTACAGGGACACAGTATTAAATCGACTAGTCTTGTGTCATCAGTCATAACTGTGATTGTATTATCTGAAATCTCAATTTCCAGTGAAAATAATTGACAATACTTAATAGTTAATTTCGCTGAGTTTTTTAAAAGCATAGTATGTTGGTGTAACTGCATCTTTATACTTTTTGGGTTGACCTGTAATGAACCATTACGATAATATATGTATACTAATAAAAACCATAAAGTGAAGTTGTGTGCTGTTTTAGGAACTTTCTTTAAATAAAACAAAAATTGATAGGACAAGTTTGTTTGTCGAAGTCTAACGTTAATTTTTTATGTTTGGAACTCACGGATGCTTTTTGTTACCCACGGATACAGGATATGTAAGGCCGAAAGGCGCAGATATCGCAGCAATGCTGTAAACCATGACACAACGTATTCCGTTCTCCGGACTACATCCTGCTAATCAGCAGGAGTTTAAGAACGAACGCAGAAGAAGAAGAAGAAGAAAAGCGGCTTGAGATAGTCTAGGACTCTAGAAGTATGTTTGAGTTTGGAATATGTCACAGTAATTATAATGTCTGATCGTGTGGTTTTCAAGATAACGCAAGAGCAAGTGGTATGGCTTGTTTTGCTACTGTAGCTGGCGGTATATCATCATGCAGGACATTTCCTTAGGAGAAACAACACGGGTCATTTAAATTGTTGTGGGTGATAGCTCCCTGCCCATAGTCAGAATAAAAAAACTGGAAATGAAATGTCACATTTCTGTTGGCTTTCAATCTACTGTTGGCTTAGAAGCATTTCAACAAACAATGAACTGCAACTGTCAAGTGATTGTGTAATGGTAGATACACTCAAGTGGAGATCGGATCACTTATAGCCGAGTCCGAAGTGCAATGATCCGACAAATAACATTTCCCAACACACCTCGCAATAGAAGATAATACTGCTGTGAAAACGAATAACAATAGTACTCACGTAGAACACACATTTTTAAGTTTCACTTGACAATTGACAGACTATCACTACGGAGCTATGGGATGTAAACACGAAAAAAAATATAATAGACAAGACATTTTGAATGTTTTGAACTGTTAGATCTTTGTCAAGAATAAGCAAAACAAACAGAGAATAGACAATAAAAACAGTATAAAGAATGATTCTCCACAAAAGAATCATTAGAACAGGCATGTAAACACTACGAAGCACAAAGTGACAATGACGTATGTGTAAACATGTCGTCATGGAAGCAAGTTTTGTTGAAAAGGGAATGGGATATAAGAACAGAAAGAAAAAGAAAAAGAAAACCCCGTTCCCTTTAAAAAAAATCCACTTACATGACTACATGTGTTTACACGTACGTGATTGTCACCTTGAACTTCGTATTGTTTACATGTCTGCGTTCTAATACCTCTGTGGTGGTAACAATGTTTTTATTTACTTTTTTAATCGTCTTTTCATTATTTGAGTTGTGTATTCTTGAGAAAGCCCTAACGGCTCGAAACGTTGAAAATGTCTTGTGTATTCTAATTTGTGTGTTATCGTGTTTACACTCCATATCACTTTAGTGATATTTTGTCAGTTGTCAAGTGAATCTTAAAAACCTGTATTCTTCGTAAACACACTCAGTGTTTTAGTAATGGATGAAAATCACTTCTTTTCGACGCTTCGCATAATTTCACAGTGTTACAATTATTTTCTCACCTGTATACATCCCACTACAGAAACGGATTCTAGTACATGTGAAACATTTAGCATCACATGACCACGGAGTATGCCTCGTGTATTTTTCTCTAGGGTAATTCTGGTCTGCTCAATCTACCTTGACACTTCAAGTATTGAACCACTTTAACCAACACATGTGTTTATTTTTGCAACGCATGTGCGTGTTCTCACACCGTATTAAGAAATCAAACGAATACGCAAAATTGATGAAGTCTCTGGTATGAGTGAATCATATAACATGTCATACACAGATGAATGTCCATGTGGATCCGGAACCCAGACTCCAGAACACATACTTCAGGACTGCCCAACATACAAAGAGCAAAGACCTGGTCAGAGGATACAGACTTGAGGCAAAAGTAATGGGGCAGCCGCTATGACCTGAAGAAGACAGTGGGCTTCGTCTTGATGACAGGTCTGATGGTATAACCTGACCACATGCTGAACGCAGAAGAAAACTACGATATAACATGTGTCCTGATTACGAGTGTTGCCTTGAATCCAATGTAAAGAAGATATCCTACTTATATTAAATTCGTGAATTGCTCTTCTGTTTGTGTATGAAACGATAAAGCAATGATCTACGACCATCAACATCAAACATCAACATCAAACATCAACATCAAACATCAAACATCAACATCAAACATCAACATTATTTAACCAAAAATAATGCGGTTTTTTAAAGTCAGTGGAAATGGAAAAACGACTTTGATATTTATTTTGTTAGTACCATGCTATGATAATAGTTTCAGATTTAATTGACAGAACATTTAAAGAGGAATAATGCTTGGGGATCAATTCCTTTATATTACGCTTCTACATAAATAAAAAGTAAACACTGGGCATATATGGGACATGTACGTATAATGCATGAAAACACAATGCCACTGCAATCATTAAAACATTGGTAAGAGATGGCAAAAGAGGGAGACCACGAGAAATTTCGCAGAACAACGATGAAATGATATAACTATGGATTTCATCAACAAGCACGAATTACACACACCGCAGTATCACATTTCTCAAACCTAATTATTGTTGCAATTTATCAAGATCTTAATATAGTGATATTTTTCTGCCAGTGGAAATCTCTCCAACTCGCATCTTGAGTGATAGTGTTACGTGTTACATATTCCATTGTTCTACAATCATTGGATTAAATGTATTGCTTGTCTCGATATATTACTTTTTTTCTTCAGTCAAGTAATGCGCATGAATTTCGAGGTATACATGGCGGCAGACAGTGCACGTTCTGTTCTTATATGGCAAATATTTGTATTTCGAATGCCGTATGTACCTAACCTACAGATGAGTTAAAATATCTGACCATACAATAATGAGATGTTTGCTTATAAACCTGTACTACACTCCTAACAGAACGTAACGACTCTAGATACTGCTACACTGAATTGCCTCTCAACAGGTTCCAAGCTGGCATTTCTTAAATTCCTTAATACAGCCATGTATGTGAGACAACCTGTATTAGAACAGATGCTACAGTATGATATCTTTACTTTTACATTATATAGTTAAGGTGTCAACTCGGTTATTCATCTTAGGAAGGCTCTGAACTTTTGTCTGAAAAGGTTAAGACCTCTCATTTGCTCATAAAGTGATTACTGCATCATCAATATCCGCATAGCTGTTGTCTCTTTTCATGATGTGCCCAAAGCTCGTAGAGTACATCAGATATGATATTTTGACCCGAAAACCTCAGTAATGTTCATTGACCTCTAAGCACATCCATCACATTGCATGTCTAGAATGTCGATGCGAGACCTTCGGCAGAAGAAGACATATGTACATAATTAATCAGGATTTTATTCAATACACTTTTTTTATTTTTTCCCCTATTTTCATTGGTGATTGCATTTAGCTAAGATAGCCAAGACGACTACAAGTATATAAAATGACCAACGATACGCTAGGCAATAATACACATGATAACGAATACAGCTCTAACTCATATACAGAGGTCTTATAAGTACTGTCGAGGATCACGGTCGAATGTATTATAACATCTACGTAAGTATTATACTTACACTCGCACCGAAGACGGTTGTGTCGTGCCATTGGCGTAAATAAAACGATAACACAACGCATTTCCATTTTCTGGACTACATCCTGCTGGAAATCTACTAGTACCAGTGTCCTGCTACAAGAGAGATCCAGTGGGAGTTTGAGAATGAACGCTGAAGAAGAAGAGGATACTCCACAACTACAAATGTATATATGGCTTCCACATAATATCTGTATAATTTGTATGATGCACAATTTATACTTTTACTGCAAGTATCACATTAGGACATTCACACATTATACGCTACAAAAAGTTAGAGGTGGGATTATGGTTCTCCTGGCAGCCTCTTGAATGGGAAATTAAACTATAAATTAAAAAAGTACAGTACCACCCTTTCCATGTCCCCGATTATCTTGGCACGGCTATCTTGTTAAGTCTGCATCTTCTCTAATGTGTTAATGAGAAGTGGTTTGTATTACTTCTGTCTCTTTACTCTGGCAGATTTGTGTACTCACTAATTTCCTCAGACTGAATCGAATCCACATCCGCTGGTAGCGCACATAAATTTCACTTATCGGTAACTAGAAATCGTACCATGGTCCACATAACTAAACAGCCACTACATACAAACATACGTGTACATAAAATGTCTACATACAAACATACGTGTACATAAAATGTCTACATACAAACATACGTGTACATAAAATGTCTACACACAAACAAACGTGTACATAAAATGTCTACATACTTTCATGTTTAATTATAAATGCTGCTACATATTTCTTTTTACATGCAATTGCCATCGTTTACTTCTATACGTCTTTAGTTGATCCATGTGCATATAACTTTAGTTGATCCATGTGCATATAACTTTAGTTGATCCATGTGCATATAACTTTAGTTGATCCATGTGCATATAACGTTAGGTGATCCATGTGCATATAACGTTAGGTGATCCATGTGCATATAACGTTAGGTGATCCATGTGCATATAACTTTAGTTGATCCATGTGCATATAACGTTAGGTGATCCATGTGCATATAACGTTAGGTGATCCATGTGCATATAACGTTAGGTGATCCATGTGCATATAACGTTAGGTGATCCATGTGCATATAACTTTAGTTGATCCATGTGCATATAACTTTAGTTGATCCATGTGCATATAACTTTAGTTGTTCCATGTGCATACAACTTTTGTTCATCCATGTGCATATAACTTTAGTTGATCCATGTGCATATAACTTTAGTTGATCCATGTGCATATAACTTTAGTTGATCCATGTGCATATAACTTTAGTTGATCCATGTGCATATAACTTTAGTTGATCCATGTGCATATAACTTTAGTTGATCCATGTGCATATAACTTTAATTGATCCATGTGCATATAACTTTAGTTGATCCATGTGCATATAACTTTAGTTGATCCATGTGCATATAACTTTAGTTGATCCATGTGCATATAACTTTAGTTGATCCATGTGCATATAACTTTAATTGATCCATGTGCATATAACTTTAGTTGATCCATGTGCATATAACTTTAGTTGATCCATGTGCATATAACTCTAGTTGATTCATGTGCATATAACTTTAGGTGATCCATGTGCATATAACTTTAGTTGATCCATGTGCATATAACTTTAGTTGATCCATGTGCATATAACTTTAGTTGATCCATGTGCATATAACTTTAGTTGATCCATGTGCATATAACTTTAGTTGATCCATGTGCATATAACTTTAGTTGATCCATGTGCATATAACTTTAGTTGATCCATGTGCATATAACTTTAGTTAATCCATGTGCATATAACTTTAGTTGATCCATGTGCATATAACTTTAGTTGATTCATGTGCATATAACTTTAGGTGATCCATGTGCATATAACTTTAGTTGATCCATGTGCATATAACTTTAGTTGATCCATGTGCATATAACTTTAGGTGATCCATGTGCATATAACTTTAGTTGACCCATGTGCATATAACTTTAGTTGATCCATGTGCATATAACTTTAGTTGACCCATGTGCATATAACTTTAGTTGATCCATGTGCATATAACTTTAGTTGATTCATGCACATACGACTTTAGTTGATTCATGCACACATGATCTTAGATGATTCGTATACACACGATTTCAATTGACTATGCACTTACGACTTTAAGTGATTTAGTGCAGAACTCTTTAGTAACATTATCAAGCCTTGTGTCTGGTATGCGTAAGTCTGGCTGCTCTTTGGAAATGTAGACTTTATGCTTTTTATGTATATGCATATACACGTGTGTATGTATGTATATATTTCGTAAGTCCCAGTGAATTATAGCTCTTCACAGTGAAGGGTGCCTTCTGTAGGCATCGGCCATTTTTCTTGAAATTGGCGAAGAACGTTTTAAAAGGTATGTTTACTGCCGAAGACGGAAATCGGGCCATTGGCGCAAATAAAACGGCAACACAACGCATGTCCATTCTCTGCACTGTATCCTACCATGGTAGGACCATGGTCCTGCTAGATCCAGCGGGAGTGTGAGAATGAACGCTGAAGAAGAAGAAGAAGAAAATTGTATGTTTATAAATTGAGCTGATTTAGTCAATCCGACTTGCTCAAAAATTGTATTTTTGGACTAAACATTACATTTTGTATTTGTTCATCAAATGTGTACATGTATGTTACAGCACACATATGAAAGATTGTATCTAACAGATCGCTTGTGCTACACTATACGCTGATTTAATTGCTATCACTCTGACTTAAGTAACAGTAGTTTGTGACCCGAGGTTATATCTCTACAATTGATAAAGCAGCCAACACATACATTATTTAGGCCGAAATCGCAATTAATGGCATCACTATTCAAGTGTAACATTACGCCAGGCAGTTCAATGCATTCTAAAAACGTTTATTATAAAACACGTGACGAATAATTATTCTCACGATTTGAAACGACTACACGGATACTGGTTCAACATACTGAGTGGTATAACGGTCATCAGGTGTAAGCTGTGATTGAAGGTTATTAATCCTTATTTTGATGTGTCACTGCGTTAGAAAATTTCCCCTTAAACAGGAGCTTAATAGGAAACTAGTGAGTTCACCTGTACAGGTATTTGGTGCTGGTGAGTTCAGATAACACCTGCGTATATATCGTATGTGTGTTTTAGTTGTGAATCTGTGAGTATGTTTGTGTAGGTTACTGTGTTTTATAATTCATATGACTTTATAATGTGTCTATCTATCCACCTATACGTATGTTTATATGTATATGTAGGTCTTCATAATGTCGTATAGAAACCGCAGGATGCATAGATGATATCCACCGATTAAAAGTGTTGGATCATGGGTCTGTAGTACCTTTTTCATGATATGATCCAAAAATATTGAAAAACTCTGGTATTAACAGGAATTCTTGTCGAACCACTGCGGCATTTTTGAACAACTATACTTCACCGTTAATTATAACATAACTAGTTGCTACTTTGCATAGTGCTTCAAGAATGTATATTAAATGTCTGTCAAATTTGAAGCTTCTCATAATTTTCCTGAAAGCTTATTGCACCACTCGATAAAAGGTCTTAATAAAAATAATAAAGTTAGAGTACATTTCTGGTACAGTGTTTCACACTCGTTATCATGATGCAGAAAATACATGTCTTCTATGGAATCAATATTTCTTGTGAAAACCTGTCAGTTTTTCAGCTAGTATTTCTTCTAATCTTGGAGAAGGCCAGAAGGTGGAATGGCTGGATTAAGGACTGGACAGGGTGTGAAGTGGCCAAACTCATCAAGATGGCAGAGGATAGAGATGCACATATACCGTTCTGCACCAAATGTCTCAATACGACACTTCTACGACCATGATGGGTTATGGGATGTATGATTATTATTATGAGTATAATTATTATCTTCTGATCTTCATTTCAATTTGTTGAATTATCATTATTATAATTTTACTTGAATTGGTGATACGACTAATAATTCTGTAATTTGTGCTAGTAATTTTAAATTGCCTTTCACTAGCACTGATATAATCAGTGATTGTGTTGTTTCCGAAAGCCACTCATTTCTTACCCATATATTCGTTGACTAATTGATCTCATAACGGTTGTTGTTTCTACGCATCCGTACTTTCCACGGAAATATTAACTTCGTATGCCTCAAAATGAGTTCATATCACCGTTGATACTGAAACAGAATCGGGAGTGTATCCTATCCAGGACGCAACCATCAAACAGCATGTTGTGACTGTAGTGATTTTTTCTAGGCAATATAAATGCAATCAGTAGTTTGCCATTCCTTCAGAATGATCGAGATGCCCCATTTCCTGTGGAGGGAATCGAACTCAGTATATTTGTCGTCACAGACGCGCACTGTATCACTTTGCCCCGGACAATCTTTGAAACTATGCTAAAGAATTAAGCCTTTACTGATGATATTGAATCACATACGTAGTCAAGCATGTGACATTCTTATATTGGTGTACAATTGGTGTATAGTTCCTTACATTATTAAGTTCATCTATTATTGATTTAAGCATTGCGTTTATCGTCTTCTGATATTTGTCTTCTATGATAGGCATTTAGTCTAGTTGTTTATTAAAAGAATATTTGATATTTATTAGCGATGTTTTGTATTTTATCATCATAATACAATCTATAACCCTTCAGGGTCGTAGAGGTGTCACTCAGGAAGCATCAAAGCAGCCATTTCGCCATGCCGATGTTATCACTTCTTTATTTTTTTATTTGATAGTGGTGAATAACCTTGTCGAAAGCCTTCATATGTTTTGAAAAACGTTCCAATAATTAGAACATCACTTCTTGCTAGTTTTATATTGATTCAATATAATATTTCTATGTTTTATATGAACCTGCTTATTGAACATTTAGTCTGGGTATTGTTTTGTGTGTTCCATGGAGCAATTTTATGAATATTAGATTAAATGAATCGATACATGAAACTATCTTGTAAATGCTTAACAGATGAAGATGTACATTTCTGATTATAGAAGATATAAGTGAATTGTTCGCGTTACACTGCTGTCATCTTATGTTAATACTTTGTACTGTGTGATGTTAGGGTGTTTATTTATTGTTGTGTGATTGAAAATATATGTAAATGATCGAGGAAGTAGAAAATGTGATGTGGTATTGTGATTCTGCATCCTTAATTAAAGTACTAACCAATAAACGTGTTATACTCTTGATATTTCTGCTATTACATACTTTCTTCCCATTTCTATCAGACCTATCTTATATTGATACCGTGTCTGTCAACCGTACATTTCTTTCGTTAACGTATATATTACTTTAGTTATATTACAATACGCTATAATATGCAAATCTTTACTTTTCAGAATTGTAACATCGTTTTCACTCTGCAATTATTTGACAAATATCTATTGGATTCATTTCATAATCCGTAGCTTCCTCATATTCTCGAGGTCATTTTAAAAATCTAGTGAGTATACACCAAAATCAACAATACAAAACAACATTATCATGTGCAATTCTTTCTAAACTGTGCATATTCCTCCCATATAATCTAAACGCTGCCTCTAGGTGCCTAAATGTTAAATTTTCACAGATTTTCAATGGATTTGATTGTTTATTATTACTGATTACGCTCAATCTTAGTGTTTTACCAATCTATCTCAAACTAATGATTTAAACAAAATTAGATGTATCTGTCGCATTCTGCTTCAAAATATAGGATTACACTGAAGACAAAAATGACTTTAAGAGGCAACATTTAGAATAAATGAAAATTAAAAATGATTTATTGTGTCATGTCTCTAATCCACACTAATGGAAATTTCGTCGTCAATATGTATATAGTTTTGCCAACATGTTCTCCATAACGAACGTTTTTTAACCTGCGTATACATAAAGTTCCGGTTTATTTTTCCGGTTGCAACATACGGCTGTGAATCATGGACCCTAAGTAAAACAGCGGCAAAGAAGATCAACGCATTCGAGATGAAATACTATAGAAAGATGCTTAGAATATCATGGAAACAAAAAATCACAAACTCAGATATAAACACATTGAAGATTCCAGAATGTTGGTTACTAAACACAATAACAACAAGAAAACTACGCCTGTTTGGTCATATAAAGAGACAAAACTGTTTAGAAAGACAAATACCGGAGGGAAGAGTACCTGGGAAGAGGAGAAAGGGCAGACCAAGAAGACTATGGACTGATGACATTAAAGATTACATGAATACATTGCTAGATAATGCAAGCCACATCGCCCAAGACAGAGAGAGGTTCAGAGAGTGCATTGGGAAGATAACGTTCTGGAAAGAATACGTCACATGACAAAATACATAAAGTTATATTATTGACAACACAATTTCCGCAACACAGAATGATTAACAATGATTAAATGTATACAATACAACCATCTGATCACACAATATTTATTAAAATATATGCAGGAAAAGATCTTCGATTAGTGCCATTAGATTTATCATTATGCCATGTCATATCTGCAAGAAATATTGGAATATCATTCTCAATATTCACAAATACTTGAGTAGCTTCAATGGAATCCAATTTGCAATTACTGGTAATCTGATTTTAGAAACCAACTCTCTAGGTATTTTATTCAGGGAATTCCCAAAATGAATTTCGTGCCTTTATTCTTGTCATTGGCATCTAGTAGATCTAGTTTCCTGGTTTGGTGTAACTAGCATCATGTTGACTTTGCTGGTATCATAGAACTTCGCTTCCTGGTCTGCAATAATCAATGACTATTATATCATAGATAAACACAAGATGACTGGAACACTCGAGTGCATATAATATATAGTATTACGAGGGGTGGTAAAACAACTTTCTGAAGTAGATTTGGGAACACTGGTAGTTGGCGTCACGATGAATGTAGATTATTTCACAGAGCGGCTGGTTGATGTAGCTACTAACTATGGGGGTGATGCTACCAAGTTATGTTTGCAATGTTATAAAGGAAACAGCTCTAAGTGAATGGTGCTTCAGAGATCGGCGATAATCTTGTTATACTAGAAAAGATTGATATCCGTTAGTGTGGGAGTCTGCAATGACAACACATTTCATTATTTAGATTTTTCATGAAAATATTCCATATGACACAAATACAGAGCGATTTTTTCCACGACGTGAAAATATGAGCTGTAAGGTTCTTGTTTTCTTTGTGCATTTTAGGGTGAGAATGGAGATTTCTTCACAACCATCTTTCATATTCAGAACACATGAATTCTATAGGAGGTTAAGAATGCAATGAGAAGACGTATCAATGTATGATGTAACTATGTGTGTATTAATGAAGGTTTTCAATCCATCATTTTCTATGCAATCATCTAAACAGTCATTGGATTTTGTGAAAGTAGAAATGTGTGTATGTCCCCATTTTCCATTACGCTATGGTATCCCGATTAAAGATAATGAACGAAAACTCAAACAGGCCTACCCATTAACATATTTAGTAGCAATGAATACGTTTGATGGAAGATATTCATCAGAGATCAGAAGCAGAAAGGGTCGCAAATGCACCATTAATATAAATGAAAAAAACAACTTTGTAATAAGTCCTAACAATAATGTTAGAACAAGAGTTCTTCATGGCTACATGGCAACGTTTACAGCGTATAGATGCCAGATATAAGCAATTCACAATTACGATAGTAACAAATTTGAAACGATGGACTTATATGGGACATGTACTTAGAGTGAATGAAAATGACTGCCACTAAAAGTGTTGGTAACAAATGGAAAAATAAAACAGAGGAAGACAAGTAAAGACTATTCGCAGAACAACCATAAAAGGGGATATGACTACGGTACTCAACAAAATACAAGAATTGCACACAGTAGCATGACATCTCTCAAACTGGAGAGCTCTAGTTCATGCCCTATGCACGGTGTTTGGTACTGAAGGCACATAGGTAGATAGATATATAGATGCAGATCAATAGAAGAGTGCTATGCTAAGTGTATCATGTGCAGCTAGAAAAACTAATGAGGAATTGCTAAAAGAGTCAAATGCGAGACGGAGATTACTTAAAAATATAAGTAAGATGCACGTTTTAAATTTAGACACGATCTGAGAAAGGCAGGTCTTGAGATACAAAACGACAAGATAAAAGTCAAGAGCGACGAAGAATGGTAGAGTGAGAAAATATTCGATAATATTGCATTGTTGCTTGACAGAGAGCACACAACGATCAAGGGATACTGGAAATAGATGTGAAGGTATATATCGCCAACGCCAGTCAGTACAGTACTTAATGATGTGATTCTGGATTGTTAACATTCTCCAATCCACGAAAGAACTTGAACCGTTGCCGTTGTGATATTGTAAGAAAGCAACAGCAAACTACAGGAGTATAGTGCCAAGAAATGTTCTATGCATATTACTAAAACAGGCGGGACAATTTGTTTAAGACCGCGGAGATTTCAAAAGATCAATGGGGAAACTACGTTCTCGGAAGAGTATGTCACTTTGTGAAAAGAAAGCATATATTCATTCCAGTCGGATATCTTGTGATCTGAATTAGATAATGTCGTTTCTGTCATCACTTCGTTGTTATTTTTATTTTTTGAATGGGGGAGCAGGCAAATAATCATATTTTGCATATTTACACAGAGATTGTGATGTCTGTAGATACTGTATAGTTACTGTCCGGAAGGGTTGTAACATTATTGAGCACAATTATAGACAGTTCCTGCTGTCCAGCTATCAAATGTTTCAGGCACCATGTTTTCACAAAGACATTATGACTCATCCGGATATTCTCTTTTAAGTGGACATTGTGTTTTTATCCGGACGTTAAGCCTCTCCGGAGATCATGGATTTATTAAACACTATGTTTTATCAATATATTAATTTTTATAATTTTATTTATAAATCATGATTTTGGACTTATGCTATTTCTTTATTTCAGTTGTATGTTCATTCTTGTTTCGAATTTATCCACACTAAATAGGTTACGTGAAATACTGAACGACGTTTACCATCATGTTTCTCAAGAACTCTCTGCCTTGTTTGTTGTTAATAAATTTATAGAATGGCCTTCATCCGAACAGTATTACGCGCTGATTGCAAGCATCATCAGTTATCTTCACTCATTGGGCTTGTTCCGTACTTTCAAAATGAAAAGTTGTTAGTGACATCAGCCTAAATAAATGACACTGTAAGTTTTAAGAGAACACACCTGTAGCCCAACACAAACTTCCATGTATGTGTAGTAAGTGTGCGGTATAAAATGGAATCCACGATTGTTAAGACCACATATTATAAACACATTTTACCAAAGTTTAATTTTACGTGCAAATTAACATTCATTAGCGTACATTTGATACCCATATAATATACTTCGGTCTGCTCTCATCAAATCTGTCAAAGCGTAGCGCCGACAATTTGCCCAAAGTCGTTATCGATGTACAGTGAAAAGTCACGAACTTTCTATTCTTCAGCTGTGGAGATGCGTTGCGGATACTCTTAAATCTTTCAAGACATGAAGAAGATAAAATAAATACTCTTGCAGGTCAACAAGAATATCTCATGGGCTGGTGATGCCTCATACTTTATGTTTTTTTGGAGCACTTGTTGAGACACGATTCTCCGAAGAAATCTTGAAAGGAGCAATTGAGGATGGATGATAAAGAGGAAATAAATGGAAAGTATGGTGTGATAATATGACATGGTTACAGTTCTCTAAACGCAAACAAAGAACTGATAACAGAGAGGCATGACAACATTTTTTTTTTGACGTTTCCATAGACACACCCCCATGCCACTGAAGTTGTATGGGTTTGATGGCGATAGTGATAAAATGTTAGATACTCTTACATCAAATGTCTTCCCAGATCGGGGAATATGTGGACAGTTGTTTTATTTGTTAGTCTGGTGATAGAACTCTCAAGAGAGATTAAGTCTGGCTTGGACCCTGAATCTGAATCGCATAGCTAAGAGCGCTACCATGTTCCTACATCTTATTAAATATCTATGCGACACGATTCTCTACTATCTGATATCAAGTGTGACACTTGACGTTTGACTTATCAACTAGATCGACATTTGCCAGTATGACTGTTCATTCTATATTGCCATTTATTGGGATACACAACATATGCGTGTCTGTGCCTGTATATATATATATATATATAGCCATGATCGTCAACGCCAACAAACATGGCACCTGATGATATATATGTATGTATATATGCCATGACTTTGTACTGCTTGATGTAATAATAATTTGTCTCTTCATGTTCAAGTATTAATTTCGAATGTAATTTGTTACCTTTGTGCTCGTGATGATTATAGGAACTGGCTGTTCGGATATAAGGATCAATCGCATTCTTCTTCATTTTATTGTCAATACAGGGTGGCGGTGGTTATCATGTCTTTCTTATGCCTTTTATTTCGTGTGTTGTCAACTATTTCCTTTAGCAAGCCAGATTAAAAAATACGAAACGTCTACCTGCCAACGGATTCTTTTTTGAAAATTTGCGTTATTGAACGTGACTGTTTTGAAAATGTGATAATTTTTTTGCTTGTTAGAGATATTTAAATAATATTTGCACATATAAATAAAGAATTGAATTATGCATATATTAGTGTAATTTATGTACGTGGGTGTGTGATACCAGACGTATGGGAAAGTGTTAAAGTAGTTTTCCACATAAAACATATATTTTATAACAAATAAAGAAGAAATAAAAAATAACTTACCTTATTTATCGAATTCCTTGGCAACACTGTAAACTAAATCACGCAAATCTGTTGTATTTGTGTTCTTTCACTGCGAAATTATCAAAATATAGCCGGGGGAACTGTATAAAACATGTAGATTTGCAGTAAAATCGTTCTTTGAGCTTAGGTCTAGAGGAATTTTTGGTGCCACTTCAACATATTCGATATCAAACGTACAAGTCCCAACACTGCATTCTGTATATTCACTGCTGTGAAACTAAATAACCTAATAATTCATGATTCAACCCACGATTCAATGTTATTTTATTCAAAATACAATTAAATAAAGGTATATACAACCGATCCACCATCATGGCATCGTACCAGTGTGCAGATGTGGTCAGATTAATTGCTCTTAAACGTGTACGAATAGCTAGCCATTCTCAACAACGATCATTTCGGAAGTCGGGGATATACCGGCTTCGATTGCGCATGTCCCCAGCTATGTGCACGGACTGTGGTACGTGCATATCTCACGATATCTCGTCGGATGGGGCGTGTCGCTACGGCGTTAGCCGCCATTTTTTTCGGCGGCCGGAGTTGATATAGGCGCAGTGCAGCATGCCGTGTACGATGGTTTCCACAACCTTCTATTTCATTTGGCGTCAATCAATTCCGATAACGATGTTCTCCCAAGCAACAATGACAGGCTGTCAATCACATTCTCGCTTGGTCTTTCCCTACCTCTCTGGCTCTTAAACGTGCCTGCTTTTACAGTGTACCATGTTTCCTATTCTCATAATTTGCACACAAAAATAAATGTTCACTGTCTCTTTCTCATGCGGGAAAGCTACTTCCTTTTTGAATTTACTTCTTTCAAGATGTCTTCATTACTTTTGTTTTTATTTGTCCTCGGTTTCTCAACATTCTTTTATAATACCACATCTCTGCTGTCTCAATATAATATATCACTGTTTTCTTCTGAGTTTCCACGATTCACTTCAATCAATCAGAATTGGTTCTTTATAACTTCTAAAACTCTCTTTCTCACCTGAGCTGACAAAGATATATTGCATAGGATGATCTTCGTTCACAGTTGTCAGTGTCGTTAGAGACTTCCACCCTCTTCTACGTTTTCCGCAGTACCCAGTCTCAACACTGCTTCGGTCAGACATTTCAACAATACGTTCCCTTACATTTGTTCAATGCCTGGCATGTGTGCTCTCTGGATCTGTATTCACATCTGTCTTCCATACACAGGAGTGCATGTTCAAGTTGGCGCATCCAATACTTGAGCTATGACTCCTACTTTGAATGGGGCCAATTGTGATAGGACATTAGAATATCTGTGTGTTCTCGAGTATGAACAGCACTTACCAATAGTCGGTCTCGTACTGGACCATTGTTTCTCCATTGCCACTGTAACGACTCACATACATTACGTTGCCCTCTAGCTTGTGTTACCTTTTCCTAATTATGTTTATTCTTGTAAAATCACCTTATATTAGGGACATTTGCATTGGTCGCCCCTCAATTTTGTTCTTCTTTTTAAGCCGGCCAAATCGAATGCACATATGCCTTGAATATTTTGGATGTAATGACGTAGAGGTTTCGGAGATATTTCCTGTTTCTCTGCAGGCAATTCTCATTCCATCTACAGTATCCACATCCTCAGTTACAAGACAAAAAGTGTTAGCCAGGAATACAGCAAGAGCAGCTGTATTTCGGTTTCCAGGATGCACGACGAGGAAGTACTTTTAGGTTGTTGGTTATTTACTAGCCCAGGGTCCGCACGAGAGAAATGCGAGACCATTTGCAACCAATTTATTGTGAGAGTTGTACTTCAGTGACTCTAGCCTGGCTAGTTATACTTCAGACAAGCGTTTTCTGCTGCTAGTTGTACTTCAGCAAATAATCGCTTGTGACTAGTTTTACTCCAGACATACGTTCACTTGTGCACGTTGTACTTCAGACATACGATCAAGTGTGCAAGTTGTGCATCAGACAAAACGTTCACTTCTGTTAGTTGTACTGCAGTCAAACGTTCATCATTGCTAATTGTATTTCAGACACAACGTTCATCTGTACTAATTGTACTTGACAGGCGTTCGTTCCTAGTTGTACTTCAGGAAAACAGTTGCTTGTGCTGGGTGTACATCAAACATTCAATTGTGACTATTTGTACATAAGACAAAACCTTCACTTGTGTATAGCTGTACTTCAGGCACACGCTGTAGGTGCACAATTCCTTGAAAACATATTCCTGAATAAAGATACTATAAAAGTGTTATCAAGAAATATACACATATTTAAGAAATACTACATGAAAAGAAAGTAACAGAAGATTATAGATACACTTTAGTCGCACGTCTGCTTCGGGCCCGAAAGGGGAGCAAAGAATAGCAATACTGTTTACATTCCACGCATGTCGTAAAAGGCGACTAAGGAGGTTATGGGATGGAGTTGGCTGGCCATGCAATAGTGTCAGTGACCTAAAGCCATGCTGAAATCGGATGTGTCACGCCGAAAGGCGCTGATATCGCAGCAATGCTGTAAACCATGAGACAACGCATTCCGTTCCCCGGACTACATCCTGCTAATCTGCAGGAGTTTGAGAATGAACGCAGATGAAGAAGAATATACACTATATAAAAAGGAACAAACCGAACGCTAAGGGAATTCAAGATAGATGAAAAAATGACAGTACATTGCATTGGATAATTACATCAACTTCAGATATATACCGTTGAAGCTCCATTTTGTGAGGTGATTAAACAGGCATATTATGACATATAATATCATGCCACATTTTTGACACGAATGGTCAAAGTTAATTTCAGGTGTGTTTATTATTCTTCCCTTACGATATAACGTTTAATATGTGCTGTTTTATGCTTGTGAAAGATGCGTATACTTTGCTGGTTTTGCTGCTCCAGATTAAACGATTCTGAGCGATAGATTCCCAGGAAGTGAGTTAATGATTAAATTTTCTTGAGAAACTGAGAGAGTCAATGAATCGTCTATTCTATAAATCATTCAGTGACTTAAAAATTCTTGAGAATAACGGGAATTGAACAAGGTCCGTTCTAACGGCACTGAATCGCCTTCAACTCGAGTAAACTGGTTTTCCGTGATTGACAGACCTGGTTCAGTTCCCGTTAATATAAAAAAAAAATTAATTATTGATCCTCTTTTTTTACATACTTGAATGTACTTGTATAAGCTATTATTTGAAGCAACATTGTACTGTCTCTATGTTATTTTTGTATACAAGAAGAGATATTCGCCTTGTAGTACGAATATGGATGTTATATGTTTTTTGTTACTGAGGATACGTTAATACTTAAACGGGAAGTTCGTTGTTATTGGAATAGTCATTGTCTCGATTGGTCTGTCTTCAGTGAATTATGTACACATTTTTTGGAGATGCGGTTAGTTAAGTAGGAAAAACCAGTATATTCGAGTTGCACGGCGATTCGGTGCCATTACAATGGACCTGGTTCAATTCCCGTTAGTCTCAAGAATTTTTACTTTGTTCCCTTGCTTCGTATTTTAATTTCCTTCCATCAGTAATATATAGTACATCGTTACGTACACAAATCATATCATGTACAAAAACACAATCAATCACATCAATATGATTAATGTACACTGATATGATTAATGCATAATATTGGGAATAATGCCCAACAATAGGAATAATATAAGGCTGGCAGGATTACTGAATAAGATTAAGATTGATTTACAACAGTAGATTAAATGCAAAACTTGTGGAATAATGTGGGGAACTAAAAATATTGCGTGGGTGAAATAATGATAGACAGGAAGAGGAATATAATGTTGATATCTGCTGCACTTGTATAAAAAACACGCCCCAAGTTGTCGCGGGTTCTCCTCAGAGGTTTGCATTACAAAAGTCAAGCGCGATTCGAAGTCTGAAGGCTCGTGCCGAATGAGCATTGATCAAGAATCCAGGCCGGATGTCTCGCAGACCAAGACTTAGTCGATTTGTGTAAGTAGATCAATTATGTTCCCCTGAGTTCGTCTCGGATATCGGATTTAAGTCCTCTTACATCATTACAGAGCGCAAGACGTAAACATCTCATAATAGTATCCAAGTAATCTGTTCTTAGCTATTGGCAAGAATTCAAATTTAGTATCTGATGTACATGACCAGAGAGAAAGATAGATATCCTCACGAAATAATGTCACTCAGTTATCTGACATGTTCAATCCACAAAACAAAAACGAATACATCTTGTTGAATGATTAATTGAAATTATACTTGTCTCTTTACTAATCTCTGATCATGATGTCTTTATATGTGTAATGTTAGATCTTGTGATCCATCAGTAATCATGTAATGTTAGATCTTGTGATCCATCAGTAATCATGTAATGTTAGATCTTGTGATCCATCAGTAATCATGTAATGTTAGATCTTGTGATCCATCAGTAATCATGTAATGTTAGATCTTGTGATCCATCAGTAATCATGTAATGTTAGATCTTGTGATCCATCAGTAATCATGTAATGTTAGATCTTGTGATCAGCAGTAATCATGTAATGTTAGATCTTGTGATCCATCAGTAATCATGTAATGTTAGATCTTGTGATCCATCAGTAATCATGTAATGTTAGATCTTGTGATCCATCAGTAATCATGTAATGTTAGATCTTGTGGTCCATCAGTAATCATGTAATGTTAGATCTTGTGATCCATCAGTAATCATGTAATGTTAGATCCTTTAAATCATGTGTGATCTTGGGGTCGGCTGTGTGATATTAGATCTTGTAAACCATGTATTTCTTGATATCTTGTGCATGGTGTTACATCTTGTAAACAACGTGCTGTCATACTGTCCTGTGTATGATGTTACATCTTGTAAACCATATATTGTATTACTATATTGTAAATGACGTTAGATGGTATAAACCATGTGTTATCCTGATGTCCTATGTAAGATATTATGTTAAAAAAGTGGTTATCATCATCTATGACGGATGAACATACATACAATATATTATATCTTGACAACCATATGTTACACTGGTGTTCTGTGTAATATTGTAGATCTGTGTACCATGTGTTGTCCTATTGTCTTGTACATGCTGTTAGATCCAGTAAATGATATATTGTCCTGATATCTTCTGCATGAACATAGATTGATTAACCCATATGTGGTCCTGATATCGTGTGCGTGATTTTAGATTGTGTAAACAATCTGTGGTCATGAGGGCAATGTTAGATGTTAGATCTTCTAGATCTACTAGAGTAAACCATCTGTTATTATGATGTCTTGTGTTTGGTGTTCGATCAAGGAAACCATTTCTGGATATAGCGGAATATGAGTGGTTATATCACGGATGCTAGAAAATATTGTAATACTTATAATAATCAGGTCAGTTAAAATAAACAACTACAGCGGCAAAAGACGAGTGTGTAGTTTCAGACAGAAACAATGTAAACACTGAACACCAAATCACGATTTAAAAACAAACATCTTTGTGTTCAACTTACTTGAGCAAGATTAGAAGGTTGCAGAGCTAGTTGGGGGTGGGCAAAGTATACTAATAGTGCCTACCTTCCATACATGCCGTAAGAGGCGGCGAAGGAGGTTATAGGGTTGAGTTGGCTGTCTCAGTCCATATATGGTCAAAGTGATCCATAGCTATGCTGAAGTCGGATGTGGCAGGTCGAAATACGCAGAAGTCACATTGTAAACCATGATAGAGCGCATTCCATTCTCCGGACTACATCCTGCTAATATGCAGGAATTTGAGAATAATCGCAGAAGAAGAAGAAGAACACGATTATTGTTGTGTTGGTTGGTTGGTTGCTGATCCAGCGGTCCATGGGCTCATGCCCTTTGACCCAATGCCATTAGATGGCATTATATTGCTGGGAAGTATGTGGATTTTCGGCCCACCCCGGGACAGAGCCAGAGAATAACTATCACACTTCCAGGAATGTAGGTTTCAACCTATGCACTGCTTCTAGCCACTGTAGCCAAGATAGGGTTCACTGTGCTCATTCCTCGCCACCAATTGACTACTGGTTATGCCGAACGTCTCTATTGCTCCAGGCATGCAACGAAATGTTCAAGTCAAAAGGATTGTCATGTTCTGAGTCACTGTGCCTCTATGATGGGCCTCAGCCATAGGAAAATCAGTGATGTCAGTTTCCTCCTCCTCAGTGCTGCACAGTACATCTCTGGTTCCCTCCTAACCACAGAGGGGGCATACATATATATTCAGGCAAATATGAAAAACATTTCAACAACAACACAAAATCATAAATGTATAGATGACATGCCATGAAGCTTCTATAAGAAGATAACCTCAATATAACGGCATGTCATCCACAAAAGGTTTTCTGTTGCATGGATGGTATGTCTAGTGGGCCATTGGTGAGACCCACAGACGCAACCACATGTGTACCATTATTGTTGAATGATGTTAATTATGTAGCTATAGGCACCAACATGTTAAGACTAGTCCAAGTATATAACAGTACACACATTTTGATTCACTCAATCATCATCATCATAAAATATAGTGCAAACTGAAGAAGAAGAGTATTGATCTTCGCAACTCTTTCTTACTTTCTAGTCTTTATATCAGATCATTTCATTACTGTGCACCGATTGTTCAATCAATCATTTCTCACGTCACATCCATTTCCTTCAATCCTGTTGGTTGTGACTATTCCCTATCAACTTACTGTCTCAAAACTAGTCCAAAAACACCGTGGTCTTAATTTTGATATACTTAAGTAACCACCGTATTGTGATTGACTCTTTCAGTACCTCATCATTAGTTTTTCTCTCTTTCCATTGTACTCCCACTATTATTCTATAAAACTACATCTATATTCCCTCGAATTATTCACAATCAGTTTTGTTCACACAAAAACATCGTTTTTCGACAGTGGCGATGTTACTTCATTTGTGCGTTTTGGTACTAAAAGTGCAGTTTTCTACTGTTCAATATTGAGGTTTTTTATATTCATATATGTTTCTGGTTCTGATTCTAAATATCGTTAGTGACTAAATGTTAAAGATATTAATATCATTAGAACAATTATTTCTGATATAAATAAAACTTATGCAAACTATTTTTCACCAATTATTACAACCAGAACGTCTCAGTATTTTAAACATTAATATATACCATTGATGGTCACATCTGTCTTATAAATTAATGAGATACACAACTGTGCAACATCTAAAAGTGTGTGTAATATATGCGCTAGCCTCAGAGTAGCTCCAAATGACTACTAAAAATAGTATTTTGTCTATACCACATGAAGAAACCTCAACCCGGTCCGCGACATAAGAAGGTTGCTTATCTGTTATGTATGCCTACTTCTGCCAGGCTATTTATTGCATACCCCCTTTTGGTGATATACGATCATTTCAACCGTAGACGTTAATTCCAATTCGTTTATATCAGAGTATTTTGAGTATTTAAACACTGTGGAGGTTGTAGTTCAGACAATCATGCCACTATTACTCCGAAACTGAATTTGGTATAACCTACTTCTCTTTTCTTCCCGTATTGTTCATAGTTTAATCCTGCATGAAATATCACCATTATATCAATCAGTGTTTCAAGATTACTTTCATTCCACACTTGTACTACGGTATCACACCCTTATCTCAGGATGTTGCAGCCAAGAGTAGACCTACTCAACCACATTTGGATATCGACAACAACAATAATGCAGGATGTGTACAATTAATGACCATCAATATATATATATATATATATATATAGCCTTGTTGTGCACTAAGTTAATAAATCAGCCTAGCCTTGTTGTGCACTAAGTGAATAAATCAGCCTACATCACACAATCATGAATTTTCAATCACCCGACATACAACACTGCGTAGGCGAGCATGTTTGTGCACAACTCACTGTCTCATATGGTGGTAATAAGTTCAGTTGGTGAATTTTCTTTTCCCATAGTGACAACCCATCCATCATTTTTTTCGCTTTGTCTTCTCTGTGTTTATCCCCTTGATTTTTGCGGTACTTACTAAATATTGAAGTTGTGCTCTTCTCACATCAAGCCTGAAAATCTTGACTTGCTGCTTCTAATGTTTGCTATAATGTGTCTTCTTACTCAGACACCTGAGAGGACTCCTACATTTGTTTTCGTATCTGCACGTAGAAATTTCGTCATGCTTCTTAAAAGAAAAATTTCAATAACATCCATTTAACTGTGAACGTATTTGTTTACCGCTCATTCTTCACATGCGTAAAGAAGAATTGAAGTCGTGTATGTCTTGTTTTATTAGCAACCTTTAATAATACAATTAAGAGAGTTCTGTAGTACTATGTAATTCATATACTAATATATGGATGCAAGTCTTGGAATAAAGAAACAGGAAAGTGAGAGATTAGAAGAAATAGAGATGTGGTTCCACAGATGAATGCTGAGAATACCATTAACTGCCAGGAAAACTAGTGCAGAAGTATTGAAAGAGACAAATGCAGAAAACGGAGCGTAATCAATAATATAAGAAAAAGAAAATCTTCATTTTTAGGCTACGTTAGGAGACAATGAGATGGGGAGAACATAGTTACATCAGGCAATATTGAAGGCAACATCGACATAGGGCGACAACGTGAGAACAAATTAGACAATTTAACAACCTGGAAGAACAGGGAATCAACAACGATATTGATACATAATACGGGAAATAGAGAGCTGTGGAGAGCAATGGTCGCCTACGACGGCCAGCAGCATGCCACCTAACGCATGAATGAATGATGTACTGCCCATATTGAACTGCACTAACACTTAAAATTCTCGCGCTGTAACAGGGGAAATAACTGACACTTCTAACAATATGTTTGTACCTGATAACCATTCCACATGCATTTCTTTATACGTCATATTGCTAGCATATTTAATGTTAAACACATATATATTTTAACATACGGCCGGAGGATATGGTGAATGGATTATGGTATAATAATATAATATCCTGAAATGTTCGATACATTGAAAATCCAATAGTTTGTTTATATTTGTATTATCATTTATTATGTGTTTCTTATTATATTATTGTATTGTTTACTAGAGTTAATTGCCATCACATGTTCAGGTCTTATTACTGTCTCGAAGAAATTATTTTCATTCATGGCATGATGTTTTGATAAGTTTACTTATCTCTGAATTTGAATGTATGAACATTATACATGTTGTATATATCATCAGGTACCGTGACACCAGACGTATGCGAGCACGAAACTCCACAACATTATGCCCAGTACTTTTCATCAGAATTGTTATTGCCTTCTTCATTTAATGTTGTCTGACTACTAATAATTTCTCACTCTGTCGTCATTGAATTACCTTGACTTCTATCTTCCCGTTGTAACAATGTCTCTATACCCATACTTAACACTTCATAACGTGTCCAAAAAAAGTGTCTCTTTATGATATTATAAAGCAACCTCCGACATTCATTCTACCATATACACATTCCTTGTTAGTTGTACATTTATAATGTCGCAAATCGATACCTGATCGCGAAGCCATGTTTACAAGTGCACTTATTATTCTTCTTCTTTGGTGTTTATTCTCAAACTACCACTCTATATATCTTGTAGAAGGACAAGATTTCGAACATGATGTAGTCCAGCGAATATAAATACGTTGTCTCGCCGTTTTATTTACGGCATTCGTCCGACACATCCGTCTTCGGCATAGTGCACTTATATAGCGATTCGTGTCTTACGCATAATTTAAAAATACGGAGCTGCGTGTTTCAGTGGTACTTCGGGAAGGAGGCCCTCTGCTATGTTAAGAAGAACGAGGTGTATGCGTAGTAATACCGTAACAATAAAGAAAATCATGTACGACATTTGGTTCATTTGTTTACGCAGCATTTTAACGCCAGCCAGCACGCACATGATGATGATTACTGGAGTTGATAATGCTCGTGTACTTGTCATTGCACGTAGTCTGTGCTTACACTTTGAGAAACACGATTCGAGTACTCCTGCACAATTTCATGTAGTGTTCCTATTATCATTCTATCTGCCTTAATGACATTTTTATAAGCAAAAAATAACATACATTGTTTAACAATTGTACAGCAATCCATCTTTGAAGCTGTTCTTGATTAAATTTTAAACTGCCTGCATGATGGATGCCTTGCTGATTCGTTCTATACTTACCCGTATCTCTATTACTGTAATATTCGTTGTACTTGTTCACAGATGCTGTCATGATGTGATATACAAAGAACCAAATGAACAATGATAATAATGCATGTAGAGAAAACATAATATGTTTGCAGTAATCAGTAACAGTAAATAATATAAGTCGTGTTGTAAAATATAACATGACAGACAACAATCTGTTTCTGTTATATACGAATCTATATGTACTAATGACATGTGTTTATTATTATTGATTTCTCATTAGTAACCTGCAACCGGGCACAATGCACATTTCCATAGGTATTAAACTTGTCAGATCATCAATCGTCTGAAGGTATTACACTTGTCAGATCATCAATGATCTGAAGGTATTAAACTTGTCAGATCATCAATGATCTGAAGGTATTAAACTTGTCAGATCATCAATGATCTGAAGGTATTAAACTTGTCAGATCATCAATGATCTGAAGGTATTACACTTGTCAGATCATCAATCATCTGAAGGTATTACACTTGTCAGATCATCAATCATCTGAAGGTATTAAACTTGTCAGATCATCAATCATCTGAAGGTATTAAACTTGTCAGATCATCAATCATCTGAAGGTATATAAGCTGTTTGTGGATTCAGTTATTGGATTTAACAGTGGAGGTCGGGATAACAGGATAACCCGAACCGCCAGTCCCACTAATATTTGATGGCCAATATCTCTGATAAGTAAACAAAGTAGACTAAAGTCCGAGGTTGAAGTAGACGTACCGTATTTTTAGAGGTATATTACAACTTAAAAGATATTTCTCTTCGGGGAGTTGGGGAAGGATACACGATCTCAAGGTGGCCAAAAGAAGAGCTACAAGGACTCGTTAAAGACCTCACTGAAATCCTTTGAAATAGACCAAGATACATGAAACAATGTGCACAAAATATATCTACATGGCGTTCTACAATAAAAAAGGGCGCAACATCTTGTGAAAAGAGGAGAAATGCAGCAGCTTAACAGCGGAGAGTAGCTAGAAAGTCACAGATAGACCACGATCCGTCTACAGTCGTCATTCCATGTCCAAACTCTGTCGCTATTTTCCCCAGCACACCCCGTATTATATGCAGACCCTTATTTTAGTATAGTATCGATCTAGATTATTGAAATGAATATCAAATTACTAGATCTAGCTTATTAAAATTACTATCAAGTCACTAGATTTAGCTTATTGAAATGGCGTTTTCAGACGAACTACCACAAATCGCTGAAATAATTTATGGACAACTAAAACACTCACGATATTCCACAATAACCCACAATAATTCGTGAAAGTGATAGTTTATCTATAGTAAATCTAAAAACATATGACAGGAACACAAACATTAATACATTTATGCTAATAGTTAGAACAAGAATAAATCAACGTGTAGATTTTAATACATTGTGATTCACAAGTTCATTTATTGATTGGTGTGGCTATTCGTTAAATAATACTCCTGTAATATTGTTCTTATTTAATTTTTAAGAAATTGTGAATCACGAAGTAGAACCTTAAAGTCATTGTGTATCTTTAGCATTCTTTACAAGTAGTTTAGATTCACGGATTAGCATAACAAATCTACATGTAAAAAATAAACTGTGATAAATACATATGCGAGTTGTACACCAATCACTACAGTGAAGCAGTAAATAAACCGTACATCATTCACTAATGTGAATCTGTATATATACTGTATATAATTCACTATTGTGAATTGGTAAACATACTGTACATAATTTATTACTGTGAATCTTTAAATAAACTGTAGGCCCCTACACATAATTTATTATTGTTAATCTTTAAATAAACTGTAGGCCCCTATATAATTTATTACTGTGAATCTTTAAATAAACTATAGGCCCCTACATAATGTATTACGCCGAATCAGGAAACAAACTGTACATAGCTTCCTATACTATGATAAATCAATGAAGTTGAGCCATAAATAATTTCTGCCTTGATCATCCAGACAATTTGGACAAATGTGAACACTGACTTGCCAATAGAATTGTGTATACATCGATTCAGGCACTCTCGCTAGACACTAGATATGTCTCTCAGAGCGCCCAACTTTCAGAATGTTTAGATAAATTGTAGGGATATGACCCCGGACTATCTATAACTGCTTTTCACTACTAACCATTATATATATGGCCTTTTTCGCCTTGTAGACAGTTTTGGTCATGAAGCGAACCGAAATGTAACTGGTTGAGTAGTATATTGCATGAACAGTCATCAAGACAATCAATTCACTAACACAGTGGTTTTATTTTTTTTCATATTTTCATTTTTGTTTACCATTTTATATCAACTTTATTTTTCCGAAGTAATTAGGAAAAGTTGGAGATAGACGGGCTACCTGTCACATGAGAAAATAAGTAACTAGGACAGGTTGGAGATAAACGGGCAACCTGTCACATTTGATAAAGCTCATCGTCACAACTAGTCTCAAATGCGTACTACTATTAAATAATCACAGTTTATGACGAATAGATGCAGGCCAGCAAACGTCACACTTTTGTTATTGTGTGTCAGAGGCATAATATGCACTTACTGCGCAAAAACTACAATCCAATAGGTAAATCCAGGAATATGGTAATAAAGTTTTGATAATAACTAAAACACGCGTATTAACACACACATTCGACGTTTCGACCGAAAAGCGTTTATCAAGCACAATATTGACACCAATTAAAACATACAACAGAAAACGAACAGTAAGGATATGTATGTCACATTAACGGTCACATTAATTGTGTCTTAATTTTTATCTTGATGAAGGCATTTTTTATCGAAACATCGGTGTGTGTGTGGCTTTAGTTATTAGGAAAACTGTACTACACTATTCCTAGAATTACCTGTTTTCTTTTGTATCACATTCATAAGTAACTGCGAATACTAGATATGCATTATTACAGATGGATCAACTATTCTGGAAGAAGAATGATGGCCCAGAAGTCTGTGTTGTGCACCTGGCAATACGTGGTAACGTTACGTTCCATGTTAGTAACCTTCCGTCGGGGTCAAAACAACTTCTTATTTACTAAACCACATAATTTATTAGGTGGAGTGGACAGTTGTCCTCCTTGCTGTGCTTACCTTCCATAATTCAAGTGTGAGGTACCCATTTACAGCTGGGTCGACGTGGTATTGCTAGGTTATGGCGCACTGACACACTTCTCTTCGGAGACTAAATAAGCTTCCATAAATACCCATTACACAACTATGTTTTTATAACAACTGTAGGTGAGTCCTCGTATCACCACAGTTAGACAACATATAAAACACTTATGAATAACCAAACTGTTAGAGGGTGACAGAGAGAGTGGAGAGTTCCACAGTAAAAATGTAAAGAGGAGATACATATTATATTATTTGAATAATGTTACTAAGTAATCTAAGTATCGCACAATGATAATGTTGTCATTAGGAAACTAACCATAGACACGCATCTTTGTCAGGCGATTATCAAGCATATGTACGACATTGCCTATTCATTGAATATTTGTCTGTATCGGAAAAGTGTCATACTAGGGATATGCGATTTGTCAAAACACTGGTATCTGTAATCTGTTCTTACCATCTTATGTTCATAGCTTTTCTAAGACAGGTTTTATGAAAGTAAATGAGTAATGATACTAAAAGTAATTGAGGAATGATAAGAACACCAATGATATGCATAACAATGTAATGAAGTTATTTTTTAATTCACACAAGTCTGTACATATATATATATATGAAATGATTGGTATCACACGTAACAGGAGACTGTGGAATGGCAAAGTAACCAAAGCCACAAGGAATGGACAATAATTATACGAAGAGGAGGCCAAAGAGGTCCATCTCCAGATAACTCTTCTACTCCTGACGCTTAAAGGCAATAACGGGTTTAGCGAATAGATAGATAGATAGAGACCAAAGAGGATATGTTGTCTGGAACAAAATGTCAGAAAGAAGAATATTATTAAAATATTAGCTGAATAAGTAGAGATATGCCGAAATTTCTCATTGAGTATCTGCAGAATATGTTACATGACATGACTTCTTCCTGACAACTTCTTTCCCTTAGAGAACGAATTCAAACCTATAGTGTTCTTACAACAGAAAGTTCTAGTTGCAATTCAATCATTCTTGATATGTAAATTCACGAGATTCACTCAGAAAATAGTGAGTGAGTGAGTGACGCTGAAATGTGCAAGTGTGACAGACTGTATATCCATAGATTGAAGATGAATTTTCTAATTCAACAGTTAGGGACGTTTTTTTGCCAAGAAACAATCAACCATAAATAGGGTTATAGTTCAAGAGTTAGCGAAGATAGTTGACCAAAGCACAACCCACTATAGAGAAGGCGATATAACTGAGGATAAACATCGGCGTATCAGTCATTTTTGAGAACATTATGATGCTGTTCACCCCTTCGCATTCATTGATAAGCATGACGTTATAAAACAATAAAACGTGGTGAATAAATAGAAAAAGAAGCATAGCGTGTGTGGTTGTCTAATTGTGGTTGTGGTTTTGGTTTGTAAGTTCGCAGATGCCCGGTGAATCCGATTGGTGCCGTGAATGATCAATTGCAGTGCGTGCTGGAGTCCAGATGGTCTTGAGTAAGAGAGTTTTCAGAGTTTACTTCCGCTTCCGTCTCTAGTAAATTACCCGTAGTATTATTTGTTTTTAAACGTAGTGATGCCAGTAATGATCTAGGTGTGCCAAGCTGAGAGATCAAAGGCTATAGTTTCACAGGGGCTAGGATCGATACATCATTGCTTGAAACAGTTCTTTAAGTGATCCTTGAATCACATTTTATGCCCTTCGTTTGAACGTTTACCATCACATATTTCACCATTGCATAATCACTTTGGAAGCTACTTGTCTGGCATGCACACGATGTGGCAAATCTAGCGGAGTTGGAATCTAATCATCTGGGCATGAATACGTTGCATACATGACTTTTGAAGGATTGTCATGTCTAGTAATTGATCCTAGTAACGTACTCCCATAAGGTATCTTAAGCACGGAAGTTGGAAAGAGTTAAATTATGGAGGTGTCTCGCGTAGACAGTCCAGGATGACACAGAATAAAGCAGTGTGGGCATAACCACTGCGCTGTAGGCGTCCACCGTTTTTGTCAAACTGAGACCACTCCTGATGGAGACGTTGGCACGAACGCTACAGAATGCCTCACTGGCGCGAGCAATACGCAGGTCAACATCCTCGTCAATTATAGCAGTTTGCTATTTTTAAAAATCGCAGTTTTGACATGAAAAGAAAAACTTCACAACATTACCGCGCATAACTTTGGGAGACGACTAACTTGACGCCAGTTAACGAGGCGAACAAATTAGCTGCTAGAGGTGACGCGTTATATGGTTTTGTACAGGCGTGTTGTTGATAGGTCAAGAATATAGGTTGACCAGATATTGGATATAGAAAACAAGAAATATTAGCTATACACAATGCCTCATCAAAAAACAAACAAATCCAGAACATCCAGCGTATTTAAGTTAAGTGCAATACTTTTTAATGCATACTATTCAAGATTCTCAAGATTCAAGATTCGAAATGTTCAAGATTCAATACTCATTATTGCAATTTTCTAATAAAGTTAGTATACAAATTAGACTGTTATTTCTTCTTTTCATTCAAGTACCTGTATAATTTAAGAAAATATTCAGCAAACCAATTTTTTTAATGTTTTTTGTTCCCATGATTGTTACTAGACAAGTGGACAAATAATCACAAACCGTTTTGTCTCTGTTGAAGGACACGTCTGGTTACCCTGAATATTTAGGCTCCAAACATTGACATTGAAAGTCAAAACAGCTGTAAACACTTGAGAATTTAAATGTGTTTAAACAGTCACTATTTTATTATTTTATTTACGAAACAACTCATTTCACACTGTTTTCTTTCAGAATATTGCTTCCTGCAAGACGTGATTAGAAAAGTGCGATACTTTCCAGCTAGCTGTGTCTTCAACTGTGTTCTTGAATATCAGAAACGATCTGTGGTTTTCTACCTTGACTTGATATCAACTTTGAATCAGCAAACATTGATTTATTGCAAAGTATGCTATTATTTTTATTGAAAATGCGCTACTACTTTGGTATAATCTACTTTTAAAAATTAAATACAATTAAGCAACGCCAACGATACTAACTACGCGAACATTTAATACACGAATACACAATAATACATGAACCCAACAGTGAGTAGTTTTAGAATATGCATAGCCCGGTCACATACCATATGTTTGAGCTGACAGTGTTTTATTGAGTGTTTCACACGCATCAAGATTGCGATATATAATACATGCATTCATTTGTGGATGTGTGCTATCATGTACAAGAACTAATGACATATACATTGTGACGACAACTAAAGTAGTTCAACATGGGCTGCCCATTGAATAAATACAAAGCTTCTAACAGTGCTGACCAAATGTCTAGTTTTGCTATGAATGGGGAAACATGTCAAGGCGAACAATCTCCATTTGTGTTAAATCGACCTCATTATCTGAAGGACGAAAATACTTTAACCAGTGGACGAGACTTCACAGTAGTAGAGTTTGATGCCCGCCTACCATTTACAAAGATGGAAGCTTTTAAATTGCTGCAATCGTGGCGGGGTATCAAGAGAAATATAACAGCAGCTGGAGTGGAAATGTTCAGTCAGTAAGTACATTTGTTATTGTTGCGTCTGTAGGAAAAGGTACGTGTGTGCAAAGTGATGATTGGCCAAGTCTGCTCTTGGATGTGTGTGTAAATGACATAGGTGTACTTGGTTAGCACAGGAAAGTTTGTTTACACAGATGTCTCTTGTTGAATTTGTGAAATTGTCTGCTAATATGTATTGTTTCATTGCTGTGACAGGATTATATATATCTATACATTCATTTTTGTATTGTCTTTTGGTTTATATGTGTATGGTCAAAACAATTTTCTGAGATGCTGTCGGGATCAATAGTAGGCTTCAGGAAAATAGGCAACCAAGACAGACAAGGATACATTACCGTTATCACTGTAGGTGGTTTACATCTAGATGTATTTTATATCGGGGTGTCACAAACAGTTATATTATTGTTAATATATTTTAGATATATGTTATTTGTGTGATTGTAGTACTGACAATTTAGTAGGCAACACTAGAAGAAAATATACTCTCCAACCAACTAATGGGTTATGGCATACATGCATTGCTTCACATAACAGGCATATAGAACGTTGTCTTGAATTTGACATTATTAAATATATTAAAGTAAATAAGCTAGTGTTGTACATTATTTTAATAAAATAATTGTGCGTCTATTCTATAGTTTTGAATGGAAACCGCTTCATGAGGTATGTTGTTTCAATTATGTCAAAACTCTCACATAGTAACTTTGTTCGAAATGTAATTTTACTATTAAAAGCTTTTGCCCATGAACCACATACAAGAGCAATATATGGTGAAATTATTTCGTTAAGAATTACCTTCTAGTGGATTATAGCAATGTTTCTATAACATATGGTGACGACTCGTCAAAAGTTGAAAAGTCGTGATATAGATGGTACGCGTTATATGTTAGTATCGAGTATATCATACCAGAATATATATGCAAGCGGCTAACGTAATTTAGTTTATCAGTTCTAAAACAAAATAAAACAGTTTGTCAGTACCAGCTATTAGGATACGTACAGGTAATAGCGGACGTTTTCGCTATCAAGAATAGTGGAGGTCGCGGATCTTGCAATTGAGTTTCCACGACCTCTTGATATAAGTATATAAAGTTAAGCTTGAGTGGTCCGACTGATCATTGTTTTATATTGATCTCTTCAGGTATAGCAAAAGGGGCGGGGGATATGATTATATACACTGATGGATCTGTGATTAGACATGATCACAGTGCTTGGAACTTCACAGCTCAGTGCGCAGGTAAAACGATCAGGGTGAAGAGTGGTGTCTTTGCGGTCACTACGAGTAGTATGATCATGGATACTATAGTGGGGACCAGGGCATTTGAGTGGGTATGCACACAAAAGGTAACGCATGTCTGCATCTTGAGTGACTTTATGAGTATGATTAAGGAGGTATAAGTGGGTCTCGTTCGCGAATAGTGGATTGAGGCTTGAGAAAGGCGACGATGAATATGGTTATATTTATTTTCGTGCCGGGACATGTTGGTGTTCGAGACAATGAAAGAGCGGATCAACTGGCATCATGCGCGATTGTGGCACAGGGCGATGGGGCAATGGTTCGCGCTGACATTTTTAAGATATCTTAAAAATATAATCTTAAGATATATAACACGCGATAGTGAGATTAATGTGGATGATGATTCCTTTTCAATTGCTAGGATTATAGATCAGGGAATGAAATGCGGTGTTGCTAGAAGTGAACATTTTGGAGGGCGCAGAAGAATGATGGTCAACCAGCATAGAGCCGGTACTGTCAGCAGAAGTGTAATGGCGGATACACTCAATGAGAGATCGGAGCAACTATGGACGTTTCCAGTTTGCAGTAATGATGATCCGACGACTAACTAACTAACTAATCTTCAGGTATAAGTTGCGCATCCATCTAAGAAAAGTTAATCAGTCAAATTTAGTGGCGCAGTTGGCGTGACCAGCGCGCAATGCATGACAAGCGAAGTATGTGGCTATGCTCTACATATATTAATCAGTTACATTTACTTTTCTTGCGTTTATATTATGTCCGACAACTTCAAATCATGTTCCTCCAATGATATTACTGATTTATGTCCCTTTGTTTACATCACATATAACAAACATTGTTTAAAGTTACACAGGGTTAAACATACGCTGGTTATTGTGTCACGAACGTTCAACCACGGACGTTTGTTTATTTCTGGGGAATTCAGGGCGTACGAATACGTTTAAACAATGATAATCTGAGTCTCAAAATATAATCTTTACTGTATATATTCTACGGCAGGGCATACGTCTTCTTGTGTATGGAGAATACCATTTTTTTACTGTACCTAGTCTAGTCTCCAACTGCCAGTTATCATTTCATTCACATCTTCTTCAAAGCAAACTCGATGAGTGACTCGATGAGCATGATTTTGAAAGTTCAGGTGGGATACATTCTGGAACAGTGGCTGGTTGCAGTGAAGAATTCTTGTATGCGTAAAGTGACTCTCATTTTTGCGCCTGGACATGCGGGAGTCCGGGGTAATGATAGAGCAGATAGGTTGACCGCACACGCTGCTACTACGGCTGTTGGTAGAGCGATGGATCAAGCAGACATTTTGAACGACCTACGGGAAAACGCACGAGAAAATGACTCCGTAAGTGACGATGGCTCTTATCCATGACTAGTATAAAGGAATTTGGTTTGAAATGTGGTGTCCCTAGAAAGGAGCGGTTTCGTGGGCAAGAAAGAATGATTGTAAATCAACTACGTAATGGGACCATCAGTCAACGTGTAGGAGAGATCTAAGCACCTATGAACTTGTCTGAAGTGCAATGACGATGATTCAACGACTAACTAACTAACGTGGAGGCAAACACTTTCTGAAAACATATTATTCCAGAACATTATTCTTTTATAATTCAAGTAATATCAATAATGCCAGTAACAAATCACATTAGCTAGTCCCTTGAAAACGTGAATTAGAAATTAGTCATGACAACAGAACACAATTGCATTTAAAAGAAATATACTCGGTAAATTAACGAAGAATAAGACATGCACCGGATTGAGATGTTGAATTTTGACACATGCTAATTATGAAACATCTATTCTGCACAGCGAATATTAAGCATAACATGTAAAGGCAAATATGCTCACCCGCTGCTAAAGTAGATTTTGAGAGTATTAGCTAGAAATTCAGTCACGTCTTAACCATACAAATCCTATAACATATCATATAACATTGGTTGCGTTGATGAAATGAGTATTATTATTTCTGGTTACTTTTACTTAGGTTCACAAAACACAACTAAAATATACGAATAATAATTCAACTGTCACAGGGCGTTATTCCAAACCATTCTCACCAATACACATGGTGCATAAGTTCTCTCTCGTACAATACTGACTAACGTGTCAACCATAAACTTACAAATCAGTACCTTTCTACACACCACAATATATATATATATATGCTCGTTCTGAAATATTTGCCGGTTTCTAGAATAAACTTCTGAGAATATTCGCTGGAACATTCATCTTTGATGAGACGTCCGCGTCACATATTATGGGAAATGTGTGCTTTCTAAGCGATGGGCAGATACTGTCGTGAAGAAATAGTATTTAAACATGTTGTTGTATTTACGTTTGGCTGGAGATGGTCCAGCTATTCATGATATTATGCCCTGTGACCACCTGCTATTATGGGATATATGCATTATTGTGTTGGGAAATCTATGTATTTTCTTCCCATCCCTGGCCAGAGGCAGAGAAAAGAACTCTCACCCCATTAGGAAACAGGAAGGTGTGTGTATATTTCTGCATTGTTCAGAGCTAATGTAGACATGATACATTTCAGTGTTCTCATTCCCCACCACTAATTGCCTACTTGTTATGGCAAACGTCTCTCTGGGTTAATTAGTTAGTTATTCGTCGGATCATCATCACTTCAATCTGGATACGTTCATAGCTGCTCCGATCTCTCCTTGAGTGTATCCGCCATTACACTTCTACTGACAGTATTGGCCATATGCTGGTTGACCATCATTCTTTTGCACCCTACAAAATGTTCACGTCTATCAACACCGACTTTCAATCGCTGATCGTTACTCCTACCATTGAAAAGGAATAATCATCCACATTAGTCACTCTCTCGCGGGCTATATCTCTTGAGTTCAAAACGTCTTCCTGGGTTCAGTCATGTAACCAAATACTAACGGCTTAAGACTTGTCACATCCTGAGTCACTTTGCTTTTACGATGGTCCACAGTCGTAAATAAAAATAGAAACTCTTAAAAACACAAAAATGAAAGAGAACATGGTAAACATAATTATACAGATAGCGTTCTAGACAGCTTCCATAAGAGGACAGCCTCAGTGAACATGCATGTCATCTACTACGGTTTTCTGTTGCATGGGTGGTTTGTCTAGTGATACGACCCATATACATTTCGCATGTGGAGGAACTCTATCAATATAGTGATATACATACACACTCACACACATCCATATAACTACGCATGTCGTTGACTGATGTACAAATCATGTATCCAATAAAGCACGCACATGTTAAATGAATATGGCATTCGTTTGAGGAAACACATGGTGTGCAACCGCAATGAAAACCAATCCTTTCATGCATGACTGTATGGATGACAACTCCATCCCTTCAGACATGCTATAGCATTTTCATCAATAATCATCTCCCTTTTACGAAGGTGACAGACCTTCAACATTTGTAATGATTATATTTCAATGAAAGTGCCAGGTTATCGCACATTCCACTTTGACCTCTCTGCTTGAGTTATGGTCTTCTTGAGCAAGAAATATTTCCTCTCGAATGTTAATGATTATTTATGCACATATATTTCATTTATTAGCGAAAAAAATAAGTTCAAAACAACATTATACAACCTGTAGGATCTTAATGTTTTACGAAGAGGTACATGCTGATAAATCACAACAACGGAACACATTTAGGATATCTCAATCAATTGACGAATCACATTTAAAAACAATCCAATCGAATATATACCTTCAGATGTTTCTACAATCTATATATGTAAACCAGTAATCGTCAGGGTCATAGTGGTATAGTGTGGATGCATCGACGCACTGAGTCTTCCAATGATTTCTATCATAATGATTCGGACGAATGAGGTATATTCGTGTCTTGTTCAGTCCTTGATTTTATTAGTCTCCTCTGCTTTTTCCACACTCGGCGATTCATTATAGTATTGCTTTTGGCAAGAAATCGCATTGCTATATTTCTCAACTATAGATGGCCCTGAAAGACATCGTTTAGCTACAATTCCCCACTGTACTTATGGCAGGTCTCACAAAATATCATTCACTCGTTGTCTGTTGGTAGTCATTGTGCCTGCATCCTATTCATTCGTTGTATGTTGGTAGTCATTGTCATTGAGTCTATGGTGCCTGAAACCCATTCACTCGTTGTATGTTGGTAGTCATTATCATTGAGTCTAGTGTATTTTCAGTGTCATGCCTCTATGTTTAAAGCTTTAGACACTGAAGGAATTTTTAAAAGCAAAAATGTGAGCTCTAGTGAATTTCATGATCAAGTTTCCTGTCATGAGAGTCTTAATGAAGACGTGTTGGTCCGCCCTTCCTTATAGACCAGTAACCATGCCTTACATAATTACCAATTATAATTACGTTGGTCTTTCTATTACCCTGGTCGTTGGACCTTCTCTGCTTGTTTGATAAGTATATATATATATATATATATATATATATATATATATATATATATATATATATATATATATATATATATATATATATATATATATATATAATATCAATTTCTATCTCCGAAACTCTGAATATTTGTTTATTCGCTATATACAATTTTAATACATGATGTATATGAATTAAATTTGTCATCGTTATAACACAGCTGAAATGGACGGCACTGGCGCTAGCAGAATATTGGATTAATTAATTTTCCGGTAAAAGCTGACCAATGCTACTATTGATCAACTTTTTTACTTCTAGTCGATACACAAAGCCGAAAAATAATTATAATAATATAGGTCTAGACGGCAGGAATAATACATATTCGTATCCGTCGATGTTTACTTCGTTGTAACATATTCAATATTATTTCTCCTTACGTTGGTGCTCTTTTTTTATTTTTTAGAAACTATTACATGAAGTAGACTTACAATCAATCCATTTTCACCGCCGACTAACATAATCTGGTTTCACCCAGCTCACAATAACGCTTGCAGGAAATGATGCCCGCGTTATTGAATGGAATAGAAACGGAAGAAAGATAACTTAGTTCAAACATTCAAAGAGATTGCAAACTCACAAAGGCGTCAAAATGAGATGAATTTTGTTAGGAGATTACATATGAAAAGTCACTAAAATTGTTCTGGCGCTTACACAAATCCATGAATGGTCTGACAAGACGCATGACTATTGCCGATTTCTAGAACACTGATACGGCCTGGCAGAAAACGAACGAGGCAAATGATGCGACGCTGATGGCACACTATACCGCACAAATTGGTCAGAGAAATGTGGAGTCATATCAAGAAATCAGGAAAAAAGATTACATCACGTGAAAAACTTCAGCATGGAAAAACATATGATAATCACAGTTGTAGAAAATTAGTAAAGAGCTGAAAAGTACGAAAAGCACATCACCTGGACCAGTTTGCAGTAGATACGATGACATTAGTCGAAGAACGGATGAGGAGTTGGGAGAGTTGGCGAACTTGTTCAATAATAGCCTTCTAAAGGGCACAGTGAAAGAAGACTGGTTGCACGGCTATTTAGTTCCACTACCCAAACATCGGAGGGATCACACCAGGGTACAATGCTACATAATAATAACAATTCATAATATGATAAGCAAGCATTTGGAAAAAAATTGGTAGCTTGGAAGGTATCGTGTCATCTTGAGAGAAATAAGTGTTTACCAAAGTTGTTATGAGGGCTTCACCGAGGAAAGAAGACATGTCAGAATGCGGCCATATTTGCACAGGATGGTTTTGAAGGGTTCGATTCGAGCATGGAGACATGTGCTTTCGCAATAGACCTTGAGGATGCTTACAATAGGGTGTTCTTGGATATCTTGTTGGATCCACTGTTACATCTTACAGTAAATCCTTCTGTCGGGCTGCGGGTTGGTGCAGACTTAAGAGAGGGGAGTCGTAGACGTGCTGAGGATGTCATACAAAGCGTGTGCAGATTGCAATATGTGGCAGCAGGTGCGGATTGGATACGTCTACCCACATAATTCAAATCGTATTTGAGAGTAGTAGTATCACATAGCAGGGAATATAGAGAATGGTGTCCCACATATGTGGAGAAAAGGTACAGGCTTTGTTCAGTGAATACCAAAGAGGGGGATGTGATCATATACACTGATGGATCTGTGATTAGACATGTTCCCAGTGCTTGGGTCTTCACAGCTCAGAGTGCAGGTACAACGATCAGGGAGGAGAGTGGTACCTTTCGGTCACTATGAGTAGCATGACCATGGAGACTAGGTGGTGACCAGGCCATTTGAGTGGGTATGAACACAAAAGGTAACGCAGGTCTGCATCTTGATTTACCCTATGATTTGGAAGTATGATTAAGAAGGTAAGAGTGGGTCTCGTTCATGAACAGTGGATTGAAGCCTTGAAAAATACGAGGCTGAAAGTGGATACATTTATTTTCGTGTCAGGACATGTGGGTGTTCGAGGCAATGAAAGAGCAGATCAACTTGCGGCATGCGTGACTGTTGCACAGGGTGATGGGGCTATGGACCGAGCTGACGTTGTGAACTCCTTAAGGGATATAGCACGCGAGAGTGAGACTAGAGTGGATGATGATTCCTTATCAATAGTCAGGATCAAAGATCATGGTCTGAAATGCAGTGTTGCTAGAAGTCAACATTTTGGAGGACGCTAAAGAATGATAATCAAACAGTATGGGACTGGTACTGTCAGCAGAAGTGTAATGGCAGATACACTCAGGTAGAGAGCGGAGAAAATATCGACGTGTCAAGTTTGCAGTGATGATGATCTGACAACTAACTAACTAACTAACTAACTAACTAACTAACTAACTAACTAACTAACTAACTTACTAACTAACTAACTAACTAGCTAAATAACTAACTAACTAACTAACTAACTAGCTAGCTAACTAACTATGGTCGCGATATATATTTATATTCGTCTTCTTCAGTGTTCATTTTCAAACTCCCATTGGTTCTCTCTTGCAGCAGGACAATGGCCCTACTAGATTTCCAGCAGGATATAGTCCAGATAATATAATGTCTTGCCTCGCCGTTTTATTTGCCCCAATGGCCCGACACATCAGTCCTATATTGTTATTCAAATGTTAGCTTCTGTAGTTTGTCGATGTATGTTCGATCTCTGACACAGTGGTTAATTTTATTTTCTATTTCAATTTGTAAACGCAGAAAATGTCTTTTGGACATCTCAAGAATAATTTGCGTCTATACCTTTTTCTTGCTTGTTAGTTTCTTTAAGCGTATAGTTAACAATATTTAGGAAGAGTTTATTACGCATTTGGCTGCTCTTTGTTACTTGCAGTAGCTACAGAAAATATTGTTATCTAAAGTAAGTACATTAGACTGTGTTTTATGTTTTCGTGTTATTCGACAGTTTAAAAAAAATTGTATTATCCAATATTAATTTTTTATTCTCACATGGGAAACGCCGGAGATTGATTCCAGTATAATATAAGAGCATTTTCAATCATGTACACATGTTATATATAACTGTATTCACTTCAATATTGTTGAAGAAAATAGAGAATTGTTTCATTTATTTCAATACGAGCCGTGTTTGAACAATTGCTAAATCTAAAATGCATTGAACAAATTTGAGTCATAAACCAAAAACACTAACACACCATCACAATCCTCGCTTATACAGAAGAGCTTATAGAAATCAGACCCTTGTCATTTCTTATCAAATCAAGAAATCATTTCGCATCATCTACCGATAATTTAAGAAAGCAAATATTATTTCGTTAAATCTCACATTCAGAGAAGTGTACGTCATTGAAATGATTACGATCTACTTTCTAATGCTCAAAGACATAACGCCCAATTTCGTTAATCACCAAACGTGTTTCATTCAGTTCAGTGCTGGAGATATTTTAGTTTTAAATTTACGTACCTGTGCATTATATCGTTGATTTTCTGCATGATAACCCTTTCAATATGCATAGTGGTTGGATAGATAATGTACACGGTGGGTGTATTTAATGAAATGGCATGTATATTTATGTTTGCAGATTGTCATAATCCGTAAACCCCGTTGATTGATGTTTTAGGGTGAATGATGTCATCTAAAAAACTAAATCGTGTTATTTAAAGTTCTGGTAATCTTCACGTTACCGACCCGTTTGGCGAGTCTATGGCTCCCCATTTCGGTATGTATCTCTGTATATGTCGCTGTATAGGGCTGATGCTTTCCGTTGTGTTGTATGGTTGTGAGAGTTGGACACTCACTGCGGACATGGAGAGAAGATTACAGGCTTTCGAGTATAAATGCTACAGAATAATTCTACGAATTTCCTATAGGGAACATAAGACCAATGTGTACGTAAGAAATAAAGTAGAGATGTGTGCAGGTGTCCAAGAGCCATTGCTTTCAATAGTGAAACGACGAAAACTAGCATGGTTCGGGCATGTATGCAGGCACGATTCCTTGTCAAAAACAATACTGCAGGGAACTGTCGAGGGTGGAAGAAGCAAAGGAGGACAAATAAAGACATGGACAGACAACATCAAGGAATGGACAGGGCTAGATATTTCCACACTCATCCGCATCTCTGAGGATATAATTCGCTGGATGACTCTGTGTGCTGAAGCTTCCAATGTGGTACCCCTACGACCCTGAAGGGTTATGGGTTTTATTGATATATTGATTGATGTATCTCTGTAGCACATGAGGTGGAAATAATGACGCACGAGGAGAACCATTAATCAAAACGAATGTGGTTAAAAAAGCGGTTGCTACTTTCAGGGTAGAAACATGTCACTTGTTTCAAATAATGCAATATTGAACAAACCCAGATTGTATTGCTTGTAAATATTACTAATGGAAGATATGGTAGCTTGTAGTAGTGGTAAGGGCCACCCAAGACGACAATGGATAAGGTACATGTCCAATTATTTATGCTATATATATCCAAACGTGTCTTATTGCCAGTACTTCCCACAACATCTCAGACTTTAAATAAAACTTGTTGATGATGTACAATTGTCTCTTTTACAGCTATCGAATCAAATATTGTTAATGCATAATCTTTCGGAACGTTAGGCGTCACAAACTAAAAAGTTACTAATAAGATCAATTTCAATTGCATGCTGTTGTACATATGGGCCGTATAGAAAAGGATGGCAATCTACTAAACTCAAATATTGTCTAGAATTTCACAGAAGACAGAAGATGCTGCGTTGATTGCTATGTCCCGAATAGGATAATCCACGAATGTATTGCTGGCACATTGGTTGAGTAAAATGTGCAGCCGTTCATTCGGTACACACATAAATATACAGCTTTCATGAATTACAGTGGGCATTTAATATGTATGCATCTCTTGTGCAAGGTATTTTAAATGTTTGCACATATATGTATGGGCTTGGCAAGATGCTTTATATTCATAATATGACACGAAATCGCATAACACATTCACACAAAAGTAATCGCATACCACTTCCACAAACTTTTAATCGCTTAATACTTCAGACACCTGTAATCGCATAACACTTCCACATAGTTGTAATCGCATAACACTTGCACAAACTTGTAATCGCAAAACACTTTCAAAAATGGTAGACAATGCAATAGAGCTGCCCGTGTGTTGCCACACAGAAGCTACAAATACCGACAATGCTACCTGTCAATGCATGTTGTAGGAAGTACTAAGAGATTTGGAGGTGAGTTTGGCATAGTTCATCCATGTTCTTAACGGTTAAGTGACGTATAATTTATGCTGAAGTCGGATAAGTCAGCCCAAGAGGCGCAACTATGGCAGATATTTTGTAAACAATAGTACAGCGCACTCTGCTCTCCAGACTGCATTCCAATGATTTGCAGAAATTTGAGAACGAAGGCACAAGAAACGTCAAAAAACATGTTCCTTTATAAAATACGATATACACGAGATAATCACTGACTTTGTCGTGATTAGGTGTGTACACATTCTAATCTTATATACGATATGCATGAGATACTCACTGACTTTGTCGTGATTAACATTACACACATTATATTCTAGAGATAAACGTGAGTTAATCACTGACTTTGTCGTGATGAGGGTTGGACACATTCTACTCTAGAGATATACGCCAGATGATCACTGATTTTGTCGTTTTTAGGCTAGCACGCATTCTCGTCTAAGAAAAGATATCACTGACTGTGTCGTGATTATGCGTGCATAATTTCTCGTCTAAGAAAAGATATCACTGACTGTGTCGTGATTAAGCTTGCACAAATTCTAGTCTACGAAAAGATATCACTGACTGTGTCGTGATTAAGCTTGCACAAATTATAGTCTACGAAAAGATATCACTGACATTTTGTCTTCATTAGCTTGCACATATTCTCGTCTAAGAAAAAAATATATACATGCGATAATCAAGGACCGTATCGTGATTATGCTCACATGCATTATATATTAACTATATGTGTTTCTCAATCAGAATATAAACACTCTCCCGATGGTAAACCAATATTTGGATATCGATGTCTGGAATGTTCGACATAACAATTGCCTCTCCGAACAAAAACAAAAGTAATTGGATTCAGCACTGCATTGAGATGTTTCATGATGACATGATAAATATTTTCGTCGCGAAAAGCAATTACTAGACTAGCAGAATATTTGTAAAATAGAAATGACTTGTATTTGTACTTGCGTTGTAAATAATTAAGATATAGTTAGTTCTTTTCAACGTGATTTCGTCAAATATTTGTTTTATCATTAATTTTGTTCTTGTCATTGGTTCTTTATGTTCTTGTTATCATCTTGCCCAACCCGTTACAGGTATCAAAAGAAATTATCTGTAAAATGTGTAGACTACTTTATACATATTATTCCAACAGTAATTAATGGTAGTTTTAACGATTCATTAGGTTCGGATGAGGAAAGATTCGAATATATGTTTCTAAGTTTCTTCTGAATATGAACTGCCACCTATACTGTGTCTATCAGCGGATTCCATTATTCATACTACCATATTCATTGTTTTCATCATTTCATTAAATCATTCATACTGAAGCTTTCATTGTTTCTATCTGATGATTCATTATATTATACTACCATCTTAGTTGTTTATTTCTGCTCATTCAATCATTCGTGCTACCAGCCTCATTGTTTTATCTGTTAATTCAATAATGCATACTATCAGTGTTGTTGATTTTACAGCTCATTCAATCATTCATACTACAACCGTTATTGTTTCTGTTCGATGATTTCATAATTAATACAACTATCTTCACTGTTGTTATCGGCAGACGTCAATATTGTACTGCCATCTTTATTCTTTCTATCTGTACACACCATCATCATACTGCCACTACATATTTTATATCCACTGTCGCGATCTTCATTTTAATACTTTTATTGTTTCTGTCCGCTAACGCCATCATCGTTCAGCCACCTTCATTGTGTCTGTCCGCTAACGCCATCATCATACAGACAATTTCTTTGTTTCTGTCAATTACACTGTCCAGAACTATAATTATCATTAGTCCTGTTAAATTAATGATATCATACAGATGTTTTGTTGGTCAGGAAATGCAAGCGAAGTATGTGAGTAATTACAGACAGTTTGTCAATGTGATATAATCCGTGATGAAGCCGCATGTTCTGGGTCAAACTCACCCGACCAGTATTTATTATTTCAAGTTACAATATAGCAGTGACAGTCCCAAAACATGGCTATAACTTTATATATATATATTTTTTTTCTACCAGTTACTAATCAGTAGATTGTGACCGATATCATGAATTAAAATGTTCTACGTGTTTGTATTCAAACATAATTGTGGTTAGAAGTTGGCAGGCAATTGCAATTAGGTAGAGTCGCTGATTCTCATATTCAACGATGAGGTTTGCTTCCAAGTGCTTTCACGCTCGTTTCCACATTATTTGACGATAGCGTATCTGCCCTGCGGATTGCTCGCGCCAGTGTGGCATTCGGGAGCCTTCGTGCAAAGGTCTGGATCAGGTGTGGTCTCAGTTTGACAACTAAGTTTGACGTTCACCGCGCATGGTTGTACCAACACTGCTGTATGCTGCGTCATCCTGGGATTTCTATGCCAGGCACGCTCAACAACTTAACTCTTCCCACATAGATAAGTAACAGAGATATCAGGATCAAGAACCAGACACGGAAATCCTTTAAAAGCCTCGTATGTAAAGCAGACATGCCCTGCTGACTAGGTCCCAACTGATTAGGCTGGCCACATCGTCCTTATGCCAGACATACGCCTTTCAAAGAGATTATTCTATGGGGATATGTGCGATGTTAAACGTTCAAAAGGAGGGCAGACAAAGCGCTGCAAGGATCACTGAAAACACTCTCTCGAGCTCTGCAGCATCGAACCTAGCTCCTCTGAGACTACATCCCTTGATCACTCAGCTTGACACACCCAGATCACTGCTGCAACACTAAAATTGAAAAATTAAGAACACTCCGGTAACTTACAAGTGACAGAAGCGGAAGAATAAATCCGAAAACTCTCCTACCCCGACACTTTCGAGCACGCATGCATGCATTGCAATATAACTTTCCTTGCACTAATCGGAGTAATCGAGCATCTAGGAACTCACAAACCACATTAGCCAATCACAAATATGTTGTGTTGTTTTTTTCTACTTGTTCATCACATTTATTGTTTTCCACGCCATGCTCATCTTCGCTTGCGAAGGAGGAACATATAATCATCATCAGCATACTTGCCAAGTTAGCCAAGGGAAGTACGTTAAAACCTGGCTAACCTATCCTGCAAATTGTAAGAAACGTATAATGTCGATTCACAACACACAAAAGTCTACATTATATTATTAGAACAAAATTAAGCAAAAATAAATCCAATAGCTCGTTAAGAGAGAGAGAAAGAGTTCCATTTAACAAAGACAGGCAAACTTTCTCGCACAAATGACCCATTTCGTTGCAAATAACCTTGTTGGGAATAACTTGAATAGATCATTGATTTGCACGGCAAATCTCTTCAAGTGCGCACTGTTTCTGCCTAGTTCACTCATGGCATGTACGGGTTACACTAATGACTTCACTAATCATTGACTATCGAACAGGTTAATGCTCAGATTCTATATCCATCTTTTCTCTGTGATAACTGATGGAGCGAATGTTCATTTTTGTTCCAGTTTTAGAGCTGCAATCACAAATGTTCAAAGTATTGATGACCAACTCTGATTCTAGAACATGATTTGGAAGAACAAGTACTCCAGAATCACTGCGTGCATGTGCTTGACGTGATCGATTTCTCATGGATTTTGTTACACTGTAATGAATTTACTGGAATAAATCTTCGTGTTAAGGGTTGACACAGCGAACATCTGTAGTTTTCATGTCACTCTACACTTTTATTGAAAGTTTAGAGTATGACAATTTGGTATTTAACATACATTTTGATTGTAAATCTGTACTATATTACTCTAGAATATAACAATACACTTTGATTGAAAATCTGTAATATATTACTCTAGAATATAACAATACACTTTGATTGAAAATCTGTACTATATTACTCTAGAATATAACAATACACTTTGATTGAAAATCTGTACTATATTACTCTAGAATATAACAATACACGTTGATTGAAAATCTGTACTATATTACTCTAGAATATAACAATACACTTTGATTGTAAATCTGTACTATATTACTCTAGAATACAAAAATACACTTTGATTGAAAATCTGTACTATATTACACTAGAATATAACAATACACTTTGATTGAAAATCTGTACTATATTACTCTAGAATACAAAAATACACTTTGATTGAAAATCTGTACTATATTACTCTAGAATATAACAATACACTTTGATTGTAAATCTGTACTATATTACTCTAGAATACAAAAATACGCTTTGATTGAAAATCTGTACTATATTACTGTAGAATATAACAATACACTTTGATTGAAAATATGTTGTAAGCACTCTGGATTATACCGAAATACTTTAGAGATAAGATGTTACTCTGATCTTGTTATCTCTTTATTTTCTTTATGTCTTCATTTATCAATGTCTTTATTTTCATATTGGATAAATTTCAGTGATTATACAATAAACATATACTCTGTAAGAATGACTATATCTGAAGATTTTTGTTCCATTGGATAAAACTGTTGCTGTATTAATGGCTGTCTTGATGGTCTGAGCTATTGCTTCATAATTTGAGCAATATTAACGTCAAGATTAACATAACTTGCAGGCAGATCTATCAGGTTATCGTATATGGATGTAATTTCCATGAAAGGCGGGCATCCTTAAATGCCGATCCATCTGTGTAAGCCTTGATTGCTGATAATGGTTAACTGTTTACAACTTCTAGATCACGCATCTTCAGGATTGTTTGTAGTGTTCCCTTACTGTATCAAAATCTAGGTATTTTGTTTTTATAGTTGGTTGGTACAATTTCTCCCAAATTATCAGAGGAAGTCTGACAAAATGGAAAGTTCCTCAATAACCAGACAAATGAAAGGTGAATCCTAATTAAAGTAAACAGGTTACTGATAATACTTAACTATCGATTTAAAACAATAATAAATAACAATAAAACATATAACAAAGACAATTATCAACCTGTCAGTTCTATTGGAACCTTTCAAAAGACAAAAATAGCTGTTAAGAAAACACAACCATAAAAAATGTATAATCAAGATGACTGGGACATTGGTTTCCTCACCAACAATAATTGTCCAGTTATTGGCTGTGTGGTCTTTTAGTGTTAGCTGTATGTCTAAAATATACAGGGTACTCTTCGTTTGTTAATATTTTTCCACTCATTTTGATGTTGACAAATTATTAGGCTGTTCTGTGACTTCATATGTCTATGACTTGTGATGAAAAAGACTTTATAATGTTTGAGATATTGTAGTACATCTCTTATTATTATTTTGAATTTCACAGTTCAATAAAACAGAAATACATTTGACAGTTGATAGCTTGCTGTTACTAGAACTCATAATATTTTACTTATGCATAATCGCAACGTACCTAACATGCCTACATCATTTCCCTCATAGCTTTGTATTCTCAATCCTGTTATGTCAATGAACTGTCAACAAGCACGATAATGTAAACTTGACAAACATATTAAATATATGTGGGCATATGAGTTAACTAGAGGCACTGTCGACATGTGGCATACAATAGTAGATATATTATCGGTAAGACATAAGTTGATGCCTGTCGTCATCAGTGATGTAATATCATCAATGGCCTTTCATGTCACAAATGTGGTCAAACAAGGATTCATTCTCAGTCTGCTCTTCAACCATTGGTTTTTCAAGCCAAAACTATGGTGTGTGACAGATACAATGGTCAGAGAACTCCACTTTAACATGAATTAACACTGTATGTTGATTTTGAAGATAGTATGCAGAGTTACTCTTAGCAATTTGATGAAGCATGTGACTTCACTATTAACACCAAAAAACAACAACAACATAAGTCATGTTTAAACCAGCACAACGCATTTCAATACTTGTATGCAAATCAATTAAGAGCTTCAGTCACTAGATTCACCCACTATGGCATCATTCTTCTACAAGCTATAAACATCGATTATTAGATAAACAATAGAGTAGCGAAAGCTAGTGCCACATGTGGAAGACTACTAAAAATGGTATGGGACAGAAGGGGAAAATATACTGCCACAAAACTAATAGTTTACTACCATCGCTAATATACTCACTTCATTATGTCTGTGAAACATAAGCAGTATACACCAGGCATGCTAGAAGACTATCATCCACGCCTATGCTATGCTGCATTAGTAAGATACTGGTGAGATAAAATATCAGACAGTGAGGTATTTATTAAATATATATCTGTAAGCACAATAGAAAACTATTCACATTTTCTGCATTTGGGCACAAACATAAGCATCGCAGGAGAGTATTCTGTCGAAATCAAGAGAAGAATTGCAATGGCGACATTGAAACATCTTTGGCAAGGTAACAGCAACAAAGTAAACCTATGTATGATCAAAACATGCGTATTTCCAGTGACAATATACTGTTGCGAGGCATGGACATTAAATAAAACAATAGCAACAAGAATCGCTGTTTTATAAATAGGATGCTACAGGAGAATTATACGTATGCCATGGACAGCTAAAAAAAACAAATCATAAAATGTTAAGATCAATAAACGTCGAAGAGGGCTGACTCCTTAACAACATCCTTACAAGAAAGATGTGTTTTTTTCGGCATATAAAGAGACACAACATCATGTAAAAATTAATAGATGATGGCAGAGTTAACGGCAGCAGGGGAAGAGGGCGTCCAAGACGACGATCGTGCATTACTATATCAGATTGCTGAAATGTGTCTCTAGCTGCGGCAGGTCATCTCGCCCAGAATAGCGGAGTGTTCACAGAATTCATAAAGTAGACTATGTTCTGAAAAAAAAATACGCCACTTGAGAAGATGATACATGTACGCATATACACTATGTTTTTGAAGGTACATATACGTTGGCCAGGTCACATTTTCCGCTTGAAACATCGTCTTCCAAAAATATTGCCATCTGGCGAACTTCAGACATTCCCAGGAAGGTTGGAGAACGAAAGAATAATCTTCAAAACTCTTTAAGACATCACTGACTCACTTCATGTCTATCTATTCGCTAAACCGTTTGTTGCCTTTCGGCGTCAGGGGTAGAAGAGTTTTTTTGGATACGTCCCACTTATGTGCTGAGTATATTGTGAACTGTGACGTTTCTTTGTTTCCGTGGTACATCGTTTTCGTGGTCGGCCTCTAGATCTGCATTAGCCGTATCTGTGTAGAATAGCTTGCTGTGGTATGCTATCTGATGGTAATCTGCTGATGTGTGCAAACCATTTCATCTGTTGTCTCTTTATATATTCCAAGATTGGAGTGGTGTCGGTTTGTTGTGTCGAATGTTCAAATTCCTCACCCAGCCTCTTAGCGATATTCCTAGAATTATACGTAAGTTGTTATACTCACTTCATAAAACACATATTAATGGTGGGGGGGGGGATCTTACACAAGATATATCCGACTGTAATCGCAGAGTCAAGAATTGTGTAGCAGCTACTGAGATACTCAGATATCATGCTGCACAACACAAAACGTGTTATAAGAAAAGCAAAAGCAGTTCAATGTCTAACAAACTCCTCCATAACATGCACATTGTGCGGTACAAAATTCGAGACATGAATAGGACCCATTAGTGAGACGCAGACACACTGCACATCATCTTCATCATCACAATTTAGCTGAATACTCGTCACTGACGACGATGTACGGTAAGTAGAAGACCTCTGTACAGATTTAACTAGGTCGTGTTTTAGTATTTCCGTACTTGCATTGGTCGCTATTTATAAATTTGAAATCGCCTTGGCATTTTTTGGCTTTCGATTCCAAGTTTATAAATAACGACCAACGAAAACCACCACAATAATCAAATACGTTACGATTGGTTAATTAAGTTCTAATTAATTTTATTCTGATGTTTTATTAAACAGCAGCTCTTATCTGCAGCTGACTAGGATTTATCAAACACTCTAAAATGTTCATTGGTGAAACTAGCAATATTTTTCCTGTTACAAACATAAATACCATTAACATATAATATCATTAGTGAACGGGAATGTAGTTTCAATGACATGTGTAGTAAATGAGTTATAAAACACATTGTCATAACCTTGATCGAAAGCAAATATAAAACATAATAAATGTCAAAATTCACATTTCTTTGTGTTATTTCTTTCTTGCAATGTGTTTATTTGGTATATAACTATCAAAAAGTGCAAATTCGGTCAACCCAAACACAATATAAAATATATATGCTGTAGAAAAGTGTGTATCAAATGGGCAAATTCTCCGATTGAGTGCACATGTTCATAGCGCTGGAAAATCCTTACATTTATCATTCCATTTATCTGTAGGTATATGAAGGTTCAATGCCGCGAACTGACAGTTTGTATACATAAGCAATTTACACACCATTATCATAAAACTCAACCATGCGGTACCAACATTCCTAAACGTGGAAAATGAGTTATTTAAATATTTTCAATCACGGACACTGATTTATTGAATATTGAAGTAGCCATACTTTTTATTAATCTCAGTACAAATGAACATGTGTGCTTAGATATTACTAAAATCCTTAATTTTGTGTGAATATTGTTGTGTTATGAAAATCTGTACACTATAAGCTACGGATTGTCTTCAATATCGTATTTTTAAACGTTGATTTTTGACAATCTCCAATCTGTTTCACAGACCGATAACATATCACATTAACATTAGAAAATGGCATGCATGTAAAAGGGCTACGTTTATGGTTCTACGTCGACATAGGGCCCAACTGTGATATTATGAAATCGAGTTTTAAAGGTTCTGATAGTGCAGTGATAGTAACAAACCGCTGTTTGAAATAATTCCTGCAAAATTTCAGATGTTTGAGAACAAACGGGATGTAGAGTTATCCACGCCGGTCACTGATCTGATACTTACCCAGTGTTAGGCCATTAATAAGCTCGTAAAAGCAACTCCGCAGTAAGTAGCTCGGAAACATATATGAACGTTAGTACGAATATCACTGATTATAAATTAAGGTTTAAGCTTGGTTGTTTAGACTGCGATCGAACATAGCCGACCGTCTGGAGTGTAGAAGACCTCTGCACAGAAAGTAAGCACGCCCTCATTTGTTACGTTTTTTTAAATTAATGTGTGACTTTCATTGGTCACTATTTATATAAGCAGGTCAACAGCTCGACTATGTGACGGGGTGGTACATGGTCCTCTCTGACGTACACAGTACCGAGTTCGATCCCCGCCACATTCAATTGTGCATCCGAACCGTTCAGAAAGCACTGGTAAACTACTGAACGTATTTATATTTCCTAAAAAATCACTACAGCCATACAATGCTGGTTTGATAGCCAAGTCCTGAATATGATATGCTACCAATGTAATAATCAGGAAGAATATAATGCTGAGAGACAATATAATACTCAGGAACAAAGTAATACACATGTACAATACAATACTCAGGAAAAAAGTAATACACATGTACAATACAATACTCAGGAAAAAAGTAATACACATGTACAATACAATACTCAGGGACAATGTAATACACATGTACAGTGTAATACCAAGTACAATATAATACACTTTGACAATGTAATACTCAGGGAAATTTAATACACATGGGCAATGTCATAACCAGGAGCAATGTAATAGTAAGGGACAATGTAATACTAAGGTACACTATAATACTCAAGAACAATGTTTGTTTGTTTTGCGTTCGCTCCATTGCAACCATCACGGATATCCGTGCGATTTCTGCCGGGAGCGTGATTACGTTGTGCCACCGTTATGCGCCTTGTAGGCATAGCACATCCGATTTCGGCATGCATTGACAATTCGGGTGGGCTACCCTTAGCCTGTGACAGCCTCTATATCTGTCTCCAGGCACGCGTAGTTGCGACGCTTCGCCCAGACGAATTTTGCTCTCGTCTGACTCGCACGAGGTGTTCCACTGTCTATGAACTTGTCTCGTGTACTTGGACGTGATGTGCTTGTGCCCATCGGGTACTGAACCGTATCTCATCCGTGAGCCTGGTTCCTTAAGGGGAAGAACTCAACAGAGGAGTTGGACTCTGGCTCTTCCGCCCTCTTAGACGAGGTGTCATTCACCGACATCGTGTACCCCTTGTCCAAGTTCGAGTCTCACACCACGCGTTTGAGAGCAAGGCGTTCTCGAGCTGAACGTCCTTGTCCCAATAGCGCCTGAGCCCATCAGGTACTGAACCCTTTCTCTCTTCAAGTGTATTTCCGGTGTAGGAAAACCTGACAGTAGAGTTGGGCCAGGGCTAAATCGTTGTCCCTTTCTTGCCTAAGCCCATCGGGTACAGAACCCTTTCTCTTCGCGAGCATATTTCCGGTTTAGGAAGGCTCGACATTCGAGCTGGATTATGTCTTCTTGCTTTACCAAACGTCAATGAATGGGTCTGAGTCTCTGCCTGTAAGGAACACAGGTAACTAGAAGCTCCACTCGAGCTGACGGAGCTTGTAGTTCCGCTTTCCTAGGGACTTTTCACTTTCTATTTGCAGTTCGCGCTGCCCTCTAGCGCTGTTCTGCCCTTTCATTGTTTCATTGTACTCGGTATGAAATCTATTTGTCTCTCGCCATGCATCTACCTTTACGTGCATTTTACATTGACCGCCCCTCCAATGTTCGGACTGGACTGACTAGCTTCACTGTATGTCGACAGTGTTGCTATATGTGGTGATGCTGGTGGTATCGGAGATATTGTCTGTCTCTTGTGCAGTCAAATCTTTTTCCATCTGCTACCTCCACATTATCGGACACGATCCCCAAATTATTTGGCCAGAATCAGCTCGAGCTGCTGTATTTCTGTTTCCAGGGTGCACCGCGTGGAGGTACATTTGAGATCTTGGTTATCTGCTAACCCTGGGTCCGCCTAGAGCAATGCGTTCCCTTTGCACCTCAAGAACAATGTAATAAGAATGATAATGACACGATATCATTACGTAAACTCAGTAATAGTATAACATCTACAGAGACAGAAACGTTTGGTTTGAAAATATACGTACTTCTAAGTGTTGACAATATCACATGGAAGAATTGCTCATGTGCCACCAGTACATCAGTAACTATTTCAAGAATCTACTTCCAACACCAGCACAGCAGTAACTATTTCAAGAATCCGCTTCCAACACAAACACAGCAGTAACTATTTCAAGAATCCACTTCCAACACCAGCACAGCAGTAACTATTCCAAGACTATACTTCCAATTTGTGTATTGATTTTCCCGCATGTGAACAATGTTCTCATTTAATAAACGGTTAAAATGAAGGTGAATGTACAGAAGAGCCGAACAAATATGTTGAGACTAACGTGAAGCACTGGTTCATCCGTGGCTGATAAACACGTCCAATAATATATAATCAACAAAAGTACAACAACCTGAATGGTGTCTCCTTCCTTGAAAGTAACACATTGGAAGCGAAAATGTGGTTCAGTATCCCAAATGCCAAATAATGCAACTTAACCACATTATGCTTATTAGTGACACCACTCTATCATCGTGTGGGCAGATTCGAAGGTTGTAGCCTGCTAGGACCAAAGACAATTGGTGTATACTGTTTAACGCGGATGATAATTGCAGAAATGCACAACAATTGCAGCTATACTGTAAACTAACAACGGAGTCAATCAATTAATCAATCAAGTGTCATGCCAACTGGCGTAGGTGATCATGTTTCTCCACGACTCTCTGTCTCTTGTGTTGTCAATAAGCTCGGTTGGTGAGCTTCTACCGTGCCACGATACAAGCCCATCTAGTAACTTTTATGTTTGTTGACCTCTATCTCTTCTCCCTTTGAACTTTCCAGTGGTTATTAAGTGTTCAAGCTGTGTTCTTTTCAGCACATGCCCTAGAAACCTTGACTGTCTGCCTCTAATGTTTGATATGATTGATCTTTTTACGCCAGCATCAATGAGAACCTCTGCATTAGTTTTCTTAGCTGTCCATGGTATTTTCATCATTCTTCTCAGAAACCACATTTCTGTAGCCTCCAATTCACTTTGGATTTTCTTGTTTGTAGTCCATGCTTCACATCCATAAAAAAGAATCGGTTCGATATAATATCTCAGCACCCGAATTCGGGTTTGCATTGATAGATTTCCATTGCGAAAAATGGTTCTAATTTTTTGGAATGCTGATTTGGCTTGTGCTGAACAACGCAGTGCATCATCTTTATTCCTCATATTATACAAATAAATCCACGTGATTGTTCTAAAATTAAAAAAGAAGAATGAAACCTAACACAGAAGATAGTGGTTAGCATCAAATGGTAATTGATTACAGAAGCAACATTCGTTTCCGACATAAACGAGCCGTTACCATATAACATGGTACTGGTATAACTCTTACTAATATTATAACTTTGACTTAAATGTGTGTTTGAAAACTCCAGGTATTGCGAGCGATTAGTTATTAATTCATATATGCAGTGTAGGGGTGGTTTTCCTGAGCTTTCTTTCATACCCATGGGACTTCAGCGTTCGGCTTAGTTCAATGGCTATATGAGGGAGCCTTCTACTCAGAGGTTGTATAAATTTATAAATGACATGCCATACAGTTTCCATATGAGAGTATCGATACACCGGCATGTAATCTAGTAAGGTTTTCTGTTGCATGGGTTATTTGTCTAGTTTGCCATTGGTAAGACCCACCGACGCAACCGCATGCGTTTGACCTAATTAATACTACTACTTTATAGTGTGGAACATTTTGCTTGATATCTTTGTAGCCTCAACATAGTTCATGTCGTATATCTCATTTAAAACAACGGTGACACGATTGAAAGAACAATATTCTGACAAAACCAATCCTTTCATATGCAATGAGTACAACATGAAACCGTTTATAAACAATATGACATGAAGTGACTTCGGATCAATTCCATTTATCCGTATCGCAGAAATACTAGATACATTCGTTATAGGATGCATTTCTTAGAATTTCGATGTGTTGCTTGTTCAACACCGGTGATGTCCAATTATTGCACTCACTTGGAGCCGTGCTCTATTATGAAGCAGCAGAAAATAATCTATTTAAGGTCACAGCAGTCAAAATACATTGTTGGGGGTGGCAGACTTTCGAGGGCCTGTATCATATTGATAAATCAACCGCACGGCTCTGCACCCATTTTATGACATTCAGCTAAAGTTAAACCCATGACAATAAGATCATAGATGGATAATACGCCCTTTTCTGGCTGCAAAGATCCTTGGACATGCCAGGCATGGGACGATCATTGAAGAGGTTGTTTACTAATTATTATCTGCTGAAATGCAGCTGCATTTCCTTTTGTTTACACAAGATTCGATTTATTTTTAATTACTACTGATCGCCAGTAGTTCATTTGTAAAATATCAACCATATGCACTTGGAATGTATGAAACTAGCCTATTATATTACATTAATCAAACCCGATAATTCCACAAATACCGAATTGACGCAAAGTTAGATCGTTCGAACAAGCTGTTATTGTGAAAATATGCGTTACAGAAACAGACTCAACAACAATGAAATATCCGTATTAACTATGGTTGCGAAAGTTGGAAAACAACAATAACACTGGATAATAATTGAAATCTATCTGAAATATCAACAAATATCTGAAGTAATGTTTGGATATTGCTCGAGTTGAACACGAAAGTAAGATAAGACATCAAACAGCAATATATTTCTACTACAGTAACAAACAGCAATATATTTCTACAATAATCAGTAGAAAACGATGGTCATATTGAATGTGTACTTAGAATAAATGAAAACAGCCACTAAAAGCAATAAAGAGGGTACCAGATGGCAAAATAAAAATATGAAGACGAAGAGACACACTTCTCAAAACTATCAAAGGAGGTATGGCTATAGGTCTTATCTATATGCAAGAATTACACACAATAGAATTACGTCGCTTGCACTGAAGATCTCTGGTTTCTGCCATTCACTGTTTTTTTCCGCTGAAGGAAACTATATAGATATAGAGATCAAGCAATATATAGCTATATATTGTACAGCGGCTTTCCATGTGTCATGGTTTATGTGAAATGATTTCAGTGTAGTTTGTATTAACAGGTTCTCGGAAACTTGTCTTGCCAACTTATGAGTTTGATAAATTGTTGTATATATTATAACACAGCGGTTATGAACTTTTGTTTGCCTTTCAATTCCTTTTGTGAGAATATTGACACGGTTAGTCACACAACAGCCTAAGAATGGTGTTGGTATATTGTAAATACTGACCGTGAAGAATTGAAACTAAATAAGCAAATAAAGAAGACAGCAAACATTATGTTTCTACAACAATAAGAGACAATGATGGACGTATTTTGGATATGCACTTATAATGGTTGGGAATAACCTGTCATTACAAGCGTAACAATAGATATTATATGGCTGAAGAAAGAGAAGAAGAGCAATTGATTTTTCTCAGAACAACTATCAAAGACCAATCGGATTGCAAGAATATGCACGAGCAACCCATATCGTTATAGCGATACATCTACAAAACCGGAGAGCTCTGATGGATCTCTTTCTTATTGCAAATTGACGTAACATAGATATATCTGTGTTGCTTATTTATTATTCAATAGTTACCTGTCAGTTCCCCAGATAGACGTAATCTGTGGTGTTCACATTTCAATTTTTTCTTCGTGAACTCTACTCTCAACTTACCCATGGAGCTATACCTATAACCCCCGTTGAGAATCACTGTTCTATCACGCCATCCTGTGATGCCAATTATCCGGTTATAGCAAGCATTTACATTGTTAGCTATGCTTATTCTAGTATAGGTTTGTACAGTATTATTCTTTGTTATACATCGTGTGTCAAACATAATGTTTTCCTACTAATTAGTATTCTATCAGGATATAGCATATATTGTCATGCTGAATTTAATGAGTACGTTATTTTTCTGTATCAACTGCCCTGCTCAATGGCTGAGATGCACGCATGATATGACAGGGGAGTAGAAACGTCTTGAGAAAAGTAGGGTTTCCTAAAAAAACAAACACAAATTAAAAAGTATTTCACTATTTCATTTTCAGTTCATCATAAAATTAATCGAAGTTTATAGTGTCATCCAATGTGTGTATATATATATATATATATATATATATATGCCCAGTACAATGCTTGAAATATCTTCCATGTTGTCTTTTGTTTACACGTTACCAAGTTACATCGTCTGCAATATACAATGGACAACCATACATGTTACAATATGCAAAGAGGTTTTCATCACGCAGGATGACTCCAATACTGATATCTAGATTCCATGATGGGTGTTATAAACTAGATGGAACGCTGGGAGTTAGACATAAGTACATACACGTATGTAACCCCCCTGTCAATGAGAAATGATGGTACGCTGGGTGTTAGAAATAAGTACATACACGTATGTAACCCCCCTGTTAATGAGAAATCTGATGACTGTGAACAATTGGTGATTGGGGAACGGGAGGGGGGGGCTACATAGCTTTATGCATGCCCCATTCCTAATACTAAAAGCCATGTACTGATTTCTTAAAGGGGAAAGAGGGTTATGTTTTCTTTTACCATGGGTTGAGGGTTTGAACACTTAATCAATTTCCTTATTTACGGACGTGTGCAAATGTACGTCGCTCAGTTTCAGCTGCAGGTAATTGTGCATCCGAACACTTCAGAAATCCATGACAATGTAGTGGTAACCTATGAACGCACTATTACATACACCACATTTATGAGTTGATTGCTAAATCCTCGAATAGGGCATTCCGCTAGAAGCATACTCCAAGTTATCGTGGGTGTCGTCAACATACATTGACTATAGGTAAGAATGGAATTAACCAGTTATATGGATTCAAAATATGGTTGTATGTGAAGAAAATAATCTGGTCGATGAACTTAACATACTCGTTGGGCTTAGGATATATAATTATATTGTGTACACTGGTTCCGGTGGCAGTATATTGATTGATCATCAAATGATTTGTTGGCTTGTACTCACCGCTGCTTCAAGATAGCATGTGCTATAGGTTGAACTCGCAGACAAATTTAACTGTGCAAGCACCGTCGGGTCATTTATTTTTTAATACACAACCGAAATGTTTTAGCGCAATGTGAAATACAAAAATACATTAATCTATCAGATTTAAATTCTTAATTTCAATATCGCTCTTTGGAATCTGGGTATGTATAGTGGTTACATTAGTAGGCACAAATAGAAAGAAGTGGCACATAGTTGTCTGATAGGAAAGCATCGTATTTGCACTAAAGTTAGTGGTGTTTATGTGTGCGCACATCAGAGTATTGTTTCGTGAAATTCAAAATCTCAGGCTTTGTAAAAAAAATCATTATGCCGACAATTTTAATTAGTATAATGTTACATTTATTTGAAATTTTATACATTTAGGAAATAGAGGTGTGAAGTTCTGTTTGAAAATGTCCGAAAATTCACAGTTGATTTAAACATTTAATCACTTTTAATTGCTTTATCTTTTAGGAAAATATATATTGTTATCAGAGGTTTAACCAAAACACTCGTGAACAAATATTTTTTATTACAGAATTGTATTATTCTTCCCATTTTCAAATTAACAAGGAATATAATGAATAAATCACCTAACATTTAATGCAATCGTAGTCGACTTACAGTCGTCTTCATCTAGGAAACAACTTACTTGCAGAGTATATATAGATATATATTATCATGTACAATTTATTATGTGTGTTCCTTTTATGAATATCAGAATTAGCGTAAACATATCGTGGTAGCTTGTGATCGAGTTTTTGGAACTGAGGATTCACAACTGTGATGGTGCAAATTACATTCTTGGAATTTAAAATTAAAAACCTAACTGGTGCGTGACATAGCGAATATTTTGACAGTGTATGTTAATTATTGCAAGCTATATCATTATTCCAGCATTCCTTAACATGAGGGCTTGTAGTGTTGAAACTGTATTGAAATGTGTTATTACTAGTATCTGTCGGAATATATTCGGTGTTTCAATTTGTGATTTATGTACAAGACCACTTTCGCCACATCGAACTGTGACCATCTGTAATATAAAACCTATTGCCTGAGAAAGAAAACAAGCCATTAAAATGACTGAAATGACTGTTAACTTGATTTTCACTCGCTGTCACGATATAATCGTAGTGACCAATGATAATCATTGGTACAGTAAATTGAGTAATTAAGAAGGCGGGTTTCCCATTCTAAAAATGGCTTGCATCTACAATGGTAATGATTTAATAACTTACTTGTCTACTTCACAATTTACTGCGTAAGACTTTCATTATCGTAGCATTGATTTCGCTTTCATATGCTTCAACATCGTTGCCTTGACTTCGCTTTCGTCTGCTTCAACATCGTAGCCTTGACTTCGCTTTCTTCTGCTTCAACATCGTAGCCTTGACTTCACTTTCATGTGCTTCAACATCGTAGACTTAACTTCGCTTTCATATGCTTCAACATCGTAGTCTTGACTTCGCTTTCTTCTGCTTCAACATCGTAGCCTTGACTTCGCTTTCTTCTGCTTCAACATTGTAGCATTGAATTCTCTTTCATATGTTTCAACATCGTAGCAGTGAATTCTCTTTCATATGCTTCAACATCGTAGCATTGAATTCTCTTTCATATGCTTCAATATCGTAGCATTGAATTCTCTTTCATATGCTTCAACATCGTTGCATTTAATTCTCTTTCATATGCTTCAACATCGTAGCTTTGACTTCGCTTTCTTCTGTGATGTTCTAAAACTCATAAGATATCAGGATGTAGTCCGGAGAACAAAATACTTTACACCTACCTTATATCATAGCAGCGATGTATGCGCATTTCGACCCAACACATTTGACTTCAACATGCATTCTGGTTTACTTTTACTCCCCCCCCCCCCATAGTATTTGCTGCAGCCCAAACACCACCCTATACCACCTATTCCTGCTAAATTATGTATAAACTTAAAAACCCATGCGATAGTTCTGTACGTGGTGAACAGTGTTTTTTTCTAGTTGTGAAGTTTCAAAGTTTCACATGCGATAGTTCTGTACGTGGTGAACAGTGTTTTTTTCTAGTTGTGAAGTTTCAAAGTTTCACATTGATCCACTGTAACTGTCTTCTTCTACCTCTGCATCATTCAATGTTCATATGTAAAATTCCAGCATCTATGAGTTCTGGATCCACCATCATGAGATTTACATCAAATAAACTAGTTCACTCTTTCTCTTAAATGTATGTTTGCATGACATATAAGTAAAAAAAATGTAAAGTAACCCATAGCATTTACAATAAAGTTAGTGATGTTTATGTGTGCGCACATCAGAGTATTGTTTCGTGAAATTCAAAAACTCAGGCTTTGTAAAAAAAAAATCATTATGCCAACAGTTTTATTTAGTATAATGTTACATTTATTTGAAATTTTATACATTTAAGAAATAGAGGTGTTAATTATTTATTATTAGCGATCTCACATTTCAGAGGCTCTGCAAATGAGGGCGGTAGCCATCTCCTCTCCCTCGCAGTCTTTTCTTCCCGGATTAATCCGGTACCCATTTAAGGCTGGGTTCACCCGGGAGCCGTTGCGATCTGAAAAAACATTTCCGTCTCAACTGGGAAATGAACACAGGAACACTCATATGCGAAGCCAGTGTTCTAACCACCTAGACATATAAGCATATATATATATATATTATTTAGTATCCCTTTCAGGTCCAAAGTGTGTTATCTCAGCTCCACAACCAATTAACCAGTACTTTTTTAATCTGCTTATAAATCAAAGGCATCGATAACATGGTTTTCCCTACACAATCACATAGTGAACACGTCCACGCCATCGGTTACTTTGAGAGGGGATGTCCTCGAGAGAACCATCACAATGAAGTACTTGGGGGTCATGTTGGACCGAAGTCTGAGTTTCGAAGATCATGTTGACCACATCATTGTAAAGGCTCATAAAGATCTTGCGGCGATGAAAGTTATGGCTGCTGCTCAATGCGAACAGAGACTGCTATTTCCGCTGTATCAGGACTTGGTAGTGGCGGTGGTAGAGTACACACTGGCAATTCTGACACTGAGTCAAACTCAAACAGAAAGATTGGATAGAATACAAAATGAAGCAAAGCGAATCATTTTGTGGTGCACGAGAGATACGTCGGCTCGGGCTATGCGATACCTACTTGATTGCCCAACTGCGGAGCAATGAATACAAATGTGCAGGGCGCGGGACTACCTAAACATCACAGCTGATAAAGAGCACCCTCTATACCCAGAAATTATCAAAGTAAAAGGAAGTCGACTAAAGAGAGGAAAGTCGTGGATGGGGCGCGCAGAGGACGTTATACAGAGTGTCTGCAGATTGAAGGATGTACTACCTGGTGCCGAATGGAGTCTGGCACCCTCAGATTACCCAACAGCCTTCGAAAGAGTAATAACACTCAATAGAGAGTGCAGGGAATGGTGTCCGACAGTGGTCGAGTCGGAGGTGCCCGCTCTGATCAGTGATAATTCCAGAGAAGGTGATATAGTTATATATACAGATGGGTCGGTTGAGAGACACACTAGGAGTTCCTGGGCTTTCACGGCTCAAAAGTGGGGGAGACTATCAGAGAGGAAAGTGGTGCATTCGTTCAGACGACAAGCAGCTTGACAATGGAGATTCTGGCGGTGACCAAAGCTTAGCAATGGGTCTGCTCACAGACTGTCTGCGAGCATGCCTGTATCCTCAGTGACTCCATGAACATGATTGTGAAAGTTCAGACGGGGTACGTTCGAGAACAGTGGCTAGATGCAGTGAATAATTCCTGTGTGCGTACAGTGACTTTTATTTTTGTGCCGTGACACGCGGGAGTCCGGGTTAATGAAAGAGCAGATAGGTTGGCCGCCCACGCTGCTACTACGGATGTTGGTGGAGCGATGGATAGGGCAGACTTTCTGAATGCCCTACGTGAAAACGCACGAACAAATGACTATACAAGTGACGATGACTCTTGTTCCATGATTAGAATAAAGGAACTTGTTTTGAAATGTGGTGTCGCTAGAAAGGAGAGTTTTCGTGGGCGAAAAAGAATCATGGTCAATCAACAACATACTGGTACTTTCAGTTAACGTGTAATGGCGGATACACTCAAGGAAAGATCTGAGCACCTATGGACTTGTCCGGAGTGCAATGACGATAATCCAACGACTGACTAACTAACTAACTTTAGATAACTCTGTTGGGTCAGAAATAAATGGCTTAGCCGATCGGATTTGGCCGGCGTGCCGAGTATTGTTCACCACCGCTTTAAAGTAAGTTTCACGTTGAATCATGCTACCAATATAAGAATGGTTTCACTTCATACGTTACACATGTTCCATCTTCTAATCACGACACGCGACAGTATAGGAGACATGTTAGCTAAAACGTAAACATGAACTAGTCTCAGGTTTAAGAGTTCTCTTGTGTGGCGTCGGCAATAATGTTTATCCAGAACTCTCGGTCAGGTGTTGTTACTACTTTCCGTTTGTGACATTCTCTTCGGCACAATAGCAATCAAATTTCGCAAAGGCTTACTATGCCTCTTCTCCCGTTGATCTCCACGGTGCTTACTACAGGTTAAATTTTGCCATTCTATTTACATTTCCTAAAAATCTTGACTGTCTGCTTCGAATTTTTGCTAAAACTTGTATTTTAACTGCATTATCTCTGGTGACGTCTGCATTGGTTTTCTTGACTTTTCATGGAATTACCAACATTCTTCTCAACAACCTCATCTTACTTGCTTCCAGCTCACATTGAGCTCTTCTATTCACTGTTCATGCTTTATTTCTATAGAGACGATATAACATCATATAACACTAATTATCAGTTGCATTGATGGTATTTCATTGCATATAACTTTTCTCATTTAAAAAAATGTTGATTTGGATGTGCTATCCTGATCTTTTTTAATCGAAAAAGTGAAATTTGCTGTCGGATTTGTTATCAGGGGGAGCTTATTTAAATTGGATATCTATACACAGTTACAAATATAGATTGATTTTGATATAAATAAACTTCTACCAGGGAAGAGTACCTGGGTAGAGGAGAAGGGGCAGACCAAGAAGACGATGGACTTACGACATTAAAAATAACATGAATACATCGCTAGAAAATGCAAGCCACATCGCCCAAGACAGAGCGGTTCAGAGTGTTCATTGGAAAGACAACGTTCTGGAAGGAATACGTCACATGACACAAACATCTACCAACGTCCCACCAATAACTAAAAACAGGTAAATTGTTCAGATTTCGTTCCAACAAAACGTAAAGTCTAGTAATTCTATAATGGAGTGTTGGGTATATGCGTACTTAGGGTGCTATATATAATTTTATTAAGGAGGTAGTTTGAGTTTTGACGATCTCTTTCCCTTTTGGTGACACTTTGAAATCTAATTTAATGTTTTATTTATTACAAAATTGTCAAGGTTAAGTTTTGCCTATTTATTTATGGAAGGAATCTACTTTTGCTGAAGAGGATCAGAGTTCGATTCAAGCTCATGGTATCTTGTTTTTGAAGCAATGGATTTTCTTTGGGGAAATTCCTGTTTATTGTTGCGTTTAGCTACGGAGGTACGTGCAAAGATTGGTGTGATCGGTAGGCGGCGTGCTGCAGCGTTGAGAAGAATCAGTTACATACGTGGAAGCCTCTGTACACGGAAGTCAATCCACAGTGACATATTAACTTATGAACGTGTACGACATACGAACTCTTGTATGGCTTGTGAACTCATGCATGACTTGTGGACACTTTTATTACATGTGAACTTAAGAGACTTGTAAACCTTTGTTAAATTTATGAACGTGTGCGACCTGTTAACTCTTGGTCTACTTGTTAACGTGTACTACATGTGAACTGTTGTTCTACGTGTGTGTGACCTGTGAACCATTGTGCGATATGTCAACATATACGATTTGTGAACTATTGTGCGACCTGTGAACTCGTGTTCATCGTTCGAATTTGTACGACTTTCAAACTTATACAACTTCTGAACTCATGTGTGACTTGTGAATATGTATTACTTATTAACTCGTATACGATTTGTGAACCCTTGTACGACGTGTGAACTTATACGACTTGTGAACTCGTGTACGACGTGTGAACTTATACGACTTGTGAACTCGTGTACGAATTGTAAACTCGCGTACTGCTTTGAACGTGTATAACTCGTGAAGTTTTGTCCGACTGATTTGTGAACATGTACAAATTGTGAATTACTATATGACTTATGAATTCGTGATCGACATGTGAACTGTTGTACGGCTTTGAACATCTACAACTCGTGAATTCTTATGCGACTTGTGAACGTGTACGACTTGTGAATGTGCTTTCAACTTGTATACCGTAACGTGTACGACACGTGAAGCCATATTCGACGTGTGTACGACATGTGAATTCTTATACAACTTGTGAACTTTTGTACGGCATGTCACATTTAAATATTCAAAACGATGAAATACACCTGGCTCTATTTAAAATGAACAAACGAAAACTGTGCCCTATCCACTCTACTTCCCTTATGTACAGTCTGAGCATAGTTCCATCAACGTATTTAATACAATATAACAAGAGACCGTCTGGCTAGTGTTTGCCTCTTTCACTTAACTTTTAAAGGTGTGTTGTGGTTTCGTCATAAGTGAAAATATTCATGTAAAACGAACAACTTCAAAATAGAAATAACGGTTATTATGTACCATCTAGAGTTTACGTTTCTGGATATTGTTATAAAGGTAATAAGAGAAGTCTTATCGCTGAGCAATCGATAAGCGTAAGATGAAAAGACCATACATATTTAACGTACATCTAATCTAGCTGAGTTCTATAAACTGAATCATTTTCTATAAACCCATCCCACGTTGTGGAAATATTTTAAATTATATATTACACCAATTTTGTAAGAACTGATTTGTACAGTAGTTATTATGGTGGTATAGAGTTCTTCAATGACGGTAGATTATGCGATTACACATTTAAACTTCTCAAACGTGAGACAATGCATTGTGATATTTAGGACAACATACCATTTCTTCTGTTGCTTATACAAATCATGTTTCTGTTATAAATCATGTTTCTAAAATACATACATGTGGATATTAAAAATAATATTTTGTTTTTTTTTAAAAATAATTATGTAGTAATACCACCGATTCCTATAGCGGTATACAACTATGCAAAATTGTCGGATTTAGCAAATTTAAAACAATTTGTTACAAATACAAACGTAGGTATTGTTTTCGTTCTGATAAATATGTATAATATGTCAAAAACTGCATTAACTATTCTATGATCTGTTATTAAGTGCAGCTTTCAAGTACTGGCCTAGAGCAAAGCATTCGCTTTAATTCCGAGAACATCAAAGATCGCAAATTGATATTGTGAAGAAAAGTCCAATCTCCACAAACACTTGCTGGTCACAACAAAGCACGAAATTCTGTCATTGTGCCGACAAACTTTTGGAATATGTCACGTATTGCTAATGACACATTTCGATAGATCTTTTACTGAATAGCGTCGGATGCTAAATTATGGAAGTGATTCCAACGCTTTATGTCGTTTTATACCGTTTGTCTAACTATTTACTAAACTAGCTGAGAGAAGTTAGTATGAGTATTTCGGTTTCTAGAACAGGTTTGTTGTGATATTGTTCAGGCAGATGATTCTTTATAATTGTTAGTTTCTACGAATAGATAATTTCATTCAAAGTTGAATAATAAAGCAATATTGTTGCTTGCCTGTATTTTTTTTCAATCGTTGTTATACTACTAGAGTTATTTCACTAATTTTAGCGTACAACGTATGGCTAGAATGTTTGAGCAATCGCAGTTACACCACTACAGCTATTTGAGTAATTCTAACGTACAGCTCATAATTACATTACCAAAACCAGTTGATGACTATACGTTATGAGATACTCTAGTACATAACTCAATTATTGACCATTTATAATTGTATACTACTAGCTCCATGCTGATGTTTTATAGACCCTACGCTTTTCATGATCATATGTAATAAACCATGTATATATTTTGGATCAACTGTAATAATTGCTAAGTTATTTGCGTATTTCTAATTTTCTAATAAATTCGAAGGAAATACGAACAACTACGTGCTCAATCATAATGAATTACGAAGAGTCAATTGAGCAATTATGAGACATTGATAACAGTTACATCCTCATTTACAGTAAATTACAAATAGTTACTTGATCAACTCGATTGGATTACTGAGAGTTACTTGTTCAATTCTAGCATTTACTAAGATTTTCTTCGCCAACTGTAATAAATTAATAAGAGTTACTTTATCAATTCTAATAGTTACCTGACAAATTGTAATAATCACTAAGAGTTTTTTCGTTAATTCTAAAAAGTTGCTAAAATTTACTTTAAAATTTCAACTACACCAGAAATACTTGATCAATTTTAGCACATACGGCTACGTCACTAATCCTAGTAGATCACTAAGAGTTACTTGATTATTTCTAGTGGAAAATATGTGTTACATGAAAATTTATATTGTGTTAGGTGATGTATTCTCTCCACAACGTTGTCTTCCCAATGAACTTACTGAGCCCGTTTCTGTATTGGACTAAGAAGCGTGCATTTCTAACGACGTATTCATATTATCTTTAACGTCGTCAGTCCGTCGTCGTCTTGGTCCGCAATTCCCTTGCACCCAGGTGCTCTGCCGTCCATTATTTGTCTTTTTAAACATTTCTACCTCTTTATATGATCAACCAGGTGTAGTTTTCATTTTGCTATTGTGGTTAGTAACCAACACTTTTCATTACATGATCAACCGGAAAAATAAAAGTTCGTAGCATTAGCAGTATCGTTTCTATTCCTTGCCAATCTGTTCCTTACCTCTGACATGCAAAGAAAAAGTTTGATTAACCCATTGGAAATTTCTAGGCACAACATTCCCGTAGGTTACCATTACTATACATTATATTAGAAGACTCAATGGCACGTTACATATTGTAACATGTTGCTAAGAGTTATCAATTCAAGTATATTACTAAGTTACTTGACCAATTCTAATAAAACTAAAACAGTTATGTGACCATGTTCTAGATGACCACTAATAGTTACTTGATCTACCAGTAAGAGGTTCCTGAACAATTGTACTATACTTCGGGTTGCAAAGGGAACGTACCGCTCTCGACGGATCCAGGGTTAGCAGATAACCAAGATTCCAAATGTACCTCCTCGTGGTGCTTCCTGTAAATAGAAACACATCGGCCCATGCTGATTCTTGCTAAATCATGTGGGATTGTGTCCGTGAATGTGGAGGTAGCTGATGGAAAGAGATATGACTTCATAAGAGACAGACAATATATCTGACACCACCAGCGCCAATACATTTAGTAGCACTGTCGACACACAGTGACGGTATCCAGTCCAGTCCGATCTTTGGAGGGGCGGCCAATGACAGTCAAGAAAAAGCAGATGCATGGCGAGAGAGAAAATTACATCACACTGAGTACAATGAAAGGGCAGCAAAGCAACAGAGGGCAGCGTCAAATGCAAATAGAAAATTAAAATGTTCTAAATATATCGGAACTACACGCTCTTTTAGCTCGAGACAAGCCCCCGGTTATCCGTGCTCCTTAAAAGCAGAGACCTATATACAAACGTGGGCACACGTTAAGGAAAGAAGACGTGGCACAAATATAATGTCGAGCTTTCATATACCGGAAACATGATCGCTAAGAAAACGGGTTCCGCAACCCAAAGACACAGGCACAAACTGGGCAGCAGAAGTAGCCCTGGCCCAACTCTATTGTTGATCTTTCTTATACCGGATACATACTTGCAGAGAGTAGGGTTCAGTACCCAATGGGCTTGGTACAAATGGGAAAAGGTCGTCCAGCTCGAAAACAAACCCTGCTTCCAAATGCCTGGTGAGACTCGGACTTGGACGAGGAGTTCACGGTGTCGTTGAAGGACACTTCGGCTAAGAAGGCGACAGAGTCTGAATTCAACTCTTCTGCCGAGTTTTTCCTTCACCAGAACCAGACTCGGGAAGTGAAAAGCTTCAGTACCCGATGGGCACAGGCACAGAACGTCAAATTACACAAGGCAAGTTCACTGACGGTTGAACATCTCATGCGAGATAGACGTGAACGACAATCGTCTCGACGAAGAGTCATATTACACCCGCGCGCCCGTCGACAAATATGATGGCTGTCACAGGCTTGGGAAGCCTACTACCCGAATTAAATGCATGACGAAAACGGATGTGCTGGGTATCGGATGTCCCGGTCACAAAGTAAACCAACCGAAGTGTTAATAACGCAGTTCAACTGTATATCTTGCATCACAATGTACTTGTACTTTACGCTCCCAGGAGGAAATCACACGATTTATTCAAGGTTGTTACAAGAGAGCAAAGGCAGAAGAAGAAGATGAAGAAATAGAAGTAATACACATCTGTAATTCTACATGGTTTAATGCACATTTTTAATTTAGCTATATGTAATTACTAACAGTGTCTCCTTCATGAAAAAATAGGGTGGCATATGTGTCATGTATGTCAAAATTTCCAAGAATTTAGACATTTGTAAATGCAATTTGCCGTAATATTTATTAGTTAACTTTTTTGATGTTCGTGACAATTTTTGGTCTTTTTTTCCCAAATTCTATATATTTCACAAATATTCTTCTTTAAATGTAGTTAAATTAATTTTGTTGCAAGATCTTTGTGAATATTAATTGAAATATAAATAAAGTATAACAGGACCGTAGATGTGTGTTTAGGGGCGTACGGTTGAATATCTGCCTCGTCTCACAAAAATATTAAGGGGCACCCGTTATATTAAGTTTTATCTACGACTTCTTTCTCAAGAAGTCTAGATGGAAGCTTCGTTACGACACTGGGTCATAATTATCGAGCAAATTTTGAATATAATCGTTAATGGCTGCACACGTTTATAGTGAAGAATAATAAGTCAACTATACACTCAGTTATTAGATAATGAAAAGTAAATTATACAATTTTACTGTGAAAATAACGTCCAAGTATTATACTTGCTTCAATGTCTAGATGTGAATATTCGTGAAATAGCATTAAAATAGCTTAAATTAAATGCACAGTAGCCTGCATTTGTTTCTTGTACAGTGAATTAAAATTTATATTTTGTGTAAGATAATACACGTATTATTTTTGTACAGACGAAGGAGCTTTAAAAAATTAAAAAAATTGCACCGAAACCACCACTCGGACATAATCAACACAGATTCACTAGTCAATTTTCAAACAGTTTATAAAGACAACCTATTCATTTAGCTCATTGTTGAATCAACTGATGTAGCATATTATTAAAAAAATAGACATATTTGACTGAATTTCTGAAAATGCAATAATATGCATTTTATTGTATAAGTAAATAGCTCTCAATGACTTTAATAAATACGCTTCTATCTCATTTAACTGTATAAGTACACTTCTGCCTCATTGACCTCAGTAAACTTCTGCCTCTGTGAACTGAGTAAGTAAACGCGTCTCTTTGGTCTGAATACGCAAATTTTTCTCTTTAGTCTGATTAAGTAAACTTTTCTCTTCGGTCTGAATACATAAACGTTTCTCTTTGGTCTGATTAAGTAAACTTTTCTCTTCGGTCTGAATACATACACGTTTCTCTTTGGTCTGATTACGTACAAGTTTCTCTTTGGTCTGATTAAGTAAACATTGTTGCCATTGATCTGATTAAGTAAACCTGTCTCTTTGAGACGAATAAGTCAACATTTGTCACTAACTTGAATAAGTAAACTTGTATCAGTGGCAAGTATAAGTAAAATCTCGTTCTCTTAATACATCCAAATGAGTGTACCCCATATTAATGAACATACGTAAATAAATTACCACTTGATTTGAGTAAGTATACTTTCATTTCTGACCGTTGAAACACGTAATATCATTCTAATCTGATATGTGTATGTGATTATCGGTATGATATGTGAGATATGGTGCTTTCCCAAATACTAATTGAACGAGACGTATTCTAATTTATTCTAATAACTTATTATAAACTGTAAATCTAACGATAAACTGAATGCAAGCAAGTATCACGCTCTTGCTGTACAGCGGCTTCACAATCTGATTACAGAAAAGTTCAATGGTTCGTGCTGATATTGTGAATGCAATTAATGAGTTAGGCTGGTTGGAATGTATGAGATGTGTTGCCCCCTCTATATAGCTAGAACTCAGTACCTGAAATTAAAGCATTGTGTTGAACGAAACGAGCGACATATGTGATAAAAAAGAAGCGTTATTAATCAACACAGAACAGGAACAGTCAGTTACCACATGATGTAGGTCGTACTGTATAGGGTGTCAACACACATATAGACGTACCTTCAGTGCCAATATGTAGATATGACGAATAACTAACTAACCAACTAAGCAAATATTACAGAAAACACAACCAGGAAATATGGTGTTAACCAACTAAGCAAATATTACAGAAAACACAACCAGGAAATATGTTGTTAACCAACTAAGCAAATATTACAGAAAACACAACCAGGAAATATGTTATTTTATATCTACAATTATAATTTCCTGTACGTATTGCGACAATCATGTTTGTACATCTTTGATTTAGGTTATTCCCACAAGACTATCATCCTTTTTTGTTAACACACGATATGTATTGTAGTATATGTCGTGATAGTCGTGAAGCAAGACTGACTTTGTTTTAACAAGGTATAAAGTAGTGAATGTTGATTGAGAGGTGTAACGAGTGATATACATCTGACAGAGGTGTAATTAGTATAAATCTGACAGAGTGGTATACCGCTGATGGATGGGTATATATGTAGATATGTATGCAGTACTTCACTTAAAACCACAAAACATTTATGTGTGATTTTTGCCGGGGGTGGTGTGAATACCATTGTGCTACGGTTTTATATGCATCCGATTTCGACATGCATTTTATTTCTTGTAAGCGTTCATAGTCTGTGGTATTCTTCCTATCTGGGGGAAGGCGACAAGTGTGTCAGATTTTCGCCGTGACGATTAATCACACGCTATGCTCTTGGACTTTACAAACCTAAACTTGTCCCTAGATGACAGTCTCCGGATGATGAGACGATAAACAGGTATTTCGACTGAATCGACCACATGAATCTGGAATGAGCTGTTCCACTACCAGTAATTGTTAGTGCACATAAATCGCCCATTACCTTGAGTTTCCCGGATACATAAGCTGTGAACCTGATTTTGTATATTAAACGATCGACAAAAGAGATGAACTATGATTGCTTCGCCCTCTTAGCCGAAGTAATTCTCACCGAAATAACGCACTGTTGAAGAGCCTATGTAGGCATTTACTATTCTTGGAGCTGTGGAACATGACCGCTCGAAAGTCCACCAAACGTTGTATTACAATACCGTGGAAGTGTTTTGGTTGTGGAAACCGTAAGGTGCCACTGAGTGATCTTTGTTTGTGCAATACGTTATCATCTCATATCGATCTGCATTTCCCGGAAATCATTCCTTTATGACATTAGCCAGATAGTAAGAGCTTATAAACAATTTTTTTCTAACGTTTTCACTTAGGATGTGCTTTTATGATTTTGGCTATCTGTGAAATAATGCTAAACACTAGACTGTACCCATATTGGTGTTACACCAGTACACATAATGTAATATCTTTATCAGTGACATCAAGGCCGTATAGTAAGTGATAACTATGGTTGTAAAGTTAAAGGTAGGTCCCATGGCACCAACCTGCCGCCAGAGATGAAGATAACATGACATGTACGAAGCCGCATCAACTATTGACTGAGATGTCCAGTTTCCTTCCTTGCTGTGCTTACCTTCCCTATTTACAGCAGGGTCGACTGGAGAATAGGTCGTATCAGGCGAAAAAAATCACGACCCTGTTGTATTTTTTTGCGAGGGAATGGTGTGTCCAGACGTGATGTCTGGCCTGGCACCTGTAGAAAGTCAGTCGGTTCCTCTTTTGCCAAATTCGGTACATAGAGCGGATGTCATAGTTCTCCATGCCTGTCGGTCAGTTGCCAACGATTGCAATTATAAAGTCCAATGCAGATCTTGTGCATTCATGCCTGTTGATGTTAATTTATTCATAAATGTTGTTCTGTGCGATGTTTTTGGTCTACCCTGTTTTCTTTTTTCCCGTCTGGTGTCCACATGAAGACTTTTCGTGGAATTCTGTCTTCCTTCATTCTAAGTATGTGGCCGATTTATGTCCAGCGACATGTTCTTATGATGTATATCACATTCTTGTGTTGTCTCCTCTTTTAGTTTGTTTGTTTGTTTGTTTTTTGTTCGCTCCATTGTAACCATCACGGATATCCGTGCGATTTCCGCCGGGGGCGTGATTACGTTGTGCCACCGTTATGCGCTTTGTAGGCCTAGCACATCCGATTTCGGCATGCCTTGACAATTCGGGTGGGCTACCCTTAGCCTGTGACAGCCTCTATATCTGTCTCCAGGCACGCGTAGTGAAGACTCTTCGCCCAGACGATTTTCTTGCTCTCGTCTCACTCGAACGAGGTGTTCCACTGTCTATGAACTTGCCTCGTGTAATTGGACGTGCTGTGCCTGTGCCCATTGGAAGAACTCAACAGAGGACCCTGGCTCCTTTCGCCCTATTAGCCGAGGTGTCATTCACCGACATCGTGTACCCCTTGTCCAAGTTCGAGTCTCACACCACGCGTTTGAGAGCAAGGCGTTCTCGAGCTGAGCGTCCTTGTCCCAATAGCGCCTGAGCCCATCAGGTACTGAACCCTTTCTCTCTTCAAGTGTATTTCCGGTGTAGGAAAACTTGACAGTAGAGTTGGGCCAGGGCTAAATCGTTGTCCCTTTTGTGCCTGAGCGAATCGAGTACGGAACCCTTTCTCTCTGCAAGTGTACTTCCGGTATAGGAAACATTGACAGTAGAGTTGGGCCAGGACTACCATCGTTGTCCCTTTCTTGCCTAAGCCCATCGGGTACAGAACCCTTTCTCTTCGCGAGCATATTTCCGGTTTAGGAGGCTCGACATTAGAGTTGGGTTAGGTCTTCTTGCTTTACCAAACGCCAGTGGATGGGTCTGGGTCTCTGACTGTAAGGAGCTGAGGTAACTAGAAGCCCGTCTCGAGCTGACGGAGCCTGTAGCTCCCCCTTTCCTAGGGACTTTTCACTTTCTACTTGCAGTTCGCGCTGCCCTCTAGCGCTGTTCTGCCCTTTCATTGTACTCGGTATGAATTCTATGTCTCTCGCCATGCATCTACCTTTACGTGCATTTTACATTGGCCGACCCTCCAATGTTCGGACTGGACTGACTAGCTTCACTGTATGTCGACAGTGTCGCTATATGTGGTGATGCTGGTGGTGTCGGAGATATGTCTGTCTCTTGTGCAGGCAAATCTCTTTCCATCTGCTACCTCCACATTCTCGGACACGATCCCCAAATGATTTGGCCAGAATCAGCTCGAGCTGCTGTATTTCTGTTTCCAGGGTGCACCGCGTGGAGGTACATTTGGGATCTTGGTTATCTGCTAACCCTGGGTCCGCCTAGAGCAATGCGTTCCCTTTGCACCCCTCCTCTTTTAGTGTATCGTTTGATTTAAAGTCTTTCCAATATGTATTTGTGATTTTTCTGAGGCTCAACGTCAACTAACTTCTTTTCCATTATTGAGGTAGATTTCCAACTTTCACATCCATACGACAAAAATGGAATCACACTTGCATTGAATAGTCGCAATTTGATGTGTTTACTTCCAATCTTCGATCTTCAAGTGATTGAAAGTATGTCAAAGGCGTTGGAGGCGAGAGCGATTCGAGTCTTGAGTTCTGAGTTTGTATTACAGGCTGCTGTTATCGTGCTTCTCAAATATACGAAAAGTTGTCTAGTATATTGTCATCTAGTTTAGTTTATTCTGTCAGGCGGTAAAGTTCATGATTTTCGTGTTATGTGCGTTTATTTGAAGGCTACCTGTTGCATAATTGAGTATCTCTGTTTTTTTTTTCTTGGAGATCTTGGTGTGTTGAAAGTAGAGCAATATCATCTGCGAAGGTGATATCTTCCAGGGTCTTATTGTTTACCCATTTGATTCATATTTGTCAATCGCGATGCAAAACAGTATTGGGGACAAAACAAATCTTTGTTTTACTCCCGTTTTCACTGGGCACCAGCTGGAAAAAAACACTTTCTATTCTTACACAACAAGCCGTATCGGAGTAAACAGTTATAGACATGTGATAGTAAACACGTTAATGACTGTTCTACTGTGTCGTTAACGGCTTATGCTACGAGTCGCATATTTAACAGTAGAACTGAAATAATACACATAACGTAGCTCTATGCTCGTCGTAGTAATACGCACATACATATCAACAATAATTATGATAAATCTAGTTGAAAGTGATAACTAGTGAAGATAACTAGTCAAGTTAGTTAAATACATTTGTATATAATTGCAACTCTAATATCAAGTGTTTTATTTGTATGGATTCTTTCTTCTAGACAACATGTATCATACGATATAACAGACCAAATGATTGCATTAATACACGTATATGTAGCACGTTGGCTTTGAAAGTTTAGTTACAGTTCATTTGTGATTAATTTGACCTTCGGATATGGGTTGTGAGGAAAGCAAAGTAAGTGAACTCACTAGGGGTAACATCATTCGGCAAGAGCCGACCCCCGTCAAGTTCTTTCCGGAGAAAGGAGTTGGAGGAGATTCTGCAGTTGATGACAGGTGTCCTATTGATATAAGGCAAGCTTTTAAAATCAAGCAGTCTTGGAAAGCCATCCGAAGGAACATGGAAGGAACTGGCATTGAAATGTTCATAAGGTAAGTCAAGGTATTAACTAGTGTTCAACTTGTTATGTGTATAATATGAGCTGTGGTATATATATATCTATCAACTCCATATTAAGTATATCGTCATTAATATTATTCCTTTATTTTATCCTGCAACGTACTCATTGTATTTCTACAGCATGCGCATTTATGGATAGATATAGATAATCGCTCGCACTGTCTGGAGTTCTCAAACAAACAAACAGCATCTTGTCCGAAATGTTCCTTTTTCTGTTTGCGGGCAGTTCATCAAAAAATACTCGAAGTTAATATTTTATTTCAATGTATTTATATATGCCCAGTAAATTACTTGAATTATCTTCCAAGTTGCATCTTGTATGCACGTTATCATGTTACATCTTCTGCAATATAAAAAGAACAATGATACATGTCACACTATGCAAAGAGTGTATTATCAGACAGGATGACTCCAATACTGATATCTATATTCCATGATGTTAAGATGTACATTGGGTGTTAGGCATAAGTGATGATGTACACTGGGTGTTAAACATACACAAGGACATGATCTAGTTATCTCTTTCTGCACAGACTCCGTACGGAATAGTAGTCATCGGAGAAAAGAAAGAAGAGCTGGGTCTCTATTAACCTTCAGGATGAAACAGTCAACTATGCACGAACAACCTAGTTACCTCTTACGATATGATTATGGGCAGTGTTATTCTCTGCTTCTAATTTGAATATGTGTGTCAGACATGCACTTGGTACACGACATTACATTGTATGTGGATTTGTTTTCACTTTAAGACATAAATTGCACTGTCTGTTTACACGAAAGATACATGAAATCCCTTTAGCCGTGGTCATGAGATTCAAAGCGTATACTAGGAAGTATTCTTTGCAGTTTGGACCGGTTTCACTATTCACATTGACTATTCTCATACATTGTAATGTATCTATCTGTATCAATGATCGCATTATCCGCCAGTGACATATAGTCCTATAATGGGTGCATCAATGCGTAAAGGGTTCGCTTGAGTACTGCATTAGAAAAACACGCAGAACCAGGAATAGGGATTGATAGCATTAATACTCATGTTCAGGATATAGTTGCACTGCTTTAGATTCATTAACCAGGGTTAAGGAGTACTTCATTGGATGCATCAACGTGCATATACTCCTGCGATTTCTACATTATGCGGATAAGAAAATTTAAAAAAATTAAAATAATTCAATTTTTAATGTTTCTCGCCATAGATTGTCTTTGCCATGGTCATCTCATTCCATATTCGACTACTCATTGCAGAATTGATTTTGACATGAGATAATCATGGTGGAAATATAAACATGCGAAATTTCGTCTGAACTATTGAAAAATGTGATTCTTGATGTCATGTAGGATCCTATATTTTATGTCAGGCCTATATATACTTTTATATAAGTATCCAGAACGCAGTAGATGCGATTTGAACCCGATCCGTTGAGCTGGAACTATAGTCCACCAACCAGCATCCTCATTTTTGTCAAGACTTCCAATGTGTATATTTTAAAATTACCATGAAAATAAACGTGTGCAGAATATGTGATGTTGTCTGTGTGGCAATCTTCATAGTTGTCATGAATATATATGTGTGCAGAGTATGTGATGTTATCTTTGTGGTTATTTTCATAGTTAACATGAAAATAAACGTGTAGAGAGCATGTGCTGTTATCTGTGTGACAATGTTCATAGTTACCATGATAATATCTAATTTGGAAGTTATGACTAAAATTACATCCTCCCTAAGGATGCTAACTGGTCGATTTCAGAAAACTTGCTGCCTCAAATTGTAAGGTGAAGTGGTGCCAGCTCAGCAACCCTGCTTAACTACCCATCTGTTGCATTCTGAATTGTTGTTAATGCATGCACACATGATACAATTACACATTAACCAACTTCCAGTATTTTAAAAAAAATGCCTCTTTCGGATCCTACACAGTTAGCAATACTCTCATAAGATGCAATGTATTATCTAAATGACCACATTTATGTATGTATATCATCTCAATGATTAAGTACCACATTCATCGTGCCTGACAGCTGTACATAGACGTCGCTTGATTATATATATATATATATATATATATATATATATATATCTAATTCATGTTTCGAACAACCCAGAAAGCATTGGATTCTAATTCTCTATTTTACGTCTACTTTCAGTAGGTTCTTCTTATTCACCTTCGTTTATTCTACACTACCACATCAGCAGGATGTAATGCAAGGAATATAATTTGTTATGTCATAGTTTATATGTTTTCTGTGATATATGCGCATTTCGGATTGACTCATCCGACATGAACATAACACCAACATATACGTCAGAAACAACAAAATACTCTTACAGGCTAACAAGTGCATATCATGGCAATTGTGAAGCATTGCAAACGTGTATGGTTTGCCCACGTTATGAGACATGATTCTTTTTACAAACATATCTTGCAAGGAACAGTTTAGTGTGGAAAAAGATGAGGAGGTAAGAGAAAAGTGTAAATTTATATTATTAGAGGCTGGACAGGATTAAGATTATCCATGCTGAAACAAAGAACTGATACCTGATACATGAAGAATTTGTGTGTTGATGTTTTCAGAGTGACACCCCTACGACACTGAAGGGTAAATGGTTTGATGATGATACGACGTCACATCGCGTTTATGGATACTATTGACTGTCTATGGAATGTGGCAGTCAACTGCACCACCAAAACCTCATTAGTTAAGTGTTACGTCATTGCTTCCTCAGCTTTCCAACTATCCAAGTGCATGTAGATGTTTAAGAAACCAGAATGTGACTAGTCCCACTATAGATTTATTAATCATTGGACACACATAATCACACACACAAAATAACGTTTCGAATGTATTTACCAAGTATTCATTCAACTGATAAACAAAGCGTCATGATCCTATTCCAGTTTTCGCCTGATGAATTTAAGTTTTGCTGCAGTTGGTACATATTAATATATTTTTCGTCATTTATTTACTGCAACCTGGTGCTGTGTTATTATTATTGATCGGTGTAGCGTTGTTCGTATTTCTGTTCATTTCGTTTATTTTCGTAATTTAGTGCTTCTCATCTCACCAATATTTCCACTTTTTACCTATATTTCTTGTACTTTTCTATTATTCCTACTATCGTGACGTCTTTGCAACAACTTGAAAACGTTATTATGTACTACGACAATGTTTCATTCAGTGTTATCGTATTGACTATCTTCTTCTTCTTCAGCGTTAATTCTCAAACTCCCACTGGAATTCTCTTGTAACAGGACACTGCCCCAACTAGATTTTCAGCAGGATGTAGTCTAGAAAATGGAAATGCGTTGTGCCGCTGTTTTATTTGTGCCAATGTCCCAACACATCCGTCTTCGGCGAAGGATCGACATGCTACTTACGCAACTAAGTAGGCCATGGCTACATTTAGGGGGAGGTATACCTAGGAGATGGTAGTGTCTCAACATAATTTATATTTAAAAAACGACTGCAGTTACATGGCTGAATCTTTCACAGTAAATACCTGAAAGATTAAACTATAATTATAAATTATAAAGGTAACTATACATTATTTGATCTTAAACAAACATGTTAACATTTTCATATTAAAAATGGTAAGGTTCATTCTGTAATTTTTTTAAAAAGTATTTAAGTGCAGATGAGTTATAATTAAATTTGATTTCTCTATTGGGGTCGTTGTCACCTCTACTATTTTCTGGTAGTATGTCCTGATATAGCCTAATTGGACTTTGTCCGCTGGTTGAAAGAGGCAGGCATCTCCAAAAGAGATAATGTTAACTCATTAACATTAACATACCAAAGTTATAATTAAAATGTACGCATACAAATGGAATATCTATGGAGTAAACTAAGGTTATTAGAATATATTTTCAAACTTTTCGCACAGGTGGATTCAAATTTCACCCATTTGTGAGTGAATCATTTCCAAATTTGAGCAATTGTAAAAATAGTAAATATACATATATATCAATGTTCATTGTATGTTTTATAGTAAGCTATGTCAGAAATATGCATGCAAATTTCATCAATATCGGTTATTATTTGAAACAGTTATGAGTGTAAACGTGAGAATTATATCACAACTTTCCGAAATAACGGTAACAAAATTAAACATAATTAAAAATAGAATTCCAAACCCTAAAGACTCCATGCAAGGTATGAATACCCTTAAGCTTCAACGTGTGCTTCATCTAGGCACAATCTACTCATGAGAATTCGGACTTCTAAGGTTTACCTCAGTAACCTTATTGTGTGCATTTAACAGCCTCTTAGCATCAGTTATAATGTGAATTGTTCATATTGTTCTCAAACACACTGAACATTTATGGTATATTTCCTAAAAATCCATGACCCACTACCTATTTTAAAAGTATATATTTAAAAGAAAACTATTCATACTACGACACATTCTCTTAGGTACAATGTGCTTAAGAATAACGGATACTCTATACGTTGATACCAATATCTTCGAACAATTAGCACATCGACATTCTATTTCAATAGTCCAGATGTATCTCACCCCTAAGACATACTACATTATTTTGTCAGCGACAGTTTATTACAATATGCAGTGGCCTTCACTTCATATAATTCATATATACTTTATCTCTAATTTCCGCAAATCGACGGTCAAGACCTACATTCACGAGGACTGTATGCTGCAGGGAGTAGACACTAAATATTCCTCTCGATGACTCACCAATAATTACACTTGTCTATACCCGACCTGGACTACATCCGAACGTGTTCACATTCAACAATAACTTACCACCGACGAAAGCACTCTCCCGTTCTTGTTTATTCAGATGATCATTAATAATTTCAAGAGACAACTATATGACTGTATTTGTCATCTTCATCAACAGGTGCCATGCCGGCAGGGGTAAGCGATCATGGCTCTCCACAGCTCTCTGTCTACAGTATTATGTATCAATATCATTGTTGTTTTTTGCCGTGCCAGGTTGTCAAACTGTCTAATATTGTATCACGTTGTCGCCCTCTGTCTCTGTTGCCTTCAATGTTGCCTGCTGTGACACCTGCCTGTCTCATGAAGAGGTCAAACAATGAAGATTGTTTCTTTCTTATATCACTCATTAAGGTCTGTTTCGCATTTGACTGTTTCAACACCTCTACATTAGTTTCTCTGGAAGCCCATGGCATTCTCAACATTTCTTCTATAGAACAACATCTCTATTCCCACTAATTTCCCACTTTCCAGTTTGTTTAGTGTCCAAGACTCGCACCCATATGTTGGTATAGGAAGTATATAACACTGCAGAACTCTCTTTGCATCTTTAATGACAAGGTCATATTAAACAATATATTTTTATTTTTCTGAATGTTATTTTTGCCTTTCCTATTCTGCTTCTTAATTCTTTTTAACTTCTTCCATCTGCTGTAATCGTTGTACCTAAATATTTGAATAGGCGGACCTGTTTTAATACTATATCATTCACCATGATCGTGTAAGGTGTGGTATTTTCTTTCTTTGACATAACCATTACTTCTTTTTTCTTCATATTTAGGAAGGGACCTTTCTTTTTACTTTATGTGACTACTACATTAATTAAATATTGAAGGTCTTCCTCATATTTTTAATCAGAACAGTGCCATCCGCATATCTCAAATTATTTATGTTATGTCCTCCCACTTATATTTCTGGAATATATACTATGTGAACTTCTTTGAGATATCCCTCACAGTCCAACCCTCCATCAGTAAGTATACTACAAATCAACTGATTCCCATAACTTTCTGATCTACACCTCTCATCTCTCTGCATATCGCTATTTCCTTCCACTCTCTCAACTTCTCCACCTAAAGTGGCTGTGCAGCGGGGAGAGGAATATCATGAGAATGCCCATGAAATGACATATTTCTTGCGCTGTCGCCTCTTAATCTTGGCACTCTTAAGCCCCATGGCATCAATGACCAGCTATACTTTCAATAATCTCTATACCTCCCTCCCCCCCCATTTTTGTGTGTGTGTGTGTCTCTCTTGCTATGCCTCCCTGCTGCTCCTACATTCCTTCCTTCTGCCATCCCCCTATCCTCATTTTGTCTTACTCCTCTCCTTGCTACTGTTCCTCTCCATTGTGGTGGATCGGCTTGGGCCCCCACCCAGGGGTTGGGGCTACGGTGACCCGCCACGTTGCTATTGATGGGTTGGTGGGTTGTTACGCCTTGGGACTGGGACCGGCAGGATTTCATCCGGGGTGGGCCTAGTGCGGCTTTGCGCGTCGATTCTATGCCTCATCTGTATCTCTTGCTATCACACTCCACTCTCTTTCTACGGGTTGTTTTACCCAGGCTTCATTCTCCTCTTCCCCGTTCGATTCTTCGTCCTACTCTGTCTACTTTCTCCATTCCCACTACTTGAGGCTGTGTCCTCTTTTCTTCTGTGCCATTCTCTGTGGCCCGTGGGCGCCACCACGTACCTATAATCTTATTACTTTTGGCCTTTTGCCGCTCTCTGGTTGTCCTTCTTTGGTCTTGTTGGGTCGGCTACCCTTACAGCTACTTAGCATGCCGAGGCTGGGAGACCTTTACACCGACTATATATATATATATATATATATATATATATATATATATATATATATATATATATTTATTTATTTAGAATATACATATACATTTATTTATTTATTTTTTTATTTTTTATTTATTTTTTTCTTCCACACGACTTGGATGGCTCGGATACAGGGGTCCCCTATGTATAGTTATGGAGCCAGCGTGCGGTACGGGCAACACCTCCAGTGGGTTGCAATGTACGGTTGGTCTCACTCAACTACGAACATCGTTTCATCTGACATGTTTCTCACCACGGTACATGGCCTGGACTAAGGGATCGTGTATCGGTGGCTCGAGGTTCTGTCCGTTGATCGTTGTTCCCATAGATGGGCTAGTGTACAGTGCGGGCAATACCCACATAGGGATTGTGACGTGCGGCTAGTCCATCCTCTTATCATCTTCGGTTGATGCGACGGGTCTCACTTCCGAACACGGGGCCTAAAAGATACTTGTCGTTGCGGTTGTGACCTTGGTCCATCTTCCACAATATCTATTTTATCGGAACCTCTGTTACACCGACCTCCAATTACAACGACATTATGGACTGATGACCCTTACTTGGTCACATACGACCCCCCACCACCTCACATGCTTTGGCTGTAGTTCTGGGTCTGCCTCCATCTGACATTGCCTACTTTCCCCTTTTCTCTCCTACTCTGGTACCCTTCTCTTCTGCACCTTCTTTCTTTATCAGCCTGATACCTTTGCACGACGCGCCTCCCCGTGTTAGTCCCCCACCCCACCTTGCTGTGTCTGGTAGGCTCCTTCCTACTTCCACATCCCGTCCTTGCGTGGCGTATTTCCGGCTCGGGGCCCACGTCTATCCACCGTTTTCTTCTTCTTTTTTCTTTTTTTCTCCTTTTTTTTCTTTCTCTTTTCTTTTTTTCTCTTCTTCTTCTCTCTTTTCTTGTTCTTCTCCTCTGCATTCCTCTCATCCTTTTTTTTTATCTGTCTCTATGACTATTTGTGGGAGTCACGGCTTTAACTTTTACCCGCCTCGGGTTTCTCTCTACGGCCCTGCCTATTATTTCAGTCGGTCTCTCGTCATAATACTGGACCTTTATACTTATCGCTCAATCTTCCCTGCGGCCATTTCTGTAGTCCTCTTGCTTCCTGTGGTGTGACAATCTGGCATGTTGGTATTTTATTGACGCTACTTGCCTTACTAGCTTTCATTGTCCATTGACCCTGACCCACCAGTGTGACTGTTGGTTTCAAGCTAGCCAGTTCTCAACGTATCAGATAAGTTCTTTTTTATATATTATCACCTATATTTTATATTTTACTCTCACTTACATACATCATTGTATTATCACTGTATTTTCTTCCCACTATTATCTACTCCTACTTATAGTCTCTCTCCACTGCCTATATCTGCTCGGTCGTTTCTTTCTTTTCTCCCCCTTTTTTTTCTCTTCGTTATTCTTCATCTCCATCTCTCTCTCTCTCCCTCATCTGATCTCTCCTACCATCCTCTTTTGCGTTCCCATGACGACTGTATGCTAATACTCATTGCCTGTTGCCATTTCAGGTAAGTATCTGAATTTATCCTCATTTATCTTAGTTTACTTGCTATTACACCTTAACTATTTTCACTCCTCATCTCATTCTGTGCACTTTCCCCTCCTCATTTCTTCCCATACCCTCTTCCTCCCTGCTTGGCTGCTCCATCTCTGCTTCCTCTGCTATCTATTCGTTATACTCATTGCGTGTTGCCACTTTTGAGGTAAGTATCTTAATTTAACCTTATCTATTTTACTTACTACCACACCTTATCCGTTTTCGCTCCTCACCTCCTTCCGTGCACTTTCTCTCCTCACTTCTTCTCCCCATACTCTCTTCCTCCCCAATATGCCGCTCCTTATTTACTTCCTCCACTATCCATTCACTATCTCTCCTCCTCTTTCCTCCCTATCAACCACGTTTGTTTCCATGTAAGATTCGTTGTACCGTTGTCTTTCGTTTGTCCTGATGAAGGCTTAATAGTCGAAACGTCGTCTGTCCCTGTATCTCGTTGTTAGGTTGTGTTATGTTTTATTTTGGTAACACATCTACCTATTTTTGTTTATCTTGGCTGTCGCATATACCCTGACAGGGTCCTCATGTCTGCAATGTCGTGCGCCCTGACAGCACGAGACCCTCTGGAACACTCGGTTGTCTTCATTCACGGACAGGGTCAAACTTTTCTCAGCTGTTACCCCATAGCGCTGCAGTCTATCAGGTCTATTCTGGAAACAGCTTATTCTTCCACGTGTGATGTATTCTTTGACACCCCTCTGGTTGCAGACGTGACAAGAACAACATGGATATATTTGTAACGAGACATTTCAAGCCTGACGCTGTTAAACAGTTTGACACCATCAGTTGCAAATGTAGTAAATACTACATATATTCCTATTTCACCCAAACTCGGTTTGGTACATTCCCAAAAACCACCTTCACCATTGAAGAAAGTTTCACATGTATGTCCCAAAACGTCATGCATATCATCATCTACAAGTGGTGTCTTATGACGTACGCATGTGAGGCTGGAAAAAGCCTAGTACTAATGTTGCTGACGACATAAATGGTACGGACCATCAGGATGCCCATAATATCCACTTGGCGTCCGTTAAGTCGTGCTTCTGAGACGACTGGACCCGTCACACTGTCGAGAACCGTTTTATATATCAGTTTGTCCCAATTTAACACTTTGAGACCAATGCCCGCAAGTCGTATGTATGGATGATATCCTGTTGTCCAGCTATTTCTGTTTGCCTTCTTTCACTTATATTTGTGTGTGTGTGTGTGTGTGTGTGTGTGTTCTGTCTAATATGTGTTAAGAAAGTTTTTCCTCTGACCTTCTTAATTTAACTTTCTGGATAATATATATATATATATATATATAAAATCTCTTCCATGAACGTGTCAACAGTGTCAATAGTACCGTCAATAATTCGTATTTATCGTTTTTTGTTGTGAATCCATTCTTGATAAATGCATTGTCTTTGAAACGCCAATTTATGTGTGTTATTATATATTTGTCCAGTGAGTAAAAATACGGTATTATTCTGTTCCAAATTTCGTACGTAACATTTGTCGTCTCCCCGAGAGTATTCGCGAAACCAATACCCAGAGGCACCACAGCGGAAATTAGTTTAGCTTATGGAAAGGACGAATGGGAACGTGCAGCTCAGTATATCAACATTCCTAATTTCAGACCTGATTTTTTACAGCCCACGTTCGAATGCAGCCTCATCAAATAATTTATCATATAGCACCGTAATGAAGAATGTGTCAACACACATTAATACAAATCAACACGCACACGAAATAATGTCACTGGTAGTGACACGCCGTGTTTTATTTAAAACCTTGCCTTTTCCCACGGGCGCATCACAAGAAGCACAATTAGCAAATCAATTATTGAATCCATTCATAACGATTAACGATGTACAAATACAATTAATGAAAATTGCAAAAAAATGTAATGGCAATGCGTTCGTTAGCTTGACGTTCGTGATGTATTCTAAGTGCCAAAATAGTGTTGCTATGTGTAAAGGTTGCATATGACTAGATAAATACATGTTAATATAAAATGTTGTTTCACTCTGAACTGAGTGCACAATATAAGTATTAAGTGAAGGTGTTAGCCATTTTGGAAGTGTTGCAAACAACCAAGTTGTCTAACACGTCGTCTGCGTTCGTTCTCAAATCATCTTCATGAATGATTGATTTATTTGAGCCGATATATTGAATACGTTGTGCTGATATATCACGTTTAACTTGCTTTGCCTTTAAACAAATGGGATCATATGATTAACCGTCTAACGTATCAATGTTATGTTTTGCTTATGATGTTATATTTAGACCTAATAAATATATACGCTATATATCTGCGTGTCATATCCATGTTTTTTTTATTAATGAATTAAATTCTTTGAATTTTGTCAAAATCCTACTATGTGTGTTTCAAGAAAATAAATTTTACAACTTCAGAAATATTACTCCCATATAACTCACTTTAATCACTATATATCTTGTCTTCAAGAGTACACAATCGTGCGATTTCATTCGTATATGGCAATTGTATGATAAACCAATTATGTATAAATAAAGTCTTGCAATTGACTGATAATATATTTTAAAAATATGTGATATGTTTGTTGACAAATAGATGTTTGATATATATATCGCGGGGAATTCACGTCATCACGACAATATGGCGTTGTGCTTTCACTCTGTGAAGCAGGGATCTATGTTATGTATTAAATTAAGTGAATTAGTGTGCAGTGGAAAATATGTCAATTCGGGATAATATCTTGAAGGCTACTTCGTTAATTGACTAAAAGATAACAACATAGTGAAAGTATTATCAAGTTTAGAAATCGTAATGTGGATGCGTACGAAGTAAGGTTGTGACCTAGTGAAATGGTAGCGATGCGCTCAGCGCGAAGCTCAAATGTGATGTAGTGTCAACATCAGCAACGTGCAATGGGGATGGAGAGAGAAAACACATCCATGTAACCACATCAGAATGGCAGCTGGAGAGGAGATGGGCACCACTAGCTAAACCTTTTGCCCACTGAAATACTACAATGGATAATCACAAACTGTATAAGTCACTGGTGCTTTCTTTTGTGTTGTATTGGTGTGAGAGTTGGACCCTCACTGCGGACATGGAGAGAAGATTACAGGCTTTCGAGTATAAATGCTACAGAAGAATTCTACGAATTTCCTATAGTGAACATAAGACCAATGTGTACGTAAGAAATAAAGTAGAGATGTGTGCAGGTGTCCAGGAGCCATTGCTTTCAATAGTGAAATGACGAAAACTAGCATGGTTCGGACATGTATGCAGGCACGATTCCTTGTCAAAAACAATACTGCAGGGAACTGTCGAGGGTGGAAGAAGCAGAGGAGGACAAATAAAGACATGGACAGACAACATCAAGGAATGGACAGGGCAAGATATGTCCACACTCATCCGCATCGCTGAGAATAGAATTCGCTGGTGGACTCTGTGTGCTGAAGCATCCAATGTGGTACCCCTACGACCCTGAAGGGTTATGGGTTTATTGATTGATTGATATATATCATAAATAAACGAAAGTTGAATCAAATTACTCCATTATAATGAACACTTTAATTCATAATGTCTATAACACTTCCTTTTCATACTCACAGTTTCAATAATATGTGTTATATATTTAATGAGATATATAATTTTAAAGTCGTGAATCTCTAGTGAAAAGTGCTATATTGTTACAGCGTAACTGAGTTATTTACGCCTTTTTGGATCATCACAATCGGCATGCCTTAAATTTGGGAGCTTCCCTAACGCAGGGCAGTGTTCATATGCCAACATACATCAATAATGTAGATACTTTGAGCAATTGCGATTTATCATCCAATGTGGCCTCGGAAGTTACATGCCAGAAACGTGTCGTTTTGACCCAGTATCCGATGTTGAAGATGGTTAACTCAGATTTGGTGGTGGGTCTACTACGTCTATCTTGCACAATGTATTTCACTGCCTGGTAATTAGTGTGTTTAGACGTCCATTGAACCGTGTGCCATTGTGTTTGTGGCTCTTTCCTTTGCCTGAGAGTATGTTCTCTAAAATAGAATACGCTTTGCGATAAAGTTGAATTTAGTGTTGGTCGTCATCTTCGCAACGATTACGTTAACCATTAGTTAAATTTCATGTTTGTGACGTTTCATGCATCAGTACTATGGGCATACATATATGTATAATCAGTATACTGTGGACGATCAGTTTTCGAACTTCGAACTGATTCGTTTAACATTCGTTTGAGTTGTGCTCACTAGCTATAAACTACCAAGCAAACAGGCTAGGTTTGACAATAAGTCAAAGTCAGTAACAAATATAAACTGCACTGTCAATTTAAATGTTTCAAATTAAGAAATGATCGGGTATGCACGAAACCAAGTATTTCTAGACAAACCCGTGGCTGTATCAAGTATAGCAATGACGTGTATGTGTAATGATATGTATGTGTGATGTCGCGTATGTGTGATGTCTTGTGTGTGATGTTGTGTATGTGTCATATTTTATGAATGTTATGTTGTGTATGTGTGATATCGTGTGTGCGTGATGCCGTCTATGTGTGATGTATATATTTCATTGTGATGTCGTGTATGTGTTATGTCGCATATGTGTGATGTCGTTTATGTATGATGTCGTTTATATATGATGCAGTGTAAATGTGATGTCGTGTATGTGTGAAGCTGTGTACATCCGACGTCGTGCGTGTGTGGTGTAGTGTATGTGTGATGTCGTGTATGTGCGATGTGGCTTTAGTATAGGTTAGGTTACTTTTAATATTTACTATCTAACGCGGACACTACTGGTGGTTTATATATATGGATACGAGTCACGCATGAATAACTATGAAATGACGTTCGTTCACACGGGATGCACGCAACAGCAGCATTTAGTCAAACACACTCTTGTTCAGGCTGGCACAAAAACCGAGAAATTTTAATATACGATATCTGTACTTATACAGTTTATATCGTGACATTTCGAAAAACATCTATATTTTACACCCGGAAGTTAAGCCCTCAGCTACCCTGAGTAAAAATCTCAAAACTTAAGTTCAGTGCGGGAAATTTCAAGTGCTGTTACATTTTTTCATCTAACCAATTTCGCCATTACACTCTCATGTTAAAAAAAATTACATGTAGACCTATTATTACTATATGCTGTAATTTATGAATTTACAAGCATACTGCTTCTGTATATATTTGAGGTGACATGGAAACATTTATATACATATTCATCTCACAAAATAATACATTATCTCAATTAAATAGAGCAAATCAAAGTCACCTGTTTTATTAAGCACCAATAACATTCTTGTCATCATATTTATTTGTTGCATCTCACATATGTTGCAAAACAGTATCAGAAGATACACATTCAAAGATTCTGAAAACGTTAGCATGATCATTGTTGTGAATCATTAAACATTTATTGGCAGACAATGAAAATGTTTACCTTACCGTATCATGAATTTGAAACACGTTCGCTGAATCCAGGGCATATTATCTTAATTACCAAATTAGTACTGGTATCACAATGGAAATTAACACTTTTTAAATCACTTCCTGAATCAGATAATGAATGCTAGAATTATCAAAGAAAAAATCTTCCATATGTTTATAATTTTCATATTTATTGAGTGTACGTTGACACCATAGTACGGTCAAAGCAAAATAGCTACACAAAGATAGTTCACACACGGAAAGTAATAATTGTGCTTTCAAACGTGTGCAAATACGGAAATTCAATTGTTAGTTGATCTTAGGTAGCTTATACTAATTCGTCAGAGTATTTGAACACTTTGATGTGCTTTCAGGCATAAATTATATTAATACAAGGCGCATTGTTCCTTAAGGAGATGTCCGCAAAATAGAGGTAACGTTTCATAGTATCTCCAAGGATGATTCCGCAGGGAAGAGATTAATTAGCACAATTAACAATTATTGAGTCATGTAAGAGTTCCAATGGCCATTATATTTATATTCTCTCGTCCTCTTTTGATGTTCTATATACAATTACCACGTCTGAATACATCACGTTCTTAGCAACATACTCTACGTGGAAGCTGATGATTCGTTTCAATGAACAAGAAAGAAAATTACACCATTCATCAAATCGCAGCAACCATATCGGTCCATTAATCAAATTGTCCTTATTGATTCTTATTGCGTTTTTAATAATAATTAGATACAACTGATTAACAAGAACGAAACAATCACTACTTACGTATGTATTAACAAGAACGAAACAATCACTACTTACGTATGTATTAACGAAAACGTAACAATCACTACTTACGTATGTATTAACGAAAACGTAACAATCACTACTTACGTATGTATTAACGAGAATTTAAAAACCACTACTTACGTATGCCTTTTAAATATTAATTAAAACACTAAATTAAGTTTCGTCAGTAATTACAAACCTATACTGATCTAAAAATCGCAGGATAGTTTCTCCATCTAAAACTGAAAAAATTACTAATATAATCTCAGCTATGTCTGGCTTGATACTTTCTCACAATGTTTCCTGTCCAGCTTCACGCTGTAGCGCACCTGGGCAAAACAAATCTCTTTTTAAAGGCATCTCATCCGGAACATCAACTATCGTATCAGATATCGATCCCCAAATAAAGTCACGAAGTGTACCTGTGTACCTGACCTGCCGGTCCTTTAGAACAGGCTCTCTAAGATTCTGGACTTCTAGTTTAGGGTACAAAGAATAAGGACATTGCCTCTCCAGGCATGTCGTAAGAGGCAACTAAGATGCGCCTTAAGAACAACCTTTCACCTGAGGAAAAAGAAGCATCAGTGTCACATCGTGTTTTAATTTCTTATTGTTGTCTTCTATCAAACAATCCTTACGTGTGACGAAGAACTGTAGACATTGCAGCTTTGCCTTGTTGTGACAGAATCCTGTGTGATAGGGACTTCGAATTGAGCTATTACTGCAAATGGGTCAACAAATATGTAAAAAAATAAGATAGTTGACACATATTTGTGGCATGTGCCTATAGCTTTTTGTGCTAATTCTGAGATAATGGTGCACTAAAGGATTAAATATGTACCCATAAACACTTCATAAACACTTACATGTATTTGTGACCGTATATGAGTATAGTTGTCACCTTAGTTACACAAATAATAAATACATATGCGTTTGTTTAAAAGGATATTGCCTTTCAAGAGCTACTTGCTCACAGCTGAAGGGATTATTTTATTAACATCCTCTCCTGATCAATAGGTTCATGCCGGGCTCTGAAAGACTTGTTGCAGTGTGAGTGGGAGTATTGTAGGTGTTGAGGTGAAAGAAAACTATGCTGATCTCTCCCTCCTATTACTTTTGTCTCTTTCGTATCACATACTTTGTTGCAAAATAAATAAACAATATTGAAAAAAGAAATATAACAATATAATAAAATTAATATTCACTAAATAGATCCACATTTGCTGTTATATATTAAGAATACACAGCTTCAACATCCATAAAATGGTACCCACGTCATGATTCAGAAGTTCTGGGGAAAAAGGAAACAATGGAGATTTAGGGCAAATTATGTGAACACTGCGAACGTAGTCGTCATGTATGTAAGAAAAAAACAGAAATAAATCATGCTGAGGCAACTGTGCAACTTACTCTGCTTGACTAACATCTAGAATCATGATAATGACTAGGACCTTTAGATTGAGTTTCGGTACTACGTTCTCTTCCGTACCAATCTACTAATGTGTCCCAGTTGTACATATTTCTAACCTTTGAAGGAGCCTCTGATTCTAAATGCCATTTTCTATTCATATCAGGCGTAAATGTTAGTTGTCACGTGTGATCATTGTCAATTTAACATTCTTGACTATTCAGAAGTTGGGCTAAATAAGTTCACTAAACATGTCTCTCACATAAAATAAAAATTACATCAATATTTAAATTTCATAGAAATAAAATATGATCACACAAATGGTGCTACATTGTTGATCCATACCGGTGCTACTGTGTATGCAATGTTGTTGTTGTTCTGTCTAACACAGAGATTGGAACTCAAACGAATACTGATTAATTTGTGCAATAAAGCATTCAAAAAGTAAAACTGCATGATCATAAAAGAATCATTGTATTTACATCATTTCTTTCTAACAATGATAATATCATACATTTACGCCACATTATCAGACGACTTTATGATAATGATTGTACACATGTCCGTCTGCAAAATGGGAGGGTATTTCGCAAACAACCTCACTGACCGTGACAAATACGGCTTGCTATGGACGCTGCATTGGCTAGCGAGACACGATATATGCAAAGTTACCAATGGTAAGTCAGTCATATCGTCCATAATTAGTGACGTTATTTGTGATCTGCCCGTAAGACTACCATTGAGATGGACTTGACTATAAAATACAATTATACAACCGAAAATATAATTAGATTCTCATACTGAGATTTGCTGACATTTTGCGCACATAAAACGGCACGCCAGTACATCTCTGTTTTCTAGACTAACTGCATATTTCTGGAAATCTAGTAGGACCATTGTTCTACTACTACAGAAATAAGCAGTATCATCAGTGTGGTGTCTGTCCCTGTATCTCGCTGTTATGTTGTTTTAAATTTTATTTTGTTAACACATCTACCTATTTTTGTATATCTTGTCATCCTTTTATAGTATGGTCCGAAATACTTGATCCTGTTTAACATTTTTTGACTTTGCAACTATTTGACTAAAATTCATATTTGATGGAATTAGTTCAGTGGCTCAACAATTTTTCAACTATATTTAAACATCTCTTAAAATATGTTCCTACTTGCGAATATATAGGAAATAGAATAATTGAAATCTATATTTAGAGGAAGAAAACATAAGCAAATCTAAAACACTGCATACGTACATTTCTGGTGGTAAACATTTAACGTAGAAATGGAAAAAGTAATATTTAACGCAGAGTTCGTGGAATCTAGCAAGCACGTGCATGTTGTTTGCACTCGTTTTCGATCAACTGTATTGACCTGGAAATATGCCATATCAGGTAACTAGTATGAAGTACGAGGCAGGAGAAAGTGAGTTGTGGATGGATGTGTGAAGAGTAGGGTTTAGACTACAAAGATGAAATTAGGTAGGATGAATAGAGTTCATAGCGCACACATGAAAGTAGAAAGAGTAAAGTTTGTAGTGAAGATACGATTAAATAAAGAGTAGAATGTAGATATAACTCTGGAAAGAATATGGTTTAGATTGAAGATACGATCGTAGACAGAGTAGATTGTTGATATGAGTGTAGAAAGAACAGAGTGCATATATGAGTGTAGAAAGAGTGTAGATATTAATATATGAAGAATAGTTTAGAGTGTATATATGCTGTAGAAAGAGTTATATATACGCGCACAGGAAGATATGCGTGTAGAATGAGACACGTTTATAGTTCAGACATGACTGTTAGAAGAGTAGTTTAGAGTACATATATGAATTCAGGAAGCGTAATTTAGAGTGGGCATAAGAGTGTAGAAAGAATATAATGTATATATGCGTGGCGTGTGGGAAGAGCCGAAGTTATAGTTCAGTTGCTGGAATAGTATATTTTGCAGTACATGTATAACTGTAGGAAGAGTAGAGTGGAGATCAACAAAATAGAACTGAGGTCCTATTCCATTATTCCATGCACCATTATTCACGTGAGGTAAGGTGTAAAACGGCATGAAGTATGGTGGCTGGTGTACAAATATGTGGAGCGATGCGGGTTGTGTACAACTATGTGGAGTGATGTAGTTATTGTAGACATCTCTGGAATAAGGTAGTTAGTGTACAAATATGTAGATATAGATGTTTGGTATACACATATGCAGGATATGATAGTTACTGTACAGCGAGTTGAGTAAAGTAGTTGCTATACAAAAATGTGGAGTAAGGTTATTGATATATACATATGTACAGTGGGACAGTTGATGTACACATATTTGGAGTAAGTTGTGGTGTATAAAGATATAGAGTTGGGTAGTTGATGTACAGAGATGTTGATTCTTGATTAGCAACAAGCATCACAGGGCTGGGATCATTCCCGTTTATACTCTGCTTGCCGTTCCGTCAGTCATGTAAAAATGTGTAAGCTTAAGTGAAGTATCCCAGTCAGTTGCTGATTACGCGTTCTTCTGATCTTTCCGAAGAGGGAGCACTTTCTCCCATCGCATCTAGTCACTCCCTTTTCTAACATTCTTTGAATATGGACATTGTCTCGTTCAACGTCATCCTCGTTTTCTCGTAGGGTACCCTTGACTGCTCTAATCAATTCAATCCTGACTCTTCTTATATTGGTGACGTTCACCAAAGCTTTACCAGCCAACACAAGGGTCCTTTCGTTTTCCCTGACTCCAGCATGGTCCCGGTGATCGATACTCTACTGCCAAGTGTCAAGAAATTGCAATGAACAATGAAAATGTACTCTAATTTTAAATTTAAATTGATGTCATACATTTAAAAACTAAATATTAATAATAATTTAAATGAGCATATAAAATACAGCTGTTTGATGTCAATTTATGTTCTACCCCAAGTCATGGTACCCGTTGTTAAAACGTTTCAGACGAATTTCCGCTCACCCCCTCCCCCCTAATTTGTTTGATGTACTTCATGAACAGCATGGGTTTATTCTATATATTTTATAGTTATTTTCACGATTACTTTAAGGATATCATTACATTGAATAGTGTAGTGAGAGTAATCTCGTAAGTGTAGACCGCGACCGAACGGCTGTAGAAGACCTGTTGTCTGAATTAATTAGGACTTCAGTCGATCCATTTCTGAATTATTTCCTTGTTTTGCGTTGGTCAATATTTATATACTTGGAATTCATGACCAAAAACAGTCACGGCTATTCTAAACTTACAAAAAAGTAACCGATGAATAACGTGACAGTAGTAAAAATCGTTCCGAATGACAACGTGTTTACTTTTTGTGATTATGTCTTATAGTGACGTCGGTAGTGTCGGCGTGCACCTTGAAATCAGGAAATTCACCTGCGCACAAGATGATAACACAGAGATCTGCTGTTTTATACATGTCATTAACCATCTTCATTACGAAGACATTCAGGTGGAAGAATAATTCACAAGGCACGTTGTCTCACCGCAACAAGTAAAATAACGATGGATTTGTTTGCTGCAACATAGATTCCAAACTCGCTAAAATCGTAATCATGTACCGTGTCTGCGTATTCTGAGATTTAATGAGTATGATTCAGAAAGACACAACATGCACTTTCATCTTTGTTCCTGAACACGCGCGTGTGAAGGGGAACAATCACGAGCCGAGAAATTAGCTAGCCTTGGCACCAAAACAGGTCTATACGCCCAGCAATCATGCTCAAATAATTTGATGAGTCCGAACGACCGGGGGATTTTGAGATACATTATCATAAATTAGTATCGAGTTTGGACTGAGTATACTCGTGGCCGAGAGAGAAGATATATCCCGAATTGTAAACCGAACACTGAACCAGCGTAGAGCTAGAGCTATCATCCCTTACTCGTTGAGATATTCACTGAAGTAGTAACCTGAACAACTATTGAAATGTCTGTTAGACGAAGACAATAATTAGCACATCAAATCCACAGTTGATTCATACAAGTAGAAGTCACTGAAGTGTACCGCCTTAAATATTATTTCCAAATGTTGATGCACTGTTATTAGCTGTGTATCCTAACAAACAATATCTGCAATCGTATACTTAAGTTTGCAATGTGATGATGTTCTTTTAAAGACTGTACACAAACTATTGTGTATTACGCGTTCTTCGGATTTTTCTGGAGAGGGAGCACTTTCTCCCATCGCATCTAGTCATTCCAATTTATAACATTCTAACATACACATGGAATACGGTATTTTAGACAATAGTTTTACATATTATTCCAATGATCAGATTGCTTAGATTCCGTGGTTTTACAATACCCTGCACTTTCATATGTGACAAGTCTCTTTCGTATGTCATTTAATGTAAAAAAAAGTGTATTGTGTTTGAAACGGATATATATGCTGAGGACATTACAGTGCAATTGTGGCTAGTTCAATGAGAAACCGTTAGCTCTTTCAAATGTTTAGCAAGCACATCATACGATCGTTCCTCATGGGAATCTATGGAAAGAGATGGGCGATCAATATGTGCTTCGGAAATACAATGATGTCAGCTCTTCTAACTATTAACTGAAAGACAAGCCAGTAGTAATTGATTTATTTTAATCTGTGAACAATGTAAGCTTTACGTGGATTATTACTGTGACTATACTGTCGTGTCATGGATCGTTGAGAAATACAGATTTTATCAGAACCAAATTATGATTCGTGTTATACTGCTTCTGAAGTGGGATAACTGTATGGCACTGTTAGCTACATGGACTTTTTTGATGTATTTCTTTACTAAGCCACACTGAACACATTTTCAACGGCATTCTCGAAAGACGATTACGAGCATTCATAGAACGCCAGCATAGCAAACACTATAGTGGGATTCCATAATAACAAAAGCTGTAAAAATGCCATGTTTACACTCAAACAATAGGTGGAAAAAACAACTAAAAGAAACAAAGAATTGTGTATTGCGTTTGAAAACTAAGACAATGTTTTTCGGCAGCATAGACAGACAATAAACTTGAAAAATGGAATCTCAATATGGAGTTCCACATCTAATCAGTTTCTGTAGATGTAGTTACACATAGTGTCAATGTGCAGTATGAACGAGTGTTGGGCTTTTAGTATACTCCACATACACTCTGTAGTGTGCCAAAGGTGTGTCCTAAACAACGTCCTCAGCGAATTTCATTTTGCAGACAATAACGCAATAATATAAACAAGGACGGAACAAGCACAACGCATACAAATTGACTCTAACACAACATGTAGGGAGTTTAACATGAATACAAATACAAATCAGCTAATATCAATCGCAAAAAGCAGAACAAAACACTACTAGTGTGTTCGATAATCAACAAGATAAACAGGTAAAATAATTCACATATCATTGAAGGATAATATCATCGAATGGAAAATAAAGCAACGAAATCCAAACAGATGCAACAAAGCATACCAGATCTTGGAACAGATGTCTCCCATTTTCAAAAACACATATGTGAGCATGAACAACACAAGCGCTATATAACACGATCAGCATACCATCATTACGCTACCAATGTCAAACATCGACACTAACAACATAATTCAAAAGAAAACTTGTTAGAATAGAATCTACTTGTCGACGTAAAATCCACGGAGTAACAATATGAGACATAATCAGGAACGAAAACATCAGAGGACTAACAAAAACAATGCCACACCTGGATTACATCAGAAGCATGAAGTGGTTCTCACACGTTTCCAGACCATCATCAGACATTGCCCCACAAATCAAAACAAATTACGATACACACACGATGAATACAAAAGCCACGGGCAGACATTGCAAACGATGGATTCAGAAATAAACGCGTCAACGAAAAGAAACTTATATGAAACACACAAAAAAGCTCCGCTCGTTTATGGGGAAATACCACAAAAACGATGGACACCGGTTAAACACGGCAAGTAAATATTATGTGGCTGTGATGTGATCAGTACAGGATTTATGTATACGTTAGACATGCTTAGGGCCCACTTTCCTGAGCAATTGTCGCATATACTGAAATATATTGCAGCATTATTTGTCCCAATACCACACGTTCCAATGCTTAGGGCATTATTAAGTCTAATTCCGGCCTTAGGTGGGATCACATATACGGATCATGAGAGATATTGATACATTAGTTAATCTTTGTATTTGCTTACCGCTCGAGCAGATCACCATACTTATATGCATGCATGACTAGAACCGTGATTCTCGACACACAGGACACAATGGTTTCCTATTGATTCTTGATTAGAAACTGGCCTCGCATCACGTGGGGCATTCCCATAAGTGCTCCGCCCTCTGTTCGAGCAGACATCCGACTCGATAGTGTTTCGAGTTTAATGCCGCAGAAACAGACGTCGACATCAGGGGACAAATCTTGCCCTTGCGAAACGTTTCTTGGTTGTTCCGCCGACCCACGCCGTTCCTGTCCTAGTTCAAGCACAGCATCGGACTGTCAGAACAACATGACAACTGTTATCGAAGGTTACGACTACGGGATTGTATAGATGACATGCCATGAAGCTTCTATAAGAAGATAACCTCAATATAAAGGCATCGTTCTACTATGGTTTTCTGTTGCATGTGTGGTTTGTCTAGTGAGACATTGGTGAGACCCACAGATACAACCGCATCTGGTTTCACAATGGATCATGTACTACTCAACAATATTCAGAAAAGACTACACACCTAATTCATGTGTGTGTGTACATGTCTGTATTATACTTTTTTTAAATGCACGTAAAGCAAAGCCCAACTATCATGATTATACCATACTTTCAGAAACCTTCTACTCAGACTGGATCTCCGCGAGTGTATGAGTGTGCATGTGCTTGGAATGTGTAGCTTCTTCCTCAATTTTATATACATAAATACAATTACATGAATGTATAGCAGGTTTTGTGATATAAATTTGGGTCTACGTTTTACCACACTATTCAAATAATTGTTACTTCAATACGAATAGAGTATGCGTCACCCTGCTGTTGAATCAATTCTGTTTATCTTATCGCTTTTCCATGACACAAATAACGTTACCTGCATCCAACTTGACCTTGTCATTGAAGCATGACCTTCACCTCTGCAACACATTGTTTTATGGTGCCTGAAATATGCCTGTACTTTACAAATCACATACGCTTCGAAAGATACTGTAGCTGTTCGCTTCCTATATAGGAAAAAATTTATGAATGCATATTTAGTATACATGTTTATGCAGCGTAACTATGCAATATAAAATATCTAAGCTAATATGATAGTTTACGAAAGTCCATTCACATGTTATACAATATCATCCATATACTGAATATGTTTCATATCAATGGGCTGATTGGTTATTTTTGTGACATAAATACTCGTATCACACGGAGCAGTAATAATTTCTTTCCATGTTGAAAGTCTATGTATTACATATAACTTTAGAAAGAACTAGCACAATGAGATATCTGGGTGTGTTTTTTGACAGAAGCCTGAGTTTCAGGGAACATGTTGACCACATTATCATAAGGGCAGGCAAAGGCTTAGCAACAATGAAGGTTATGGCTGCTGCGCAGTGTGAGCAAAGATTGCTATTTCTTTTGTACCAGGGTTTGGTTGTGGCTGTGGTGGAATATGTACTGGCAATTCTGACTCTTAGCCAAACTCAGATCGAAAGACTGGATAGAGTCCAGAATGCAGCAATGCGTATCATTCTGGGATGCACAAGAGACACATCGACAAGAGCTATGCGATACCTACTTGACTGCCCAACAGCTGAGCATAGATTACAGTATTGCCGTGCACGGGCGTACCTTCAAATACATGCAGATAAGGAACACCCGTTGCATTCCGAAATACAGAAAGTTAAAGGCAGCAGACTCAAGAGAGGAAGGTCGTGGATGGGACGTGCTGAGGATGTAATACAAAGCGTATGCAAATTACAGGATGTGGCAGCTGGTGCGGAATGGATAGGTCTACCCACAGATTTCGAAACTTGTTTGAGAGTAGTAATATCACTTAGCAGGGAATGCAGAGAATGGTGTCCCACAGCTGTGGAGAAAGAAGTGCAGGCTTTAATCAGTGAGAATACCAAAGATGGGGATGTGATTATATACACTGATGGATCTGTAATTAGGCATGTTCTCTGTGCTTGGGCCTTTACAGCTCAGTGCGCAGGTAACACGATCAAGGAGGAAAGTGGTGCCTTTGCGGTCACTACGAGTAGTATGACCATGGAGACTATGGCGGTGACCAAGGCATGTGAGTGGCTACGCACATAGAAAGTAACGCGGGTCTGCATCTTCAGTGACTCTATGAGTATGATTAAGAAGGTACAAGTGGGTCTCGTTCGCGAACAGTGGATTGAGGCCTTGAGAAATGCGAGCTTGAAAGCGGTTACATTTATTTTCGTGCCGGGACATGTGGGCGTTCGAGGCAATGAAAGAGCGGATCAACTGGCATCGTGTGCGATTGTGGCAACGGGCGATGGGGCAATGGATCGCGCTGACGTTTTGAACTCCGTAAGAGATATAACACGCGAGAGTGAGACTAATATGGATGATGATTCCTATTCAATGGGTAGGATTAAAGATCAGGGATTAAGATGCGGTGTTGCTAGAGGTGAACATTTTGGAGGGCGCAGAAGAATGATGGTCAACCAGCATAGGGCCGGTACTGTCAGCAGAAGTGTGATGGCGGATACACTCAAGGAGAGATCGGAGCAACTATGGATGTGTCCAGTTTGCAGTGATGATGATCCGACGACTAACTAACTAACTAACTAAGTCTATGTGTATGATATTGTTACTCTTCTACTTTGATTAAACCTCATATTGATCATTATATATTGATTGTCTTGCGTAGAGATAACTTATTTTTGGCGACCAACTATCTTGACCTCTTTCATATGAAGGTTTATTTGGAAATTATGTCTTTCATATGAAGGTTTGTTTGGAAATTATGTCTTTCATGTGAAGGTTTGTTTGGAAATTATGTCTTTCATATGAAGGTTTGTTTGGACATTATGTATTTTATTTGAAGGTTTGTTTGGACATTATGTCTTTCATATGAAGGTGTGTTAGGAAATTATGTCTGTCATATAAAGGTTTATTTGGAAATTATGTCTTTCATATGAAGGTTTGTTTGGACATTATGTCTTTCATTTGAAAATTTGTTTGGAAATTATATCTGGAAAACCCACAATCTCCCCTGTCAAAAAGATTTCATACCTCATACCTTCTTATTGATGACGTCCCTTTATTAGTTTTCACTTAACACCGGGGTTGGCTGTTTGCTAAAATCTTAACGTTCCTGCAAAACCTGCTTTAGTTACATATGCCATGCTTCCAGAAGCTTCCTACTTAGACTGGATCTCTGCACTAATACATGCATTAGTTACCTGATATTACCTATATACTACACACCATGCTACCATTTCCTTCAGTATTCTTGTCAACAACCTGACTTATCTCCTTCTTGTTGTTCTTCCGCATTCGATCTCATATTCATGGTAGTTAGCAGGGAGTAACAACGATACGGCAAGGTATGTCCAATAGCAGCAACCTGCTGTTGAATATGATGATAAATCTTCATGTACTAAGCCACAGAAACTATTAGGTACTCATTTACAGCTGAATCGACTGGAGGAGTTGTCGTATCAAGCGAGAAATCATAATCCACATTGTTTTGTCCGGACGTGGTTTCGAACCTGGCACCCTGTAACCCAATGATATAAAACAAGCTCACTATCAACTAGTACAATTGTGTTAACATCAGTTATGGCTCAGTGGCAATGTATGTGCATTTGGACTTCGCAGTTAGACTTCATCAGAAAGTTGTGACTCACGGCATAAAACAGAACAACGAAACCCTCTTCTCAACCTTCTATTAGTCATTTTCGGCAATACTTATGGCACGTTACAGTGTTGCTATTCTTTGCTACTCCTTCAGGTCTCGCCAACATAGTATATATTTTATCACCTCTGGCTTCTCTTTTCCCTTCATCTATTGCTATTTCTGTCTATCAATAATTAGCAAACACATTGACCGCAACTAATTTATCATCTACTAAATATACATGCCGCACCATTACTTCCAGTTTTTGTGGTGAGGAAAGATCTCAAAGTGATCACAATTTTATTATTCGATACATTTGTGTGTGTTTTGTTTGTTATGTGTCTTGAAAAAAGCACCAGTTGAACCGTAAAGTGTAAAAATTTCATGTTATTTTGTTTAGTCTTATTAATTTTTTATAACTGATATTAATTTGATTTAGTAGCATTATTACTGCATTATCGTATTTCTCGCTTTTTTATTGTGCTACTTTGGCACTCTCCATGAAGTCGGACATCCTCTGATAGTTTGATGATTTGCATATATATTTTATATTATTTCTGTATCGTTTACAGAACGTTATTCTCACTTTCACTTTATAGGCCTCACGGATCTGTTCATGTTGCCCTCTTTACCCCAGTATCTTTTTTTCAGATGTCTTCAAATTATTCCAACATTACTTCCACATCTGTATCTATTCGCAACCCCCACCCCCTGCACATATGTACTATCTCCACTATAATCATTCAATGTCTAGGTATTTTCTTCTGTGAAACACGTCTGACTGCTCTGTAACTCAGGTCCTTCATACCCTCACATATATAATTGAATATTAACTGTCCATTGACTGAAGTTGTCATCTGCGCGGATTCTTAAATATTCATATAAATGTCCTGCAAACTGCAGTTCGTTTACATGTTGTCTAATGGTGCTGTTCCATAAGCTCTAGCTTTTATATTCTGAACAACTTTGTTCATGTATTATATTATTATTCTACATTGATACTAATCAGAAGTCCAACAATTTTTATATCATTAGCAAATTCAACAAATTCCATTACATGATGTAGTTAGTCGTCTGGTTATCATCGTGACAAATCGATCCGTTCACATTGTCATATATAGTCTGCATGTTGCAGCATGTTGTGTGTATATATATATATATATATATATATATATATATATATATATATATATATATATGCCCCATGGCATATATATATAAATATATATATATATATATAAATATATATATATATATATATATATATATATATATATATATATATATATATATATATATATATATATATATATATATATATTATATATATATATATATGTATGTATGTGTGTGTGTGTGTGTGTGTGTTATATTTACATGGTGTATATGTATGTTTAAAAATGTATAAAACGTGGCTTGTGAACACATCATCAGTGAACTGCCTGAGGACGTGTTTTGGCTCCACTCTCGACTGACATCTTCTTATGCAGTCATAACGTAGTTGATATCATGCTGAGACTATATAAAAAAGCGTAACGGTCTTGTCACCCCAACACGTAAATCTGATATTCGGCGAATTTACGCGTATGAGGTACGATAGTTTATCGGCCCACCGGGAAATGTAGACGACGTCAGCACCGCGGTGTATACCGCATCGGGCATGGTGAGACACGTAGAAAACTCATGGTTATCCACTGCATTGTACTTCCCTTCAGTAGTCTCGATGCACTGGTTTCAAATGTGGTCCGACAAGAGATTGTGGTCAACGCTTTGCACAACTCCTCACTTTAATTAATATCCACAGTGCGAGTCATTTTTACATCCACAAATATTTACAGGCTAGCTGGAAGTTTACAGAGCAGTGGTACTTCCAGTGCTGTTATACGCTAGTGAAACATGGACAGTGTATACACGTCATGTGAAAAAACCCAATCACTTTAACATAACTTGTCTCAGAAAAGTTATCAACATAACATGGCAAGACACGATTCCAGATACCGCTGTCCTTGATGGTGCTGGTATCCCCAACATCGACAATATCCTTATGTAGACACATATTCGTTGAGCATGTCATTTGGTGCGTATGCCAGACATCGTCTGCTAAAGATACTTCTCTATGGTGAACTGGAGAAGTTTACACTATCTCAAGGTGGCCAAAAGAAACGCTACAATGACTCGTTAAAGATATCACTGAAAGCCTTTGAAATAGACCAAGATACATGTGAAGAACCTGCACAAAATAGATCTACATGGCGTTCTACAGTAAAAAGAGCGCATCATCTTGTGAAAAGAGGAAAAACGCATCAGCTCAACATCGGAGAGTAGCTAGAAAATCACGGATAGACCAAGATCCGTATACAGTGGTCATTCCATGTCCGAAATGTCGAAGGACATTTACAGCTCGACTAGGACTCATTAGCCATCTACGAACTCATAATCAAGAGCATAACTCTAATTGAATGTTTAAAAGTGGATCTAACAAATGATCATCAAAACTTATGATGGACGAACAACAATATGTATGTTGTAGTTACATGTCGTAAGTGACTATTACGGTTATATAGGGTTGGTAATTCCTCTTCTTATATGGCGTTAATATTATTATCCGTTCATAGATGCTTCGATGTCATATATGCTCAGCATGGTGTATATATATATATATATATATATATATATATATAGTGTAGTTACATGGCGTAGCTGACTATTCCGGTTATGTTTGATTGATAACTATCCTTCTTATATGCCGTTAGTTTCTTTCAAATTCCCCACTTCACTTCCAGGTTTTGCCATCTGCCCATAGATACGGAAATACCCCATGACTTCCATCTAGCTGTAACTCCATGATTACATTTAAAATACATCATGTTCATTTTAACTACCTCTAGTCACGTTGGCTAAACTGGCAGTTATGTTTCATCTTTCAATTCCTAAAATCCGAGTGTCCATGTACACAATTGAAGGCATCTCTCTTCAGGCCGTCACAAACAGAGTAGTTAGCCTAAAGCGGTGAGACAGAACATACACTCAAATGAAGGAGGCAGAGATATTTCTGAAGAATCAATTATATGCCAATATCTTATATGTGCGCCTTCTACTACATTACCTATTTGGAGAGCTGGGAAATGTTATTAAAACATGTTTTCCTCTCTCACCTGAGCATGTACCGATAACCTATCTTCTGTTTCCAAGTACATGTCTTGGTTTATTGTGTTTCTATCCGTGTACATGATGTTCTATTAAATCACTTCAGCAGTAACTGTCTCACTCTCTGTTGCTCTCGTCTCTCTCTTTCTCTATCGTTGTGTATCTACGATGGTCGTGCTGCCCTTCTCTTCATATTGAATTCATTTTAGTGTATTCTCTAGGTGTCGTTCTGAAATTCCCGCCGGATCTCGAAAATAGGGAAATAGTACTACAAAATATCCCGAGAGTTCTAGTTCGAATATACATTGCGCGAACATCCCACCTCAATTTGTTGGTATATACGTTCAGTATTTTACCAATTCTACTTAATAGCGAACGATGATAAACATGTCACTGGTAGGTAATCCATGTGTAACATCTTGCTTATCATCATTGCTCGCACTACATCCTGTCGATTTTGCCATCTGAATATATTAATCGTAAACTCTGCCCATTTGTGCTATATGGGTTGTTGTCTAACTGGTCACATATTTCAACATAATCATTATGTTAATTAATTGCAAACGCATTGTACTTGTAGCCTAATTGTTAAGACATACATTGTGAATTGTTTTCTGAACAAACACCACCGGGTTTATCATTGCATCAAATTTCATACAGTGTTGAACAAGCTAATTCAATATGTTAACCGCAAGACATAAGCATTTTTAACATGTGCGGTTCACATAGTTGCCAGCAGATTTATTTCCCAAAACATTCCTTTGTATTTACAGACTCGGTGTCTGTATTTCATTCATGTAATCTTCATTGTGATATTATACACTTATTCCTGAAATCATTTCACTGATAGAAGTATCTTTGTTAATCACTTTTTTCAATGTCTTCTAAAATCTATCCACAAAAAAAGATAAAATCAACATATTTTGAACGTGGCAAAAAACAAAATGGTTTATAAAACAAACAAAAAATCATAGATGAAAATGTTACAGGAAAGATAACAAGTGACTACGATGGTGGTAATATATTAAATATCTTCTGAACAAGGTACTGAAATATGCTCGGCACAAGTGCACGAAATCGCAAAGCGTACAGGGTAAAAGTGAGACCAACGTTCTGCAAAGAACACGCCTCATTTATTCGCACATAGTCAGCAAAATCACGTGATAAATAGTCCTGCTCTACGTATTACGCTTCTCCCGCGCATAATTCAGCCCTAATATTTTTGCAAACTGTTAGTCTAAATTCATAAGCAAAGTACTTCGTACAGGTACAATTCAGTTCCTAGTTAAATAGAACAGAAAAATGGTAACCATAAAATCTAGTTGTTATATCTGTAGATGGGTGTACTGTCTATGTGTTCTTTTAGCTGGCACTTTCTAATTCGAATGTAGTTGAATAGGAATGAGAATCTCAGGTATGACGTTGAGTATATACGCATTTTCTATTTTACGAGCTCTCTATTCAGTTAAATGTATTTTTAAATCCAATTCACGGTGTGTCTGATAAGTGTTGCTGTAATTTATTAATTTCATAAAATGTAAAAGATCAATTATCAACGTTAAACCTCTAAAACGTGCTTTCCTTTGATAAAAAAACACCCATTCTTCAAATTATATATCGTTTGCAAGAAGCAATTTAACACTCTAAATAGAACATAAAATTGCTTGCTGATAGCAGTGCTTTTATTTATAACTCAGACGTTCACCAGCATTAATAACACAGGATAAAATAAACAATTACATTTGTCAATAAGGCTGTGTAATATTATTTAAACTGGTTACATTTTGACTAAATCTAACAGCGTTACTATATGGCAACATACTATCCGGTGCACCAACTATCAACCATTAAGTGCCAGGAAATGTGGGTGTTCGAGGTAATGAAAGAGCGGATCAACTGGCATCATGCGCGATTGTAGCAAAGGGCGATGGGGCAATAGATCATACTGAGGTTTTGAACTCCTTTAGAGATATAGCAGGTGAGAGTAAGACTAATGTGGATGATGATTCCTTTTCAACGGCTAGGATTAAAGATCAGGGATTGAAATGCGGTGTTGCTAGAAGTGCAAATTTTGGATCGCGCAGAAGAATGATGGTCAACCAGCATAGGACCGGTACTGTCAGCAGAAGTGTAATGGCGGATACACTCAAGGAGAGATCAGAGCAACTATGGACGTGTCTAGTTTGCAATGATGATTATCCGACGACTGACTAAATGACTAACTGACTAATCCTTAAATCATAGGTCACAGTATGAACATATACATGGACATATTCAAAGGTCTCTAGAGACAAAGATATAAAACTCAATTTGATCCACATCACCATAAGTAATGATTGTAAACACTTAAATTACTTCATGTGATTCACATTTACACAAAATAAAACAAATACACAACAGAAAACGTAAAACATATACACTACACAAAACACGTACTAAGACATATTGTTGACATTATTTTGCTTTGTGAACTGTAGAACTGGTGTTTTTGTATATATCTGGTGCATACATACGGCGCATACATCTGATGCATACATGTGGTGCATACATACGGCGCATACATCTGATGCATACATGTGGTGCATACATACGGCGCATACACCTGATGCATACCGCTGGTGTATACCTCCTATTAAACCGTTTTACCGCAGTCAAACTAATGATATATTATCAAATTAATTAGAATATTCTTGAGACAATTTTGAACTATTAGAGCTAAATGATGTATTATTCTGTTAGATAAATCCTGCAATGCTTTTGTTTAACACCTTTCTTGCGACGTAGAATGTCACGTTAGTATATCCTTATATAAGGATATCCCTGGTTTACTTCGAACAGAAATACGGTTTTACTACTCGAGATTCTGTTTCATAAATTGAATGATGTGAAACAGAAGTGAGATCGTTATCTGCAATTCTAGTTTGTACTTTTGCTTGGCAAGTCTCAAATGATAATATATCTGCATGAAGGGTCTATAATGTATTTCTAACAGTTCACATCCGTGAACATAGTGGCATACCGAGACAGAATGTACTCCCAAAATATCTTAACATGACCTTCCAACTTAGAGCAATTTGGTGCTCACTTTTGAGACATTAACTTAATGTTTCTTTTGCAATCCCATTTAAAAGAAACAGGTATTGAAATAAATTGTATTATGTATGAATGCGTCAGATGTGCTTGTCAATACCGATAATTGGGTTGTCCAGTTGGTGCACATACATATACAACGAGATGTATATAAATCAAGGTGGTATTACACAATCTATATATGTGTTGTCCGGCTCTGTGGCGAAGTGGTACAGAGCCCGTCTGTGACGGCAAAGGTACCGAGTTCGATCCTCACCACAGGCAATTGTGCATCCGTACCGTTCAGAAAGCAATGGCAACCTACTGAACGTATTTATATTGCCTAGAAAATCACCACAGCCAACAAATGCCGGGTTGATAGCTACGTCCTGGATATGATATGCTACCAATTTTATCTATGTGTACTTATATTCGTAGCAGTTTTCTGATCGATTTACTTAGCTCGACACTAGCATGCGTAGTACATTTATTTAGTATATTATGGGGCTGTGCAAGTAAGTGCATTGTGGGCTGAAGATGGCGTACATGGCAGTAGTAATGTGTGTCCATGTTGAGCGATCTGTGTAAGTTGATGTATTTCTTGCGCATTGCTCATTCTGAATAGTTAGCTTTTTCTGTTAATTATTCTGTAGTTTTTATTCAGCAACCAACTTTTCTTTTGCCATCTCCCTTACACATAAAAATAGTTGTCGGGCACAGACCCGTCCAAATGAGGACACAAAGAGGTTTACAGACGAACAATAATCAAGAAGATTTATAATATTAAAGATTAAACATTCATTGTGACTTGTAAAGAAAGTTAATGGATTTTTGTAAATCTGTGGTATGGTGTAAACCGGGCACGGAAGTTATTATCCAAAATGAGGGTCACTGGCCATAAAATGTTGAGAACTAATATTCGAGGTATATTTATATGGAATCAAAAGAGTACTAGAACCCTTAACTGAGATGTGTATCTAAGTGTCGACTAAGGAAGCTTAGATTTGAGAATAGCTATTCCAATCAGAAATAATTCAATAGGTAAATAACCCTGACACATATATAATATGCTTGAAATAGTTTCACTTAACCCTCTATTTGCACGGAGAATGTGCTTTTTTAAGCACACAAATATGTGCTTTCTTATTTTAAAATAAACCGTGTGCTTTGTTTTGCTCATATCTTCTTCATTTTGTTCAGTTTCAAGAGTTGTTAAAGAGTTGGCGCTGACACAATTGAAAAAGCAAAATAAATTATAGCAGAGTACTAACATAAGAACCAAATTGTGTTTACTACGAACATGTGTGTTTCCAGTAGCGACATATAAATGCGAAGCATGCACACTATATAACACAATGTCCCAGAGAGTAGAATTATTTGAATGAAAGTGTCACAGAAGAGTTCTGAGAATACCATTAACAGCAAGGAAAGCAAACCAGGTGGTGCTAAATACAATCAGCATCCAAGAGGGGCTGGCTTCTGAACACCATATTACGGGGAAAAAAACTATATTCTTTCGATCACCATGATACCTGATGGAATGGAGAGAGTGATATTGGAGGGGATGATAGAAGGAACAGGGTTAACGGCCGACAAAAACGCCGTTGAACAGAATACATACATGTATGTATGCACCTGCCTACAAAGTAGGCGTGACAAAGTGCTGAAGACCGATGACAATTCAATAGATTCAGAATAAAGACTACGTTCTGGAAAGAATATGTCACATGATGATGATGAAGAGTTGTTCTCGGTATAGGACAGATGTTCTATTATGGATTCTCGAATCTTCGAACAGTATGATTGATTTGTATGGTGCTCTGCATGTATTCCCAATTGTAAAAAGTCATTGTCAAAAAAAAACAAAAAAACAAAAACTACGTGGATTTTAAATATTGAGTGTTCTTATAAAGTTTCATTTCACTAAGTTTCACTTCACTTAGTTTCACTTTACTTAGTTTCACTTTACTTAGTTTCACTTTACTTACTTTCACTTCACTTAGTTTCACTTCACTTAGTTTCACTTCACTTAGTTTCCTAAAATCAAATATTCATTATTGACATCATTTTCTTACTTAAATATTTAGTTTTTTTTGCCAAAAAATATTTAAAAGACCACGCGATACACTGTGGAAAATATGTAGCATGTCATATTGTATATTGCTTTTCCCCAGGTAGTTTGTTATCCACGTTTGCCGTTACGCGTCGGGGTGGATGAAGCTCGAGCTTGTGTTCTAAAGCCAGATGTGTTACCTCGGCTGTGCTATGACCGTGGTTGTTCAGAATGTCCCTGACGTTTTCTATCCATCTTTTTCGTGGTCTACCCTGGCTTTGTACCCTTATCTCATTAACATGCCATAGAGCAATAATATAAACCATTTTTACACAATTTTATGAACAAACCTAATACACTTGAAATATTCCTTAAATATACTTCGCGGGTAAAGTCAAATTGCGTCATCGTTTAAAGATATAACCTATCAGTTCGCATGACTGTGTATTTAATGAAAAGACGTGGTCAAATCGTGTTTACTACCTTCTTAATTCACAATTTTCTATCTTTGTTACATCATGACAATATCTAACATTTATGTTATCATGCCGATTCACCATGTTATAATACAGATTCAGCATGTTATCATACATATTTATCATGCAATCAAAAGTACTCATCATGTTATCATACCGATTTATCATTCAATCATACCTATTCATCATGCTTTCATACTGATGCATTATGTTATCAAATATATTAATCATGTTATCACTCACAGTTATGCATCTGTTAATCACTTCATGTGATCATGGTATCACATCTATTCATCATAGTCTCACACTTGTTCGTTATATCGTCATAATAGTTCATCATGTTATCACACCATTCATTAGTTTAATCAAATCTGTGCATTATGTTATCACAACGTATAATCATTTGATCATGCATGTTCATCATATTATCACACATATTCACTATGTTATCATATCTATTCATCATGTTATGACATTTATTCATCATGTTTTCAGACCCATTCATCTTGGTATAACACACATTCGGTATGTTATCACACATATTACTCATTGTATTCTATACACTGTTATATGACGTATTATCTCCATAGTTTTGTCTTCCCATTGAACTCCCTGATCCCGTCTCTGTCTTGGACCACGGGACCTTATTTTCCAACGACGTATTCATGTTATCTTTAATTTCGTCAGTTCATCTTGGTCTGCCCTTTCTCCTCTCCCCAGTGCTAGGTCATGCATTAGTTGTCTTTCTAAACATCAGTGTCTCTAAACATCAACGCCACAGGAGACTGCATGGCAGAGATACGGAAGAGATTGGCAATGTCATATTGTAAAATAAGAAGTTTGAAAAACATATGGAAAAACAACACCACAGACACGAAAATGTCAATGCTAAGAACGGTTATTTTTCTGGTTCCAACATACGGCTTTGAAACTTTGACACTAAAAAAAATAACGGCAAAAAAATTCACCGCTTTTGAAATGAAATGCTACAGAAATATATTTAGAATATCATGGAAGGAAAAACATTATATGTATCATCTATATTATCACTCGTATTTACCATGTTATCACATCTATTCACCATGTTATCACATCTATTCATCATGTTATCACATCTATTCATCATGTTATCACATCTATTCATCATGTTATCACATCTATTCATCATGTTATCACATCTATTCATCATGTTATCACATATATTCATCATGATATCACACGTATTCATCATGTTATCCCACCTATTCATCATGTTAACACACGTATTAATGATGTTATCACTCGTATTCACCATGTTATCACACCTATTCATCATGTTATCGTACTTATTTTTCATGTTGCTACACATATTCATACTGGTATAACACCTATGAATAATGGTATATCACATATTCATCACAATGCCATACCTTTTCATCATGTTATTTCACATATTCATCGTGATATTACACATTTTCATTATATTGCTACACCTATTCATCATGGTATCAAAATTTCAATCATGTTTTACACCTATTAATCATATCTCACATATTCATCATGGTTTTACACCTATCCATCATGGTATCGCACCTTTTTATCAATTTGTTAGACATATTCGTCATTATATTACACGTCTTCATCATGTCATCATACATATTGAACATATACATAATCCATTGATAACACGTTGTCTCTACGGTATTAACGTAATGATCACACGGATACACCAGATCTAGGATAAAGATTAGCATGTTTGCGAAGAAAACACAAAGGACACGAAACATCAACAAATAAGAAAGCACCAGATTACCACGGAATGTTTTCTCAAGTTCTATACAAATACCATCTTCGCACATTCAACCAATGGTCTCTATTATGTACACACTGGATCTAGATTTTCAATACAAACGTTTGCAAATTATGTGTTTCCAGTGTTCGATTTATTTTTAGTTCATTCCCTAGCAATGTTTCTCCTATATCCCCCATCCCTCAATGCATTTCGGCTGCAGTTTCTTGAATCTACGCGTGTGTGTGTTTTTGTGCTGTGTGTTTATTTCTCATTTGTTTCTTCTTTTAGTAATCATTCTGGTGATGGAAAAGAAGCACGCAGGAGAGACGAACATCCATTAACCTCATTCACAATATACAACAGTGCGTGTTAGTGGACAGCAAAGTATATTATCATTTATTTCTTGGCAGGATAATTTATTTCAGTTCGGTAGAAAAAAGTAGATCATTCGTTTTAAGGATTATGAGAGACGAAGGTATCTAACTTCTACATAATAATACTATTCAATTCGGTTAGATTCTGATCTGCAATAATGTGCGGTGTAATACAATTATGGGTTTTATTGAAATATGCATGAAAATACAAAAAGGTCCACAATATTTTATGGAATAGTTCTTATACATGACTCCTTTGTAAAATAGTATATGTATTGTCCCTATTCTTGAAATTATTGTTAGTCTGTAGATTTGTTGAAGATGTAAGTTCATTTCATTTATTAATTTACTGCTATTTTCCCTCATCTTCGTTATGTTGGGATAACATATTGTTTGACGTCGATAGTTCATTTCATTTATTATAAACGTTTCTTACACTCATTATATTAGTGCAAAATTGTTTGAAATCAATTCGATTCATTTACTGCCAATGTCTCTCAACTTCATTGCTTCATGTCTGGTTTTGGGACCGATATCTTTTTACTTCCATTTTTATTAGTGTCTTGGAACTCATAATTGTGTTTTCTTAACTCGGTGCATTTTATATCAGCCTGCCGAACCATGTCGAACCAGATACTAGATACAAAATAAATTGGAATGGGGTGGGGGGCTTTTTTGACCTACGGATATATTTTAAAGACACATGTTACAGAAAGGTGTCACGAATTTTTCGTTACCTTAAGATTCTAATTCATGCATTGGTACTATGTCTTGCGGAGTAGGCGATCTTTCTCTCCACATCCCTCTGTTTTTTACATATGCCCAACAAGTCCGATTTCCCTTAACATGCTTTACCATCATTCATTGAAATTTAATAAACACCTGCCGATTATGGATCTGCTGGATCAATACCGCAAATAAAACGGCGACGCAATGAAAGTTACATTCTCTGGGTTACATCCTGCTGGAAAGCTAGTAGGACTACGAGACCATGCTACAAGAAAGATACAGCAAGAATTTGAGAATGAACTATAAAGAACAGAAAGAATATACGTAACAATATAGCTATGTTACTGTCACTTGTATCTATATTGTTTTAAATACAACAATTTTGCATATTGTATTCGATGGAGAGTTATTATGTATTCGATAGAGTTATTGTTTATTTAATATGTATGATGCATTTGATGAAAAGTGATGTTGTATTTGATGGATAGTTAATATGTAATTCTATTTAGAGAGTTATGCTGTTTTCCATTCGAGAGCCTTTAGAATACTAGCAGCAATTAATTGATAAATACAGTACAACATTATTGAATATACTCATTATCAAATAGAAAAACCCATGCAAAAAGTAAATAGCAATAAACAAAGGAACGCACATTTTCTTCTATGTTGATGTCCAACATGGACCGCTTTCGGTTTAAAAAAAAAAGTTATAATAATGATGAACTGGTAATGTTTTTCAGTAGTCAACTCATCAACATTACACGTGATACTGCTATAGGTTTAACACTCTTCCCTAGAATATATCCTCAGATTTACACGACATGTGATCTGTCCAGTTCTCTGTTCGCTGATGAACATTATTCTATTTCTAGAATGAAGCTCACCTCTAATGAAATCACATTTTTAGTATAGCTCCTTGAACTAATGTGATAATAAACAAGGAGTCATCTCATTAATGTCACTTGACCATGCTTTTTTTCGCAGCCCTTTTTCTTATGTTGCATGACTTATTTTTATATCTCTCTATACTGTGGCATAACTCACCTATTTGTTATTAACGCTCGACACTGTGACATAGCTCATCAGGTTAACTTCTGTCTACTTCCTCTTCTACATGTATTCCCAATTTCCTGCATATTCGCAGGATGTATGTAGTCTGGAGAACAGAATGCTTTTTACCGTGGCTTACATGTCAGCAGCGATGTCTGAATCTCTCGGCTTCACACATTAAACGTAAGCATGTCTTCTGGATTACGTTCACGCTATATTGGATGTATTTCATTATACATGTTATCAGGAAACGCCGTTGGTCCTACATCGGGCATGTCCTACGCGCAGACATCAACAGAATGCATCACCAATCTATTGAAGGTATACCTACATACAAAAGAAACAGGGGTAGACCAAAAGAAACACTCAGAAGAACAATACTTAGAAAAAGTAAAACAATCAATATCGATGTTATCCAAGAACTCCACAGAATAGCTTTGAACAGACATAATTGGAGATATCTGACCTCTGTACTAACTTCTGCGCAAAAGGAAGATGAATGAAGGAAAAATTAATATTGGATGGAACCACCAACTTCACTCAAATACATAATTACTATTTACGTCTCTTACGAAATACATGGAAGATAAACAGTATTGTTATTCTTTGATCGTATTTCATACTACGGTAACACATGGGAATGTTAGCTTTCTAGTTATCATACACACCAGAATTATCAAACCCAATAACGAATATCAATCTGCTTTTGGTTTAGTAATATGTACTTCTTTTGGTGAGGTATGCTTTTCTCTACTGTGGACGTCAATGCAATAGTGTTCTAAGACAGCTTTTAATCATTAAAAAAATAGTGTAGATCACTCTTCTAGTAATGCAGCTACCCCAAGAATGCAATTCGTCTAATTTTGAACTCTAATCCATGCTTGCCTCAATGGACTCAATCGACAAAAACAGTCCATTGGACTCGTTGAAAATCATTCGTCTCACGTTACCTTTTTTTAATTTTCCCAATACTTTGATTGGTCACTTTGTATAATGTCTATTGACAGCCAATGAAAGCCATGAGAAAGTTAAATAGCGTGGAGTCGATATATAGAGGAACATTTGTAAAGAACATTTGAAACATTCTATGTTTGAAACATCTAGAAATTGTAATTTCTATATTGTCTTGTGTGCACATAATTTCCCACTAGTTTTAGATATAGTCTGTCGTGTCTGATTGAAGCGATTATATAAACCCGTGTAATACGTAAGTACGATTGTTGTTACGTTTCACGCAGTTACCATGGTATTTTTTTCTCCATGAAGCACACTACCTACTCGTGACTTTCAACATTATAAGTCCCTGTGTACATAATTAAATCAGATTTCATTCGTTACGTTTTTTTATTACTGTTGTATTTGTCGTTGGTCATTAGTTATATACTTGGAATGGAGTCGTGTGCCTTTAGATTGTCCGACAGCCTACAAAGTAATAATAACACTCAGTACAGAATGCAGGGAATGGTGTCCGACAGTGGTGGAGTCGGAGGTGCCAGCTCTAATCGGTGAACATTCTAGGGAGGGTGATATGATTGTATATAAAGACGGGTCGGTTGAGAGACACATCAGAAGTGCCTGTGACTTCACGGCTCAAAGGTGTGGGAAAACCATCAGAGAGGAAAGGGGTGCATTTGCACAGAGGACAAGCAGCATGACAATGTTGGTTTTGGCAGTAACCAAAGCTTTGCAATGGTTCTGCTCGCAGACTATCTGCGAGCATGCCTGGTTATGAGAGTTTAGGCGGGATAAATTCGGGAATAGGGGTTGGATGTAGTGAATAATTCATGTATGCGTAAAGTGACTTTCATTTTTCGCCGGGACATGCGGGAGTCCGCGGTAATGAGAGAGAAGATAGGTTGGCCGCTCAAGCTGCTACTACGGCTGTTGGTGGAGCGATGGATCGAGCCGACAATTTTAACTCCCTACGGGAAAACGAACGAGCAAATGACTGCATAAGTGACGATGACTCTTGTTCCGTGACTAGAATAAAGGAATTTGGTTTGAAATGTGGTGTAGCTAAAATGGAACGGTTTCGTGGGCAAGAAAGAATGAAGATCAATCAACTGCCTACTGGGACCATCAGTCAACGTGTAATGGTGCCTACACTCAAGGAGAGATGTGAGCACCTATGGACTTGTCCGGAGTTCAGTGACGATGATCCAACGACTAACTAACTAACTAACTAACTAACTAACTAACTAACTAACTAACTAACTAACTAACTAACTTGGAATCACATAAAAAACATAGAAAACACGGAAATAATAAAAATCGACCATTCAGGTCATCGGTTATACTGGAGCCCGGTCATGCCCTATCACGGCATGTGTGTTAGTGTACAATGAGTGATCATTCTCAAGATTGATTTGGAATCAGGCTTGTGTTCTGCAAAATGTTTAATATAATACGTAGTTGGACAGTAGCTTAAGAATCAGGTATATCTTACCAACGTCTCCCTTGTACATCAAAGAATCGACATATCTTACCAACGTTTCCCTTGTACATCAAAGAATCGACATATCTTACCAACGTTTCCGTTATACATCCAAGAATCGATATATCTTACCAACGTTTCCCTTGTACATACAAGAATCAATATATCTTACCAACGTTTCCCTTGCACATCCAAGAATCTATATATCTTACAACGTTTCCCATGTACATCAAAGAATCGATATATCTCTCCAAAGTTTCCCTTGTACATCAAAGAATCGATATATCTTACCAACGTTTCCATTGTGCACTCAAGAATGGATATGTCACCAACGTTTCCATTTTTTGCACCTACGAATGCTATAGCTTCATCCTGGGTAATAACAATCTTTCATTCAATATTTTATCAGTGCACATGTGCCAATTCATACTCAATGCACTATGAGAACGTTTAAATATGATACAACATTCATGTCACTTCTCTTACCGGGTGAAAAAACATGATATGATTTTCATGAATATGTGTAGAATTCTATGTTACAAATTGATCCACTACCAGCAGTTCAAGACCTAAGTCGGAAGACGATTACATCATAATTACCTCGAACATTAATTACACCATTAGCTAGATTAGATAAATAAGACACTCGTTCCAAAGGGAGATAATCAGAAACTGATCAGTATGATTATCGACTCTTAGCTAAAGCGGTATCAACGTTACCAGTCGCGTCACTCCCTCTATGTATGAACTGTGATCACATATTTTGTTATCATTGATAAGATGATTGCTGTATGAAATATATTACAGATAGTACTTAAGTGTGCATTACATTATCGATTAAATTTATAATACCAATTTCGGCATGTAAATAACATCGATCTATGTAAATCATTGACATTATCAATATCTGTATGTAAATGCACAATACATGTGTAGATTTTCCAGCGCCAACATCTTCATCGAAAATCCTATGCTTGTGTTGCCATGGTAGCGACAAAAATAGCATCACTGCATATTCATATACCAAGTTCTATAACTGCCGACACAGTCCTAGACACTCTACAGACGAATAACTGACATAATAATTATTCTTTTTGGCATCTCCCGTCTGTGATTGAAAATCCATTAGCTTCGTTTCCAAACAATATATGCCTTCTTAAAAAGAACTTCAATGTTGGTATTATGAAAGATACCGTGTTACTGCACAATTTCCAGCAAAATAAAGTGTTATTGTACAATTCTCAGCAAAATAAAGTGTTATTGTACAATTCTCAGCACAATAAAGTGATATTACACAATTCTCAGCAAAATACCGTGTTACTGCACAACTCTCAGTAAAATAAAGTGTTATTACACAATTCTCAGCAAAATAAAGTGTTATTGCACAATTCTAAGCAATTACCGTGTAACTGCACAATTCTCCGTGTTACTGCACAATTCTCAGCAAAATACCGTGTTACTGCACAATACTCAGCAAAATACCGTGTTACTGCACAATTCTCAGCAAAGTACCGTGTTACTGCACAATTCGCAACATAATACAGTGTTACTGCACAATTCTCATAAAAATACCATATTACTGCACATTTCGCAGCTTAACTAAGAACATATTTCACAGATGAACTAGTATCTGACTCAAACATATATTTTAATGATAAACTGGAGGCATAATCTGTATAATGAATGTTTTTTTTCCGTATTGTTGAATGTGTCGGTATCACAAGTACTTCCAATGGTTTCACTAGTAGCACGCGAACGATCGGTTTTCAAACTCAAGCTAACTCTACTGAGTTCAGTTTGTGAGGCGGGAAATAGAGTCAAGAAATCTAGTCAAGAAATAGAATGGCATATTAAACATAAAGTGAAATTTCATCAAAGAAGCACATTCTTCAAGCAGAAATGTATTGTGAAAGGGCAAGCTACTACTACAATAAATGAATACACTGAAAAACAATATGACAACATGCGAAGAGCTGGCAATCACTCCTTGGTATACTCTGGGTCCAGCATCAGGAGGGGTAGGGCGTCAAGTTTATCGTAAGAGGACACTCAGTTTTTGTGGGTGTGGGTTAGCTATTACATCCTGTATGTGACTGTCACCAGCAACCATACTAAAAGCGGGTATGTCATACCAAATAGTAACCAAATGATAACCGATAGAAGCAATACGAAGAAGAAGCTTCAAATATGAAATGGAACAGATAAATTGAGGAACTCGCATGTTGAAAAACTTACAAGACAAAAATATATAAATTTGGTTCTAATATTAGCTGTAAATATACCACGCCGATTATACAGGACATGTATCGTATAAGATATCGCTACACACTGGAGGTAATGAAACAGAGATCACACGAACAAGACATGCATTGTATAATATCTCACTACACACTGGAGGTAATGGAACAGAGATGACACGAACAAGACATGCATTGCATATCTCACTACACACTGGAAGTAATGGAACAGAGATCACACGAACAAGACATGCATTGTATAATATCTCACTACACACTGGAGGTAATGGAACAGAGATCACACGAACAAGACATGCATTGTATAATATCTCACTACACACTGGAAGTAATGGAACAGAGATCACACGAACAAGACATGCATTGTATAATATCTCACTACACACTGGAGGTAATGGAACATAGATCACACAAACAAGACATGTATTGTATAATATCTCACTTCACACTGGAGGTAATGGAACAGACATAAGCTAATTATAGACAACCGATTGGAAATTATAACTAGATGTATAGAGATAAAGCATATGCAGATATATTAATGTATGTTATACCTACTAAACTAAAATACAGAATGCAATAACACAAACTAAACAATATGAAAGATGAGTTGCAAGTACACTACTACGTTGGTTGAAAGAAAATCCACATATACCAGGTATCGGGTGAATTTGTAACTGTTCCAATTAGTTTTTGTTCAATGCACACTATCCCGTAATAGAAATATTGTATCGAAACAATGGTACGGTTTGTACTATTTATAAAATAACAATCATCATTCTTCTTTATCTTCTTCTTTCTGTTCTCATGTACCTTTCGGTGTTGAGAGGAGAGTGAGTGTACGGGTTTTTTTTTTGCTTTTCTTTTTGCCTCTTCTGCTGTTATATTTCCGAATGTACCTAATACAATATCTACCCACCTTTTACTAGGGCGTACAATAGGTCTACTCTTTTCGTATGGTTTGTTAAGGGTTTCTTGGATAATAATTTGCTCTTGCTGGCTGGTTATGTGGCCGAATCATTTAACTTGTTGTTTCTGAATGTATTCTAATGTTGACCTGATCCCTAGTTGTTGTTTTTTTTTTAGTTCTTCATTCCTGATTTTGTCTCTCAAGCTAACTCCAATCATATATCTTACACATTTCATTTCAGTGGTGTTAATCTCATGAATTGTTCTAGACTCCAATGTCCAAGTTTGACACTGATAACACAACGTTGGTAGAAAAATGGTGTTGAAAAGCGCTTTCTTTGTTTCTAGTGTAATATCTTTGTTTTGTAATAAAGATGTTAGTTGACCAATGACCTGACAGGTCGTATTATATCTTGCATCAAGTTCTGCTTCTTGTTTGTTGTCATATCTCAATGTGCTGCCAGGATATTTGAATTCATCTACTTGTTTTAGTAATTTGTTTTTTATCTGGATGTTGCTGTTCTCCTTTTCTTTCAATATTCATTACTTCTGTTTTGTCGATGCAGATTTTCATTCCAAATTGTTTGCCTGTTGTGTCTTTTATGTTTAGGTGTCTTGCAGATTTTGTATGCTGTTGTGAAATAAAATCTGGTTATCTGCAAAAAGCAGTTCATTCATTTCATTTGAATATGCTGTTTTGTTTATATGGTCCATGTATGTAATAAATTGTAGTTGACAATAAGCATTTCACAAAGTCTTCTGTGTAGCCTGCTGCTGTTCTTACAGTGAAGCTGATATTGTTATAGAGACTTCTGCAAACGTTACTTAAATGTTGGTGTACTCCATAAACGTTTAATGTATCCCAGTGTTTTTCTCTGTTTACTCAATCAAAAGCTTGCTCTGGATCTATGAATGATATGTATACGTTTTTGTTGTATTATATTGACTTCTATGTCAGATGTTTCAGAATAAATATTGCATCAGTACAATCTCTGTTACTTCTAAAACCCATTTGTGTATTACTAAAATGTTGTTCTATTACAGGTCTTAGTCATTTCTCTTCTATTTTGACATATTATTTTCCCGTATGGCTTAACAATGAAATTCCCCTATACTGGTTACATTCTCTTTTGTGCTACTTATTAGTACTATGATAGCCTTTCTCCAGTCTGCTGGGGTATTATGTTGTCTCCACGCTGTGTTAAAAAAAAAACATAAGTAATACATTAAAATACCACTTACTTTCCGGAATATCCTTCAGTCGTTATAAATTACTACTGGAAAAGCAACTATTCGAGAAAGTATAAGTGGATTACCAGACCACTTTCCTAATGAAATTTCCACACTCATCAGGACGTTGGAGGATAGAGAAGCGTGGGGACATTTTTGCATCGAAGGTCTCAATGTGACACTTCTACGATCCTCACGGGTTATGGGTTTTATTCTTCTTCTTCTGCGTTCGTTCTCAAACTTCTGCAGATTAGCAGGATGTAGTCCGGAGAATGGAATGCGTTGTGTCATGGTTTACATCATTGCTGCGATATCTGCGCCTTTCGGTATGACATATCCGACTTCAGCATGGCTTTGGGTCACTGACCCTATATCGGATGGGGCAGTCAACTCCATCACATAACCTCCTTAGCTGCCTTTTACGACATGCGTGGAAGGTAAATAGTGTTACTATTCTGTGCTCCCCTTTTGGGCCCCGGCAACACAGGGCGGATGGTATTATTATTTCATAATAATAACTATAAATATGTTACATACAGAAGTGTTATCTATTTCCGATTTGGTCTGAGGCGCAGGTTTTGAACAGCGAGAATTCCAATGGGGCAGGCATGATTATATATACGGTTGTTTCAGTTGCTAACACATGGTAGTCTTTACGCCTTTAGTCGGTATGTAACGAAGACCACCACAGAGGAGAATGGCGCATGTTGTGTCACTACAAGCAAAATATTTATGGAGATTATGCAGACCAAAGCATTGAACATATTGATTACACAGACACCTCACGACTTTATCGTTAGTGACTCGATGGACATAATGAAAACAACTACAAATTTGTTGCATTAAAGAACAACTGCTTCAGACAATAAATCGATAGGTTGAAGTTTGAATATGGCAGCTTCATTTTTTCGTGTCTGGTCATGTGAATGGTCAAGACAACAAATAGCCGATCGCCTGTCTTGTGGTACATTGTGTCTGGTGGTAGAGAAATGTATCGTACAAATATTTTGAACTTCTTATTGCACACAAAAACGAATAAGTGAAATTAATTTGTGTGTTAATTCATTGTCCGTGTCCATTATAAAGGGAACACATATTTAAATGAGGATGTGGGAGAAATGGTGTGATCTTAGAAGAATGTGTGTAAACTAACACAGAGTTGCAACTGTTGATTGTCATATAATGGTAGATACGTAGAACTATCGAGCACCAAGCTAGGTGTTCGGAATACAGTAATTATTATCCAACGACTAACTAACTTTACTTTGCGTTTAAAAAAAGCAAATTATTGCAGTGCTAATGGACATCAACTTTCAAACGCGTACCAACATTTTATTTTACTGAAGTAATGTTTCATCCTTGGCATAAAGAACCTTTCAGACTTCAACAATTCAATAATGTTCATTACAATTTAGTTTGAACGTTTATATTTTGCAGCTGAGGCATTCCTTTCAGTAAAATGAATTGCCATCTCTGGCTTCTATTACGAACGACTTCTCCTTGACAAAGATCCAATTAGCTATTGGATTTGTTGTTGTGTGATTGCTGCCCTCTTGCCGCAGTGCGACAGTACTGTGGGCGATAGGCTGAAGCCACGTCTTGCTGGTTGAGTCCGTCAATTTCTTCCTATAGAAAACCTATGGAGTTCATCTCTGATAACATGGCTGGTCACAGAATGGTCTGGACGTTGTTGTCTGCAATGAACCGGGTGGTGAGTTATGCCACATGAGGTGAAGCGTTATCCTACTGAACCATCGATCATTGTGCAGCCAAAATTAGAAGGACACGATGACGAACAATTTCAGCGACGTATCGTTTGGCATTCAGTCGTCCTTTCTTTTGCACCAGGTCACTTCTTCTCATGATGTTTATTGCCTCACACATCAGTACTCCTCCACCACCATGTGGAAGAGGATGATCAATTATGTTCTAGGCGTAGCGCTCACGCACTCTGCGGTAAACTATTCTCCGTATATCGTGTCGCTAGAGCATAATAAATGATTCATCACTAAACCAAATCCGTCTCCAGTGACTTCCAACGGTCCATTGATGATGCGTATTCGATTACTACAGTCGGCTTAGGCGATGACGGTACGTACGAACAAGGCCTCTGTATGGTATTCTTGCCCGAAGACCAGCGTTGTGCAGTCATTTCCTGACCGTATTATCTGAGATTAGAGTACGTGTTGGCATTGAGTGGACTGTGGAGGACACATATTTAAATCGAATTCAGAGCTAACACAGCCATATGAAGATGTCTACGATAGGAATAGAGGGTCTTTCACTGCGTGACCAGTCTGCTACTGAGTCATTTTGTTGAAAACGACTCCAAAAACGCCTAATAGTGCTTCTAACCTCATTTATTGTCTGTTCACTACACTTTGTGATTGTGTAATCTGTAAGGTTCAAATGATGATATATCGTTACTTTGTATTGAGATTATCCATAATGTTGCATATATTTTTCAATTGAATTTATTCGAGTATAGCCAATCTTTTATATGCATTCAATAATATTATTAGATAGGTTTGCGCTCATTGCGTTTCACGGAATTCTGTCACAAGTTATTGCCAAAACTGTTGTCATGACCTATTTTATGATCTCGCGAATCATGAGTTGAATACAATTCAGGTAACCAGGATAAGTTAATGACCAGGTGGACAGAGTCGATATGTTTAATAATATCCAATCAGCGAATATCTTGTATAATAGTAACTCGAAGAAAAATGTGTTGTTTTTTAACATTATATTATTCCTAAAGCGAATGAACAGACGTGGCTGTAAAATGACTGTAATTATGGTGGAACAAGAGAGATCTTCAGAGCTACATTGCACTAATTTCAACACATAAATGCAAGGCTTCGACAGAAATATAATTGTGGAAAACTAAAGGCAAGTGAGGTGTGGTTAAATAAGCAGAATGAGAGGGAACATCATCGGCAGATTGAACAGGGCTATCGGAAGCGATAAATGTGAGCATGGGGTTTATGTAATAATATAAGACACATTTGTATCTTTATTTTTCTGGACATTTTATGAGACAAGGGGGTTTGGGAAACATAATTGCAACTGTTAAGATTGAAGGCAAGAAAGATCAAGGAGGACATCGTGTTAAAATAATCACAGCAGATATTCATAATTATTTTTATTGATTCTACTATAAACAGAACTGTGAAGATACATGCTCGCCTACACCAGTTGGCATGATGGCAGGTTATGATATCGAGGTACTCTTTTCAACTGTGGACGTTAGTCCAATTTGGTTATATCAGATTTTTTAACCATGATCAATAACGGGGAAGGTATTTTTACTAGTCATTACTCCACCACCTGATTTTTCAATCTCAACAACTATACTCACATTGTATACACTACGAAATGTGCATACATATATGTGTATCGCTAGTTACAAGTAACAACCCTAGATTAGGTGTTAGATTAGGTATTCGATATGTTGATTATGCTCTTCGCACACCGGACATGCTCGTAAGTGCTCAGGTCTCCGCTTCAGTAAATCTCTCAAGGCTGGAGGTTCCTGTTCTTTGTTGGTTCACCGCTTTGTTTTAAAATCATTATCATGTGTTCTCTACGGACTACGCCGATCCTCACTCCCGATTCCGCATTCTCGTTATTGCCTCGTGTTTACTTATTTAAAAATAATCTCATCGTGCGGACTCAGACGAGAAATGAGTACAGTGTGTCTGCTCGGTTCATAGGCTGACCATCTGTTGTGGTGGCGAAACTGGCTAATTGGGCGGCCGGTTCGTTCCTCTCCACACCCGTGTGTCAGGGGACAAAGATAAGCGTGAGTTTTCGCAGTGAGGCCCGTACATTAGATCTCTCTAATAACTCAACCCATCCCCTATGTGCATCACCTGTATTGACTGTCTAAATCATATGCATTAAGTCACCTAGTATCCATGTATGGGAATAGGCGTGCAATTCCAGCACGTTAAGTTCCTGCATACCGGCAAATACTCACATTGATAGATTGCTTGTGTTACGGTAAAGTCACCACTGGCTTTGTGTACTGTTCTTCCTTATGATCTGGTAGTAAAGGTCTATGCGCATCGCTGGTGACAGATGACCGACCCGTCCGTGTAAATGACAACATCTGTGTCGTCGGTACGTTTGTAGATGGGTGCCTTGACCTCAGCATCTACGCACACAGTGATGTGTTCCTTTCACTCTCTATTGAGTGTACAGACTTCGTGACTGACTGCATCTTGAAAGACCATATGAATAGATAGCAGGAGTTAAGCCTACTGGTGAGCAAATCTGTTAAACAGTATTCTCGACAAAATCCATCCAGGATTTGCCTCTCTTGAGCCTGCTTCCCTTCACACGATGGAGTTCACTGTGTAGTGGGTGGTATATGTCAGAACTGACACTGAAGTATGCACTGGTATGCCGCATATGACATCTGTGCGATATGCTCGCAAAATAAAGGATAAAGGAGATACCTCATAGCGACATAAGGTGTGTCCCTTTTGCAACTAAGGATGACACACATCGCTAGATATCTTGCTGGTTGCAATTAACAACTCTAGATATCTCCGTGCTATCGCTGGTTGCAAGCAACAACTCTAAATATCAGTTTTAGTGTTTTTTGTTTTATCATTTCCTTGCACTTGATTGTGCATATTATCGTAGTGCTCAACAGTAATGGTGACTGTTACTAGATGACTGTACAATACTTACGAATATTAACATTATTTGAATACACCAGTAACGAACATATTATACATAGATATACTTTATAGTTGCTGCGTACACAGGAGCACATTCTAGTTGTTGAAATGATAAATCCCATGTCAGCAGTTTCCTAGTGACGTCATCTGTAAAGGGAGGATAATAAAATTGACATTCGCCTATTTCCCTATGTAATTTTTTTCGTGCTCATGAAATCTTGTAAATATTTTCATTGGAACATCTTTTTAAATTTGGGGGGGGGGATGCTTGAATTACTAGCACTAAAGGTCTCGTTCTTATTTCCTAAGGATGTGGGGGTATTCCACATTCTACCTATCTAAGGGGATTTGTTAGTATTCAACACACACACATACAGACCACCATAACTAACGGGACATGTTAATATTCTGCTGTTGAGTAGTTACTGATCATTTATTACATAAATAAAACTATCATTCGCACAAGAACATTCCATTTGACGATCTTCTCTTTCTTCATGTGCCTATTGGTGCATGTGTTCTTGCTTCATCACAACATTTTCTCATTAGTCAGACGTGCCAAATTTATTATTGATTCGTTTTCTGTAAAGTAACGCTAGATTATACACATTCCTCTCTCATGTAGCTCTGTACACGCATGCATCTATTAAACACACATACACACACGAGTTCATATATTCGTACACGGCAAGTATATATTCACACACACACCCACGGACATATTCACAGGCACCAACAAATACTCACACATAACAGCATTTCACCCTACCTATCATCACATTGTTCATTTTTTTCAAAGACAATGAACATTGACTTACGCATTTATTGATTTATTGCAGATCTAGTAAGCTTAATGTTAACTGTGACCTCAACCCGCACATTCGTTCTCTGTATCTCCTTGCATATTTGACATTTCTATTTCCATGTTTAACACGTATTTGCTTCTATTCATTATTGCTGTTTGTTTTTTTCACTATTTGTGATTAGCTTCATAGCATAGACGGGTTTTAAGTCAGTGATGGGAACAAATACGGCAGTCGCGTCAAGATATTTCTTCTTCTTCTGCGTTCGTTCTCAAACACATGCAGATTAGCAGGATTTAGTCCGGAGAACGGAATGCGTTGTGTCATGGTTTACATCATTGCTGCGATATCTGCGCGTTTCGGCCTGACACATCCAACTTCAGCATGACGTTCGGTCACTGAGCCTATATGGGATGGGACAGCTAACTCCATCCCACAACCTCCTTATTTGCCTTTTACGACATGCGTGGAAGGTAAACAATGTTGCTATTCTTTTCTCCCTTTTCGGGTCCCGGCAACACATGGGCGGTCAAGATATTTATCTGGCCCGTCAAGACCGTTATCTAGCCCGTCAAGACATTTATATGGCCCGTCAATACATTTATCTGGCCCGTCAAGACCGTTATCTGGCCCGTCAATGCATTTATCTGGCCCGTCAATGCATTTATCTGGCCCGTCAATGCATTTATCTGGCCCGTCAAGACATTTATCTGGCCTGTTAGGCTGATGTAAGAGTGTTATATGCGCTGGCCCAAGAGTTAAAAAAATACTACTATATTAAATGAAGCTGTACTATTTGGAGTTGTACTACGTGTAGCTATAATACTTGGAACTGTAATATTTGGAGTTTTACTACGTGTAACTATAATACTCGGAGCTGTAATATTTGAAGTTGTACTACGTGTAGCTATAATACTTGCAGCTTTAATATTTGTAATTGTACTACGTGTAGCTATACCACTTAGAGATGTATTATTTGGAGTTATACTACGTGTAGCTATACTACTTAGAGATGTGCTATTTTGAGTTGTACTACGTGTAACTATAATGATTGGATCTGTAATATTTGGAGTTGTACTATTTGTAACTATACTACTTGGAGCTGTACTATTTGGAGTTGTACTATTTGTAACTATACTACTTGGAGCTGTACTATTTGGAGTTGTACTATTTGTAACTATAATACTTGGAGCTGTAATATTTGGAGTTGTACTACGTGTCGTTATACTACTTAGAGCTGTACTACTGTATGATATACTCCTTGGAGTTGCAAGGACAGTGAAACTTCGAATGGTCACATACAACAGCAACAATAATGGTTGCACATGCCATTCAGGATGTAGTCATCAATTCACAATATTTTGGCTGTAGTTATTTACAAGGAAATATAAGCACGATCAGTAGTTTGCCATATCTTTCTGAGCGGTTCTGATGCAAAATTACTAGTGACGGCCCCCGTGTGTTTACACGGCCCGAATGGGGAGTAAATAATAGCAACACTGTTTACCTTCCAATCATGTCTTATAAGTCGACTACGGATGTTATGGGATGGAGTTGACTGTCCCATTCTATAAAGTTTCAGTGACACAAATCCATGTCAGGCCGAAAGGTGCAGATATCGCAGCAATGATGTAAACCATGGCACAACGTATTCCGTTCTCCGGACTGCATCCTACTAATCTGCAGGAGTTTGAGAATACACGCAGAAGAAGAAGAAGACTAGTGATGGTATTTGAACCTTGTACCTTGGCAGTCACAGATGCATTTTGTATCACCTTCCCACAGGGTTGTACTAAGATATACCATACACTCTTTTGGCTCCTTACCACATAAGAGAATACACGATCGGCTTCACTGACTCAAAAATGTTGTCAGCTTCTGCTCTAAATACTTGCTAATTCTCAAATTTTTTTATCAAGAAACGATACATTCCACCAAATGTGTTACTTCTGCATTTTTCGCGTTAGAAGTTGCAGAAAAGAACTACCTGTGAATGTATGACATTGGCAGAGTGTCCTTTCTATAGCTACGCCATGTAAAGGGCGTGCTGAATTTACTCGTCCCACACAAAAACATAGTACCTACCTAGAATCGAACACTGGATCTCACGGACATGCGACCAACACTATCAGCCATACTATCAGCATTTGAATTAATTCTAATCTGTTATGAACAAGGAAAACACTACAAATTGTTAATGATTATATTCAAATTAACACGAATTTTATTTAGTCTAGAATACTTATTTCATTAGATATATTTACATCCAGAGAAAATTACTTATATCTCAAGCTATATTATATAAGCATCCTACTTTATAGACATCTTGTTGTTTCTGATGTTCCTATAACGATCATCGTGTTTCTTTACTACTTTGGGGATGCTATTATCAGAGGTTCATTTCACTGTATTATGTTTCTCTAGTTTATGTTTCACTTCACTGTATCATATTTCTCTAATTTAGACTTCACTTCACTTCGTCATGATTCTCCAGTCTAGAATTCTCTACACAGTATCATGATTATGTAGTTTAGATTTCACTACACTGTATCATTATTGTCTAGTCTAAGCTTCAATACATGTATTGCCATTTTGTAATCTAGATTTCACTTTACAATATCATGTTTGAAAATCAGAATACTAACAAACACAATGCCAATCCTGGATTTCATCAAAAGACATCATATTAAGTGGTTTTCGCTTACTTCCAGACTTCCGTCAGCCATCATCATCATCAAGTGCCGTGCCGAATGACATTGGTGATCATGTTTCTCCATGTACATCGATCTCCCATATTTAGCTTCATCTCTGTTGGTGTTGCTAATCGAAGCCGTTTAGTCAAACTTTCCAATATCTTTTCTCTGGGTCTTCTCCTTGATCTTTTCCCTTCTATATTTTCTGGTGTCACTATATTATCATTGCCTCCTCATCTCATTATGTGCCCAATAAATGTTGACTGTCTTTTTCTTATATTATCAATAATGCATCTTTCCACATCCATCCTTCTAAGACCATCAGACAGTGCCCCTCATAAAGCATTACTATACAGACACAGTGGATACAAAGCCAGGGGCAGACCTTGCAAACGATGGCTTACAGAAATAAAAGAGTCAACGAAAATAAACATAACGGAAGCACACAAAAAGACCATCTCCAGAGAACTTTTCTACCCGTGACGCTACAAGACATAAAGGGGTATAAAGCGAGAAAAAAGAAGAATATGTAGCCTGTTTCTCTATTCTAGGTTTAATTCACGGTATCGTGATTTTCTAGTCTAGATGTTACCAGATTGTATCGTGATTCTCTAATATAGTGCAATTCTAATGTTGCCTATATGAGTTCTCTCCCAGGACAATGTTTGTTTGTTCCTTACCACCGCCCCAGGTTTTATGGATCTTAGAGAAATTAAAAACATAGGATAATTGCTTCTACTTTCTTCGAGGCGTATTATATCTTATTAAATAACGCTCATACATTTTGTCTCTTATCTTACTTATGGCTCCCTCCTTCAGGACGGACCCGTACTAACAGATATATTTCTATTTAGGGTTTATTTAGTTACTAATATAATAACTCTTATAGAATTGTTGACACCATGACATTGCATTTATTAATGTGATAGACACGAATCTCAGAACAATAGGATATGCCATCAATGTGAATGCGCTCCAATCGCTGACATTGTACATCTGCTTGTGTGAGCGAGTAGCACCAAGTAATGTATGTTCTAGATACACAGATTTTGTTTGCATCTATTTACTGTTCTGTACACTAGTATCCACTTGATATTCGTAGGGCAGTTTCGGTAAAAAATTCCATCAAACATTACAAAAACTTACTCCTAGATATTTAATGATATCACTACCGCTCGATAGTATATCCATTGAACATCACACAAATTACTCCTAGATATCACTATCATTGGTCATCATCATCAACAGGTGCCATGCCGGGTGGCGTAGGCGGTCATGGCTCTCCACAGCTCTCTGTCCACAGTATTATGTATCAAAGTCGTTGTTGTTTCTTTGCCGTGCCAGGTTGTCAAACTGTCTAATATTTTCTCACGTTGTCGCCCTCTGTCTCTGGTGCCTTCAATCTTGCCTGTTGTGATTATGTTTTCTAAACCTGCCTGTCTCATGAAGTGGCCAAAAAAAGAAGATTGCCTTTTTCTTATATTGTTGATTAAGGTCCGTTTCGCATTTAACTCTTTTAATACCTCTACATTAGTTTTTCTGGCAGTCCATGGTATTCTCAGCATTCTTCTGTAGAACCACATCTCTGTTGCCTCCAATCTCCCACTTTCCAGTTTGTTTATTGTCCAAGACTCGCACCCATATGTTAGTATAGGGGTTATATAGCACTGCAGAACTCTCTTTCTCACCTCTAATGACAAGGTCATATTACACAGTATATTTTTCATTTTTCTGAATGTTGTTTTTGCCTGTCCTATTCTGCATCTTATTTCTGTTGAACTTCTTCCATCTGCTGTTATAATTGTACCTAGATATTTGAATTGGTGGACCTGTTTTAATACTATATCATTCACTATGATCATGCAAGGTGTGTTATTTTCTTTCTTTGAAATAACCATTACTTCTGTTTTCTTGATATTTAGGAAGAGGCCTTTCTCTTTGCTTTCTGTGACTACTACTTTAATTAATTTTTGAAGGTCTTCCTCACTTTTTGCAATCAGAACAGTGTCATCCGCATATCTCAAATTATTTATCAATTTATCTATCATTGGTATCTATCATTATCTATCATTGGTAGTCTGGCCATAAAACATCATCATAAATTACTCCTAGATATGTAATGATATCATCATCACTCGATGTTCTGGCCATGGAACATCACGAAATTTACTCCTAGATGTTTAATGTTATCACTACTTCTCGATAGCCTGACCAACTAACATCACACTAAGAAGTACTGCTGCTGTCATGATAGTGTGTTTAAAAACAGTTTTCTATATGAAACATCGAGTAATTACACCAATGAAAATGTATCGTACTTGCCATTTATATTATTTAACATTACTTGGTTTCTGATCAACATCTATAGGGATGCCATCTGAATATTTCAATATTTGGTCCAGCCCCTGCTGCTTGAATAATATCCACTTTTGCATCATAAATATTTAAAAAAAACTCATTAATTTCACAATGGAAACATTGTTATTATATTTTTATAACAGGAAGGCCATCTCCAGAAAACTCTTCTACCAGTGATGCCGAAGGGTAACATAATGGTTTAGCGAATAGATAGGATAGAACAATGTATTCTCTAGATCTATTGCAGCTGCTAATATTTTCTTCTTGGATCCATCATATGCATTACGTGTGAAGATTTCCTAGTTTTTAATTGGTAACCTTGGCTTATATACCAAGTGATGCAATCTTTCCAGAACGTTATCTCCAACGTGGATACTTTAAACGCTTCTTTATATTGGCAAGCAGGCCTGCATTAGCCATGGCTATGTTCATACAATCTTTGATATCGCTAACCCATTGTCTTCTTAGTCTTCCTCTTCTCTTCCCCAGAGTTCTAGCTTCAAAATTCATATTGCTCATGCTATGGTGTCTCTGATGTCTCTGCAAGTGTTAAAAACGCTGTAACTTTTTTTATGACTGTATTTATAAGTCAACCTTAATTTAAGTTCAGTACTTTAAGACATTATGTGTATCTTGTTCTCTGTCAATGACATTCGTAGCTTTTTATCTGTAGCATTGCATTTCAAATAAATCTGTCGCTTTTTATATTGCCTTTTCTCATGATATTGTCTTGAAAATTCTATTGATATTGTCAAATCCAAGTCTCGCAGCAGTATATTGCTGATCTTTAAAAACATGTGATTTTAAAAGGAATATTTGTTATTATTCCTATGCCACAGCTTTCTCATTTGTGTTAGTTTGAGTGCTGAAATTGCGAGTCTTTTTTTTTTATCTCAAGTGCACATTTCCTGAAACTATTTATATTTGCTCCCAGATATTGACATGTGTTTACATATTCCAGCTCGATATTGTCAATTTTATTTTTGGCTTGATTTTTGTTGTGTCTGTTATCATAACGTTTTATTTATGTTCGTTTAGATATACATTTTGTATCTCGCTGTATTTTTTTGTACTCTGATTAGTTGTTTTAGTATTTCAGGGTGCGTAGTAAGGCGGACTCTATCGTCAGAATAACGTATTCCTGGAATCTTATACCCTCCTATATTTCATGGGTAAAAGTAACTCTGTTTTAGTTCTTCTCTTACATTTCTCACAATATTTTCCATATAGATGTTTAAAAGGTAAGTGAATAAAGTATAACCATATCGCACTCCATTTTCACAGCGAACCATCCTGAGATTTTTCCTTCCGTTCTCCCTGCTGCTGTTGTTCATGGTACAGTTCATTAATCAAACGTATTAGGTGTTTTGGGAAGCCCACGTTTTTCGTAGTCAACCATTGCTGATGTCGTTGCACGCAATCAAACGCATTGGTGAAGTCTACGAAACATATATGTAGGTATATGGTATAGTCGCTACATCTCTCAAATATGTTCCCCATCTTGAATATGTAGTCTCATGTTCTTCCTTCTGCACGAAGCCCAGTCTGAAAATCATGAATCTCTGTTTCTAGCTTGAGTTGTATTATTTTCAGTATGATATGTAATAGTTTTTTTCCATTTTGCCATATTATTAATACTGTCCTATAGTTGGTAAATAGTTGAAGGTTTCCTTTCATTAGTAAGAGTATGTATACTGAATTGTTCCATTCTTCTGGCCATGTTCCACTTTCCCATATCTTGCGACACAATGTATGATAAATGTGAACACTAGAATCTCCACCGGCGTGAATCATTTATAATGTGAATCCATAATTTCCTGAAGCATTTCATTTTCTCAGATTTCTGAATGAGTTTCTAACTCCATCATTTGTATGCACTGGTTTTTCTCTATTTCAATAATATTCTTATTCGGTCATTGAGTTATTCCATTATGCATGTCTTGACAATATTATTTCCTTCTTTGTAGAATCTATTCTTTTTGTTAGGATATTCCCTTTTTATGATTTTGTACTCGAAGTGAAAGTTTGACATTTTTTTGAAACATTCGTTAGTATGTACATATTCAAAGTGTCATGATGTTCTCGATTTCTATATCACATTTTATTAATCGTACACATATTTTATATAACATTTCTCTAACACATTATCCACTTTCATTTTTCAATAATTACTTCGAAGTTTTGGACCCGTAGTTGTTTTGGCAAGGTTCTTAAATAGCGGTTTAACAAATCTTTGTGGATATTTGTTCTCCGTATACACGTGGCGAATGTGTAGATACAAGTTGAATTCCTATATCATGTAACGATATGGTAAGCAAACCTGTTGGTTGGGTACAACGTGTGGGACCAAAAAATGTTAGTAATTTGGAACCCCAAAACAGTATTTTCCCAGCGCAGGCGCCACTGTAAATAGCCCTTTAAAATGCACTCAAAAATGGCTTTACGTGCCGGGTGTGAGTTTCGGGATTTATTCTGTCCATCACCGATTCAACATATTAATAGCACTGTAATATATTCCACCCGAGCCTAAATGCGGTATATTTAGTACGACGCTAACACATCCTAGCTACCTCCCTCCTTGCCTCAAGTAGTACTCGAACTGAAAAAAAAAGTGAACACACTTGCCATACAAAGTGTTGCTAATTGCACATGATATTAACTTATTCCGTGTGTTTTTTTTATATGTGATGAAAAACGGTATTAAGAAATGATGTAGAATTAGCCTACTTATATAGGCTGCCAACACCGAACAATATCAGCATATTAAACGTACATAATTGTCTTCTAACAAGGGGTTGGCATATCCATTCATATATACTTGAACATCCACAATATGTGCCGTTCTGTCGACGACTGGTTGTGGTTGCAGCAGTAGTATCAACATCAATTGTAGTAGTCTTGTTACATACTGGTATTAATTCCACCAATAAAGACATACTCGTTAACTCTATTAACTACTAATATATGAATATGCGATAATCCTGCAAGTCAAGTTACAAATTATTTTCAAGCCATGTGTATAAGATATTTAACATGCTCTTCTTTATAGGTCTGTTTGTGACATCTGTTGGCATTTGAAACACAATCGAAATGCTTATGCATTTCCCGGCATGAGTCTCTCGAAGATTATTTCGTTACTAGCTTTAGTCTCAACATGATGTAATAGTTCTTTGTAATTCATTGTCATCTAGTTGTTGATTAGACCATCGGTTCTTAAACGTTTAGTTCTCACGGACCCCCTTTAAATATCTGTGTCTACCGAGGATCCCCATAATATCTCATACTTTATAATTGTCAGATAGTATTTACTTTATAAAATTAGGAAACGGTGTACCCAGTGTAATGATACTCTTTTGCTAGTGATACTGTTGTGCTAATAATAATGTTGTGCTAATGATACTGTGCTGTTAATGATTCAGTGCTACAATTGATACTGTTGTTCTAATGGTACTATTCTGCTAATGCTCTGTGTTGCTAAATATACTACTGTGGTAATGAACAATTATATTTATTTTGAAATGTATCTTACAGTCCAATTTGAAAGAATACACACATCTACGACCTATAACTCTCAATTATTTTCGATGTGTATTTCTATTAAATGTACACCTAGGGAAGTCGCATCATGTGCTAAACACAAATACTATACATCTTTATGGTGCTCACATAGTCAAGGTGAAGTAATACCCAATTATATCCATTTACATTTTACTATGCATCAATTTATCGACTATCTTTCAGAATCAGTTTTACCAGTATTCTATAATCATCTTCTTCAGCGTTCATCCTTACACCCCTGTTGGATTTCTTTTAGCAGGACAATGATCATACTAGATTTCCAGCAGGAAGTAGTTCAGAGATTGGAAATGCGTTGTCTCACAGTTTTATTTGCGACAATATACCGACACATCCGTCTTCGGCTGTATTCTCCAATCAGTTCGCTCATATATCAATTTAAACTGATTACTGAATGTGCTGTGAACATTTACTAATGTTCTGTTATTTTACTTGTATTTATGATAATTTATAGTTTTATTATAGCTATAAATTATAATACTATTTCTTAATCTTCGTGGACCAACTGAGAGGACATCGCAAACCTCTGGGAGTAAGTGAGCATCTCCGGACACCGTGACCACCAGTTTAAGAACCGTTGAATCATGCCTTTCAAGAAATTCTTTATAATTAATAGCAGAACTATCACAAAACACAATGACATGTACAATATTTTTAGCGTATTCACATCACTTATGCACGCCCGGTTGAACAATATTACAATTTGTTTAATTTGCGCCGCACAAAGGACCAACTTACTGGATCATCTGTAAGAGATTTTCATAACTGGTGACCCTGATGTCTATCTTCATGTCACTGAATCTATTTCCTCGTCTTCTTCTCTAACACATGGTTTTATGTGACATTACTATTCATATTACATATTCGCTTCACCTGTGTTCCTCAGTCTAATCTCTTAAATTTCATAGAAATTTAAAATGACGTGGTTTGTTTCTATTTTTCCGCCTATGAATTAGCCATATTCTATACACGGTGTGGTAATTTGCCTGAGTTATGACCGAATTTCCACCAGGTATTACTCTTAAACTGGCGTGCCACAACGTGTGTATTTTTTTACTCAATTACTTGTTTCAGTTAAGTTTTTCCATTTTCATAAAAATAATTGTAATCACAATATGAACATGAAGATTTAGACCGTGACTGCTTCACTTCAATGAATATCGGAGACTTATTTACTACGACCGTAATTGTATTCGAATCTCATTTCATGTGTGCAAATAATAGATGTGACCAGCGTACAAACGAGTTGATAACATTTACAACTTCATGTACCGTACTGGTCTAATGTGTATTACGTGTACATTTCAGATATTCACACGTTCTGGTAACCATTGAGTAATTCTAACGTTCTGATAATCAAATAGTAATTCTAGTGTTCTAGTAATCATATATTATTCCTTGCGTTCTGGTAATCATATAGTAGTAATAGTGTTCTAACATTGATAGAGTAATCCTAAAATTATGATATTGGTATTGTAATCCTAAAATTATGATTGTGGTGTTGTAATCCTAAAATAATGGTAGTGGTATTGTAATTCTAAAATTATGGTAGTGATATTATAATCCTAAAATTATTGTGATCATAAAGTCAAACGTTCTGGTAGTCATAGAGTAATCCTGGAGGTGTTACGAACAATTAACGTCCACGAAGGCCGGCTTCTGAACACCATATTAAAGAAAAAGATAGTTTTTCGGTCACATTAAGATACACGACGGCATCGAGAGAGTAGAAGGGATGATAGAAGGCAAAATCAGCAAAGGCCGCCCGAGATGCCGTTGTACAAACGACATTCAAGAATGTCTGCGCATGTCACTAGAAGAGGCAGGACAACTTTTCAAGACCGCGTTGAATTCAAGAGAGCCATAGGGAAGATTACATTCTGATAAAATATGTCACCTGCTGATGATGATACATGAAATGTTTTTACCGTGTTTATCATGCCAAACATAGACATATTTATTAATTGTATATCTAGTGTGTGGTGATATTTGATATCAATTTTAGCACATGTAAGACAGTGCAAAGTGAGCACATGTACGACAGTGCAAGTTGAGCACATGTACGACAGTGCAAGGTGAGCACATGTACGACAGTGCAAGGTGAGCACATGTACGACAGTGCAAGTTGAGCACATATACGACAGTGCAAGGTGAGCACATGTACAACAGTGCAAGGTGAGCACATGTACGACAGTGCAAGGTGAGCACATGTACGACAGTGCAAGGTGAGCACATGTACGACAGTGCAAGGTGAGCACAAAAAAGACAGTACATAGTGAGCAAGGTGAGGGGTTCGTTTTACCAGCGGGATGAGTGAATAATCAGCGTATCTTTCCATATCCATTGTTATTATGTCCGGAGAACAATGATATCGATTAATATTTGATGAATGATAGTTAGCATAATACTGTTCGATTATTATTGCCTGTTTGATCGTCAGTGCATGTCATGCAGTCTAATTTAATCGCTCAAGATTCATAAAACTATCTATTAATTTTTTTTCAAGATCGTTGGTGACTCTTTGGCGTACAACATACTTTCACACTGTTTATCCTGCTTTCAATATTGGATGTTGTATAATGTAGCCTAGTACTTTAAACCTAACTCTAATACAGTGGAGGAAAAGTATGCCATAATTAGGGTAAAGTGATCTGAAAAAGTGTGACAATTGTTGTTAACGTGGAGCTGACATAAGGTGACTTTAATAACACGTTTGTATACATGAATAAAATAGTTTCTCAAAAATATCTCTACGAATATCAAATAAACCATGTAGTTATTTCGTACTTCATCAACTAATACGTTATTTATGGTGAAGTTGATTAAAGGCGTTGGATATCAATAAGCAGGGTCTTAACTAAGTTCTGGTGTAAAAACTATGAAATGAGTTGTAGCTGCCATGTTATGTGTGCTTCTCTCAGCATTCTCTCGTTAATTGCATATGCGATTGGCGCATTGTAAGCAAATTTGAACGTATTTATATAACATATATTCACTGAAACCTTTATTGCCTTTCAGCGTCAGGGGGTAAATGATTTTCTGGTGACCGCCCACTTGTGTGCTAAGTATATTATCGAATTTGTTGCCTCCTTTGTTTCATTGGTCCATCGTTTATGTAGTCGGCCTCTAGATTTGCCTTGACTGTATCTGTGTAGCATAGCTTGCTGTGGTATGCCGGCTGGTGGTAGTCTGCCAATGTGTCAAAACCATTTGATCTGTTGTCTCTTAATATATTCCAATATTGGGGGTGGTGTCTGTTTTTGTCGAATATCCTCATCTCTCACTTTGTCTCTTAGCGATATTCCTAGGAACTTGCGTAAACATACCATTTAATCTGTCACTAGTTTACGTTTGTATTGTGTTGTCGTTGTCCATGCTTGGAATTGGTAGCACAGCGTTTGCATAATACTTTTTATGAATAGTGTAATTTTGGTGTTTAAATCTACATTTTGTTTATGAAGATTGGTGTCATTTGCCTTAGGGCTTGGTATGCTCTACTAAATCGATTGTGCGTTTCATTGCTGCTCATGGCGTCTGTATCATCAAGATACGACGACCAAGAACAACACTACTGACGTCCACATGACCTTTCTAAATATGGAGATAATCTGAAAGGGTTGAAACTAGGTCAGAATCGAAATAGCAATAGCGGAAACTATACAAAACACGCCCAAATGCATATGAGTCCGACCGACAAACAGAGAAGCGATAAAACAAAATGACATCATCCAACTGGGAAGACTAGGATTTAAAAATTTAACAATAAATTACTTTAAAACTATGGAAACCATATATCTCTTTCATTACGCAAGGAAAATTTTCTTATGCACATTAATATCCAATAGATATACGTAACTAATTCACTAACATTTCTCGGAGTAACATTGACACCAGACTCACGTGGAAACCAAACCTCGGGAAAATTAACGCTAAAGACTCAAACACTTGTAGTTATGAAAAATAGCAATCAGTCACGTCTTCGGGAGTGTATTCAAAAAAAAATACTAAAACAATTATATACATGGACTGTGAGAACAATTATGAAATACTCATCTAACTGTTGAGCTTCTACAAACAAAGAGTCGACATCTCGGCATAATTAAAATCAAGGGACTTCGAATAATACTTGGAACATTCAAAAGCATGGCCAAACTGTCGACAGCACATCTCTAACTATACGAATTAATAATTTTCTTACATATGCGGAAGACTGTGCCGTAAATTCCAACTCTGAGGTTCATCTACAAATTATTATAGGCGTATTCTCCAACGCGTGTACCGACACTTGACTTACTATTAACACGGAGAACACAGAAGTTATGTTTCAATCAGCACCTGGCAAAATCTGTCACTAGCACTACATAAAAGTGAATTGCTTATTACTAACAGTCTATGAATAGATTCACATACCTAAGTAGCACACTATCGCACAATACTACAGTTGATTATGAAGTGTATACACGGATCGCCAGGGCAAGGAACACGTTCGTTAGATTGTACGCAAATGTGTAATATAGAATTGACATTAATCTACAGACTACTCTGGCATTTTATAGAACGGTGGTACTTCCAGTGATGTTATATGCTGGTGAAACATGGACTGTGTATAGTAGACACGTTAGGAAACTCAATCACTTTCACACAACTTGTCTCAGAAAAGTGTTCAACATCAGGTGGCAAGGCACGATTTGGACATCATCATATGTAATAGACGAACAAAAACAGGTATGTGACGAAAATACCCAATTATCTTACTATACGAAAAATCAAGAAGGCTGGAATAACACATCTAAGCAGAGCATTTCAAGAAAAAAAAATATTAACACAACTCTGATTAAACGCCCAGGCTACCTAGCAAGACAATGATGTATACAATACGTTAAATCATTTGAACCTGATGTTAACATGTTCCAGATTCAACTTCTAGACTATGAACACTGAACCAAGACACCACAAAACAATATTCTCTGAAATATGCAACGTGAACTTTAAGATCACGGAGACAGAGACTGAACAGAGATATTCATCATTTCAAATATTAAATCCCAATATCCCTGAAATATATGAACGCATATTTACGCAGACGGACCAGCAAATAAATCCACAACACATGATGGCAGTGGAATATACATCATGTTTCCAGACGACACCACACACAAAGCAATAATATGTCACAAGAATAGAATGCACACATTTCAAGGCAGACAACTGTCATGCTCACAGCAAATATTCAACAACCGAGAGTCCATACCATACAGAATTGTAATCTTCAGTGCTTCAAATTCGTTTTACAAGGCACCCAAAATACCAAAGCAGACAAATGCATTCAAAACATCACACAAAATGTCATCCAATTATACAGAAAAACTAGAGTAGTAGCGCACCAGCTCCCTGTGCATCACTGATTATGAAAACGCAGAATTGTAAAAAAAATATCTCAAATACTGCTTACTTGGCAAATACCGGGAACAATGTCCATCAAGCCGCTTCACGCTAAGTTACAGGAAATAAAATTCTCTGTTAAAACAATGTATGAGACATAAGTGAAGAGAACTAAATGGAAACTATAGACCCGAGCAAGGTAACATTACCAGGTAAGCACACTTTAAAAATGACAAGGACATAATGCTTCGTCTAAGAACGGGGCACTGTCGTCTAATAGCAAACTTGCACCAATTTAGTATCATGGAACCTGCCTCCTGTATCTGTGGAGCGACATCATTGACACCAAAACACATACTACATAATTGTGCCAGTTTCGCTGTTCACAGAAAAGTAATCTCGTGTACGGTAGGGAGATTCTCTGCAAAACAAATTGTGGGGAACCCAAGATGACCTAAAGTAAAATGATCTATACATATGCAATATTGGACTGAATTTTTAACAATAGACCGCAACAGAAGAAGAAGACATATTATATGCGTTTATTATAGTCTCTGTATTCTTCTAAAGAACCATATTTATTTTTCTCCACTTTTCCATTCGCACGTCTATTATCTGTCTTAATATTACATTCACCAGTGTATTATCTGTCGTAATATTACTTTCACCCGTGTATTATATGTCCTAATATTACATTCACCCGTGTATTATCCGTCATAATATTGCATTCATCCGTGTATTATCTGCCTCTAATATTCCATTCACCCGTGTATTATCTGCCTCTAATATTACATTCACCCGTATATTATCTGCCTCTGATATTCCATTCACCCTTGTATTATCTGCCTCTAATATTCCATTCACCCGTGTATTATCTGCCTCTAATATTCCATTCACCCGTGTGTTATCTGTCTCTAATATTCCATTCCCTCGTGCATTATCTTTCTCTAATATTCAATTCAACCATTTATTATCCTTCTCTAATATTTTATTCACCATTTAATTATCTTTCTCCAATATTCTATTTACCCGTTTATTATCTTTAATATTCCATTCACCCGTTTATTTATAGTGTGAGACTTATAATCACCAGTTAATGTTATACTCGGTACTGTGCTGCATCCACATTCTTATTAACATCCAACCTCTAACGAATGCCAAATGTTACACCATATTTATTATTAAAAGTGATGTCATCCCTACCCTATTCTACTACTTATCCCTGGACGTTTTCAACTTGATATTATCGTTGTCCCTAAATATCTGAATTAGTAGACCTGCTTTCTTGAGTGGTTCTCTTATATCCTGCATATTGTTTTCTTGAGTCAATACTATTCATTAACTATTGACTATAATTGTGACTTTTCTGACATGTGGAAATATAGAATAATGTCACATATTTAAAGAACATAATATCAATATCAAGCACTGAACATATGCAAGTTGTAGGCGGAAATTATAACTTTATAAATAAACGTAAACACATTTTACTATAACAATCAATTATTTAAATACAATTAAATAAACACGTTTCTGTATTGCCGCCTATGAAACATTATTCAAACTGAAATAGAGAATCGGATGAAAATTATGCCATAAAACTTGATGGTCAAAGAGTTAATAAATAATGGTATTTATTGTAAACGTTATCATCATAAATTTGCATATGTATACATGTATATATATATATATATATATATATATATATATATATATATATATATATATATATATATATATATATATATATATATATATATATAATATGTTTGATATTTATCATGTATCTGGGTAGGTGGTAAAATTCCAGTTAATAAAGTTGGATAATTGTCATGCCAAAAAGTAACATCAGTGTTAGAATGAAAGATAGCATGTTTAAGTAAGATGTGCTTTCTATTAAGATGCATTTCTGTGAGTTGATCACTGCTGACATGGAGAGTCGGACACATGCCTTCGATTACAGCTGTTGTAGACAAAATAATGCATTCCCAAAAGATATCATGCCACAAATGTGTTAGTAAAAATTATAAATGCATAAAGGCAAATAAGAATCTGTGTTTTCAATATTTAAAACGATGATAAATTGTTCGTCCACAATCTATTCCTATAATGTAACAAAAATCATCACCAACGCCACAAAGTTTGTACTGCGTATAAGTAGTAATATTGATTGAACAATATTTGAATGTCTACAAGAACACATATATGTGTTACATAAGTTACACGATCACCTTTGACTAAGTACAACATGAATCGCATTGAAAGTCGACTAACAACAGATTTGCTGTGCGGGCAAAAAATGTAACATTTGAATTTTAATCATGCAAAGCAGAAGATATTGAAAGATATAGACTGTCCATAAAATATGTTAAAGTGTTAAATATAGGGGAGGGAGGGGGAATGCTGGCATCTATGATAAGGAACATTGGGGATTGACAAAATTTGACTTTAATTTAACTATTTGTATACACCAATTAATTTGTGTAAATTCGAAATGCATTTCTAAAAATAGTGAAACAAGTCATGTTGTTTCTTCGTTATTTTAATGCAAATATATTTCTGGGGAGGGGGTTTTGTGTTAATTTTTTTGGACTAAGATACTACCCTGAATTATCGAAAGTTGTTGACAAGGGGTGGAGAGGGCGTCACACATTGTCCAAAAATGTATGTACTTTATGGGCAGCCCCTATATAAATACATATTAGATATGACATCCATTCAGTGTTTTGGTTCCGCGTGGTGTTTGCACTATTGTCAAGATGATCGTGGGTAGGACAGGTAAATGGATGTAGGTAGCTATTGGCGGACAGGAAGCAAAGATGGTACAAACACACACACACACACACACACATATGATGCGTTATACATTATTATAAGTCAAGTCTGTTTAAATCCATCCTCAAGAACCGAGACAGTCAGTCGTATAGAGGACCTTCCACCAGAATTAATTAGGACCCCATTCGTTACGTTTATGATTATTGTGGGCTTTCGGTTAATCAATATTTATATCCTTGAAGTCCCTTCGCCTATTTTTGGCATGCGATTCGCAGTATGTACATAGTGGCCAACCGGATACCCAACAATAACTAAACATCATAACGAATGTGAGTCATAGTCCATTCTACTTGATGTTCTTTATTGAAACGGCCGTGTCAAGAACTGAGCTCTCGTATACGTCTGTTCAATAAAAAATGAAAAGCGAGAGAGTTTCTCCAGGAGTTATCAGTACGAAGACGGCACCACCTCTACGTTCTTTGAACTGTTATGACAATAAAAAGAGAAACTAAAAGACAGTTCCAAACGTAAATTACTTCACAGGGTCTTTTTTTGACAGAGTGATTTATTACAGTAACCAAATCATGTAAGAATAGTCCAACTTTTTAAATGTCTATTTTATTGCACTGAGATTTCGTGACTCGGAGATTTGAAAAGTTGTAGCTAAGGATACCGATCTAGAGATTTGCATGATACGCACTAGTCATCCACCTCCCTCAATTAGTATTTCGTGCGCATATCGAGTGATCCAAATGCGTAGATCGTTGTCTGTGTCGGTATATTGGTCTGTATTGGAATTTCGTTCCGTTTATTTATGTTAGCCTTTTGTTCCGAAGAAACTTGGTCACTGATCCTTGCAATCAATCAATCAATCAAGTGCCATGCCAAATGGCGTAAGTGATCATATTTCTCCGCGACTCCCTGTCTCTTGTGTTGTCAATAAGCTCGGTTGCAGAGTACACGTAAAAGTATACATGAACTGATGTGATGCGTGCGGACAGTATCACTACTTCATCATCATCAAGTGCAGTCTTCGCAAAGAAAGTTGGATGCACCAGACCTCCAGCACCCCATGCCTATTGTTCTGGTGGTGTACTCTACTAGTCTGTAACATTTTCATCTTTTGATGTCACTTCTTCACTTATATCTCTGCCTACCTCTTACTTGCGTCCCCTCGACTGTGCCCTCAGGTAAGATCAACAATGACCATGAATAATATTAGAATAATAATGAACTATCTTAATAAAACTAAAAAGCTTTGAATGAGTCGAAAAAAATATTGTATTTGCTTGATCTTTATTTCATTTAATAATTCTTTATATTACTTTCTTCATATTAAGTGTTTTGGAACACCATTGTTTGTTTTCTTTTCTGTCCATGATGTTCTCCCTATTCCTTCTATATATCCACATCTAAAAGACAGTAATTGTATCTTATAATTGTTTACGTATTGTCCATGTTTCTTAGCCATACATAAACATAGAATAGATGTAGCATTTTATAATTTTCATTTATTTCGTGTATGTATTATTTTAAATTTTTAATGTTTTTCGCACGTCACTGAAACTACTTTTAGCCATTCCTATTCTCATTTTAAATTATGTTTACCATCTTCCCTCATTTGTGACTATGTGTCAAAGATATTGACAGTGTTCTATTTCTTGCAGTTTCTCAAATTGTATTTTTATGTTTAGCACCTGTTCTTCTGTGACTTTATTGATTATCATGGATTTTATGTTTCGAATATTTGTGTCCAGTCCATATTCTTTGCTTAATTTATCGACTTGATATATTAGTCTTTGCAATTCATGTTCACTTTCTGCTAAAAGAACAATGTTATCTGGATATCTCACGTTATTTATTATTTTCCCACTGATTTTGAGTCCTCGTATTCCTTCTATAAGTTTAATGATATTTTTTGTGTGTGTAGATATTAAATAGGGTGAATGATAATATACATTCTTGCCTTTCCTCTCTTTTTATTTCTATGTTTGGTAAGTTTTAGGGAAGTCATGTACTATAGATTTGCATGCGCACGATCGCTGAAGTGATAGACCAGTGACTCTGAACGTATATTTAGCCCATCTTTGTAGATAAGATGCATCCGTTACCTCCCATCCCTAGTTACCTAAAATATTGTCGCAGACGTGGTTCACGGATCACCAGTGTTATCTAAACTGTATCGATATAGAAGCCGATATTTTTCGAGGAAATGGTACATTTAATATGAACCAAATCACACACTCCTCTAGAAGGTACAGTTCCCCCCCCCCCTGCATTTAAAATATATCTGTGTGACATCCCAGCATGCTGCATTATCACTCAGGCATGCAACGTGGAGGCATTGGGAACCATACCACTGAGACATTATGTTATTTTAGTTGTGAGGGTTTAGCTATGGGTACAAACATGGAAGCTAAACTAACTTCGCTGCAACGGTGCATTTAATGTCATTATCGTGTTCACAGCAGTCACAACCTAATAATGTTTCAATATTTCATGCACCATTATATTATGTAGTAAGTAAATCATTCACAATAAACAAAATACGTGGTTAAGACTACTTTGAAAAGAAATTGCTCCGCTCTATATATATATATATATATATATATATATATATATATATATATATATATATGCATATATTATCCACCCTTGATTACGGCACACATGTATCCATACAGGTAAACCTAATATCGAAGCCTCAAGCTTGCACTTGTATAGGTATATAGTTATTAACCAGTAGCCCGTGGATCTATCACATTACTTCTTATTGAATCATGGGGGAAATAATCTTTCAGCATTGATCCCTGGTCCAGTTCACTTTGAATCGATATATTCAGCAAATTTCATTCACGAGTTTCATATATGGCCTGCAATATTGTGTTGGTAATGAATTTGGGACCTGTTCTAGTATTTTTTCAATAATATAAGAACAGACTTAAGTCTAACGTGGACAAAAACTTTCTGGTTATATATGTCGATGTCGTGTATCCAAAGTTAGAACTGAAATCAATCTGATGTGGGCATGTGTAACTGTGGTGTTAAATATGGATTATAAACTTAGTTATCTTGTGTGATATATGGTGCTTTTTCCATTACTTTATTTTTGAGACAGCTACACGCACACACAAACACAAACATACATAGACACACATACACACACATACCACATACATATATATATATATATATATATATATATATATATATATATATATATATATATATATATATATATATATATATACAAACACACATACACATCATATTCGATATTTACTAGTACATCCAATATTTCGTTGTTGTATTTTTTTAGGAATATGATATTATTTGCAGTTGTATTTCTATTACTACAAAATACAATCTCACATAATAAAAACTAGCTCTTCACCTGTTTAAGACATCAAGGACAACTTGCCAGTTCTTACCTGCTTATTATTCAGGATACTACCTTACAGCGGAATTCCTTAGACTAGGTGCATGCAGTTTCAGCGCATCAGCATCTGTTCTGAGCTGGTATTGCACATCAATGTATTGTTAATCTTCAGTGAAATGGCTTGTCTCCAGTCAGTTTGATCTCTAATCGTCGTGTATGCCTCGGATCATGAGTTTAAGTTCTCGATTTCGTTGTCATGTATACCAATATTCTTTTGGATATATATATTGTGTTATAGGTGCACCTTCCAATTATGTGCATTTTACTATCCGCAATACATAAATTAAATTTGATCCATGTTTTAATTAACGCGAGAAATATGGCTGTGTTTTCACACAAACTAGCAAAGCTTGTTCTATTGTGTTTATTGACAGTTTTGGTTGGAGCGTTCTCATCTTTTTAATGCGTGCTTTCGATATATTAACAATGATTATATTATATCTATATGAATGGCTTTGGTGTGTTAAATTTGCAATATATGAGCGAAGTGTATTTACACTTACAGTTTTAGTAGCAATGTTTTGAAGTCATTGGACTTCAAGGACACAGGGAAGTCCCGACATAGAAATGTGCATTGCATACATTATTTTTTATTTTTTTTAAATATTGAACAAGCATAAGTACTATTATTCACTCTGTCGATTTGCATTCGAACATCCTTTTATTGGGTCTGCCAATACCGTCAATCTTTCACAGAAATTATTGTACTTAAACGGTCTTATCAGATTGAACTAGCCAAGTCCGTTAGTGTCGTCAAAAAATGTGAACACAGGCGTGCCGTTGTCAACACAATAATTTATATTTTATTCATATATGCAAATGTGATGTAGTATTTGTTATGCAAATTAGTAACTGCCTTTTTTGATGAGTCACATCCTATTCAATTGCAGAATAAGTTCACTTATCGTTACGTCAGAATCATGAAAATAATTTAGATTGAAGCTCACGTGATCATGTCACGGAAAAATTGTAATATTTCTTATCGAAACGAAAAAAACCGTTATTCAAAATAAGTTAGTTCCTATGATAAGTTTAATACACGAGACTGTTATCGAGCTGCAATCTGTCTTTGCTCGTAAGAGACCACCATTATAATGGAGTTCCATACTTTATTCTTTTGACTTTGAAAAGCTCAGTATATGTTAGAAACATTGCTTTACACGACCAGATTTGACATGATGTGCATAGAGTCATGATTATCCCAGAATTTATGGTATTCGAAAAATGGTTTATTCTGATTGCACCGAATGAAAGTCATACTTGGAATGCAATATGTGGAGGTTATTATTCTCAGATCTAGGATGTAATCATTATTATGACATATATAATATTAGAATATAGCAAGATTAAAATATTATTTTCAGGACCACAGTAAAATAACCTACACTATGAAACAACACTTACACACCAACATGTATTCCCTGTAATTTTTGTTTCACATCTGTCATTATTTGTTGTTATATTTACACGATATTTATACTGTTCTACTTGTTGTAGTTTATATCCACGTATTTTATGTTTAGCACCTGTTCTTCTGCGATGTTGTTGATTATCATAGTTTTCGTTTTCTAAAGTTTATGTTCAATTCATATGCTTTACTTGTTTTATCGACTTTATCTTGTAGTTTTGTAGTTCATGTTCACTATCTGCTTCAATAACAGTGGCATCTGCCTATCTCAGATCGGTTATTATTTTTCCACTGATCGCGAGTAATGGCATTATACGTGTTTAAATATATATTTTGTGTAGATATTAAATATGCTTAGTTATAAAATACATACTTGTCTTATTCCTCTTTTTATTTCTATGTATGACGATTATAATTTTCTGTTCACACCTTATTGATTCAGTATGTTCGCAATTCGCATTTCTAAACACTCCGAAGTCTTTTCCATCTATGTCTATTTCATGAAGCCATTTGATTAATTTTTCCTGTTAGACTCTGTCAAATGTCTTGTTTTAGTCTATGAAGCAAATATAGATGCTTTTTGAATCTACAATTGTCTTACTTGTTTTCTAGAACTCAATATTGCTCATCTCGAAGTTCTGGATTCATTTTTACTTCATTTGTTATACTAACATATGTATAATAATTTAGTGACATGACTCAGGAAACTAATAGTTCGATACTCTCCACAATCTACGACATCATGTCTTGTGTGTATTATTGTCATCGGCATCATGTCATACAGGGCATATAGAGAATGGCATAATATGGTTGGGTAGAGGTGACTGGAGAAAGTGTGGTATCCCTGGAAAACTACGAATATCACGTAATGAACATCTTGCTTACACCTTTTAGTCTTCATATTGTTGGAATGGTACTGAAACGGAGAGATGAAAACGTATTGCAGACTCAAAGTTTAGGTCAGATGTTGAGTACGTGATATTCCTAGCTTTCCAAGGAGAACACACTTTCTCCCGTCACCTCTATTCATCCATATTCTGCCATTCTTTAGTTGCGCACATTTTCGCCAATATCGATCTCCGCACTCTGCAGTGTAACAATGCCTGTATTGATTATGCTTTTATTAGGCTTTCATATATTATATATATATTATTCCAGAACAGTGCCGTCAGTCTCAGAATTCTCCTAAAATGTGTTTATTCTTTCGCTGTTTCTGACCCATGCAAGGCATGGGAGAACACCCATGTAATAAATTGCACAAATGATTTGTTCACTAACGTAACAAATTCTTTTCTTAACATGCATTTTTCTATCTTACTCGGCATACGTTAGGAGTCTGAGCATATCACGGTGTGATTAGAAATTTCAGACATCAATCAACTAAGTTACAGCGGTTCAGTCATCTTGAAAGAATAATTTGTTTTTCATTAGTTTATAAATCATATATGAAGAGAGGAAAAGCTAGCCGTGTAGAACTAGAGTACGCTGGATCCGCAACATCAAAGAGACATTACACGAGCACCAAATAACATTATCTGAAGCTGCCAAAAAAGCGAGAACAAGAACACTGTATCTTTCTCTTCACCAGTAAAGGGTAAAAGAGGGAGAAAAGAAGAATCAACTAAGTACCGTTGCCACCAGTTTGTTCTAGTTGGTTAGTTGGTTGGTTGCTGATCCAGCGGTCCAGGGGCTCATGCCCTTTGACCTAATGCCGTTAAATGGCATTATATTGCTGGGAAGTCTGTGGATTTTCGGCCCATCCCGTGATAGAACCAGATAATAACTATCACACCTCCAGGAAGGTAGGTTTCAACCTATGCGCTGCTCCTAGCCACTGCAGCCAAGATTGGGTTTATTGTGCTCATTCCCCGCCACCAATCGACTACTGGTTATGCCAAACTTCTCTATTGCTCCAAGCATGCAACCAAATGTTCAAGTCAAAAAGATTGTCACATCCTGATTTACTATGCTTCTATGATTGGTTTGAGGCATAGGAAAAAACAGTGTTGTCAGTTTCCTCCTCCCCAGTGCTGCACAGAACATCTCTGGCTCCCTCCCAACCACAGAGGATGCATACATATATATTCAGATATACATGAAACACATTTCAACAACAAAATAAAAGCATAATTGTATAGATGACGTGCAATGAAGCTTCTCTAAGAAAATAACCTCAATATAACGGCATGTCATCCACTAAGGTTTTCTGTTGTTGGGTGGTATGTCTAGTGGGCCATTGGTGAGACCCACAGACGCAACCACATGCGTGTTTGTTGTAGTAGAACCATGAATATAGATCTCAAGCAACCATCATGTATATATATCCACTTTCCTAGATGTCATTCAGCAATAGTATCACTTGAAGATGATAAGATATTTTAAACAACAACTGGAAAGTGAATTTGAAAGTCGACAGTTAACAAGCATACAACTGTTATATACAAGTTTTAGTATTGATCAAGAGATGAACACTATGCACCTGGTCGTGGTCATGGTACTGGGAATTTGGAGATTCGTTGCATCCAATCATATAGCATCTTGACAGCACTTCATGTGCAATTTAAACTTTTCAAGATCGTTTTGATCGTATAGACATCGTGAGAATCCCAATGCCATGTCACTTTATTGAGCTAAACATTCATATGTTCTTAAATCTGACGTCGTTATTTTCATAGATCAAGCGAGTGTTTCCTGTCTTCCGTAGTTAAGTAGCAGTAGTAATAGTCGTAGTTTTTTTTGTTGCTGTGTATAGTTGTATAACTATTACATAAATCATCGCAACTAATTCCTCTTGAATTAAGTCAATATCTAACATGGTTTGTACCAATCATGCACACCTACTGAAAACTAATACACTGAAATCAACAGTAACGCACAGTTAGAAGTGGATATATTTTAGGAAACGCATATGTTATGTGACTTTCATTATGACTTTCCTAAAGGTGACGCCATTTTGTTACAGGCGGAATTCACCAATCAGATCACTTTGTATCAAAGATCTTAGCTTTAGTAATAGGATGGTCCTTCGTGATTTCCAGTAGGATGTAGTCCTGAAATCCTGAAGTCGTTGCTTCGTCGTTTTTATGTACATCAATAACCCAACACATTTTACCTCGGCGTTCGTAACATATACAGTCAGTGTTTTTCTTGGAAGTAACACATACAAACGCACACACACACACACACACACACACAATAGCACTAAAGTATGCACGCACGCGTGCGCACACACGCACAGAATATAGGATCTACTGAAGTTCTAAGTGAAATGACAATCATATTTGATAGACAGCAACACATGTATTATTTATTAAATTCTAAGTCATATTAACTATGTTAGGCTGGCTTCAAGACACATCTGATACATGTCCAATTCTTTCAATCTGACGCACATTTGGTATGCGCAATGAAACAGACTATGGTATTGATACGCACATTGACAGAGTAAAGAATAGTACCGCTGCGTGTTATTTTTACTTCCAAGCTTTTGATGTTCCTGAAAATATGTGTAAGTAAAATACTAAAATGATTGGGGACTAGCTGATTCCTACTAGCTAGAGTGCTCGTACCCATTGATAATATATAGTCAAGGAAAGGAACGGTATCTAGAATATGCACTTCAATGTATCTAGTATAACGTTGCTTACACATATTATATCTATGTGCTTCCTCTTTGACGAGGTCATTCTCTTGGCTAAGTATCGGTTGTATGTGTTCGACTTCTTTCTTTGACTAATAATATATGCATAAATGTGTATGTATTTACATTTTACGTGAATTATGTATCAATGTGGGTAGAACGTGTAAATAATAATAGATATTCCATTAGTGAACGAGTATAGTTCAAGAAGTGAATAAGTTACCAAACAAACCGTGAGCAGGGATTGCTAATTACAAACACGAACCATGCAGGCGTTTTTAAGACGGTTTGGTTGCAGTCGATGTGTATCTAGTCTTGAAGATCAAGACGAGGGTGTGGATAATAACAATAGAGGAAAGAAATTCTCGGACATGGGAGATAATAGACAGAAAGAAGACGCCAACACAACAAGAACGAGCGGACTAACAACAAGACAAGCGTTTTCTCTCAGGCAGTCATGGAAAGCTATTATGAGAGATGAAGTTGCTTTTGGAATAGAGATGTTTATAAGGTAACAGTGTGTCATGTCTCTTCATCCTTCATCTGCTTGGTCCTCTATGATTATAAATTATCTGTTTTGTGTTTGTCAGTTTAAAAAAAGGTAGCATATCCCATACATGGTGTAGCCATCAACACAACATTTTTGGTTGTATTAATGTTCTTTGCAGTAGTTACGGCCAGTGCTTTCTGAACGATCCGAATAGAGAATTGCCTCAGGCGGGTTTCGAACTCGGTACTTTAGCCGTAACATAAGTGGTCTGTATAACGCTCGTACAGTATTTATCTACAATGAACGATAAAACGACATAATGCCCCAATGGAAGCAAATGTGCCACAATTTCTTATTAAAACAAGCATGCAGTAACATAAGCGTGGGATAGCTCTTCGTTAAAAATGACCCTTACCTCTCGTCACGAATATGTTTAGTTCCAGTCTATATAGAGATTTCTCAGGCAGAAACTATCTGGAATTAATCAAGTATACAAGTACAATAAACTTAGATCAATAGATTAGCAAGCGACACCAGTATACACATTTTATAATGATATAAATATGATTTTAATGTGTTCAATACATAGACGTCATGTAAGATATGGGATAGATACAGATAATAGAAAGATATTCGTTAAAGTGATATGCTCGGGATAGAGTTAAAAGAAGATCGCGATCCAGTATAGGCATGTCAAATCAATCAATAAAGTCCAATGACAAGTGGCGTATACGATCATGATTCTCCACAACTCTCCGTCTCTTGTGTTGTTAATCAAATCAGTGTGTGATATTTTTATAGGAGGATGCAAGCAGCTTTATAAAAATTACACGTTCCTAAATAGCGTTGTTGACCCAATATTGAGAGCAACACACGGGGTGGGCTTTATTGTAGACCGACGTACGCCAAAAATATAGTTCAAGTTACACACGAGAATTAACAAGCAATGGCTGTCACAATTACAATTACAATAGACCATGTAAACACATTTATTTAGGCTTATGCCCCATGTAACACGCTAAACAACGACAACGAAAGAGATGCATTTTTGAGGATGTAGATAAATTAATAACTAACAGCAACAATGAAGATGATTTATATATTTTGGGAGATATTAATGCACATATGGCACAGATAGAGAAGGGATAGATGAATATAAAGGACCTTTCGGCGGCACAAGAATCACGATTAACGACATTGCTTATAAACTAATAGATACATGCATCCAGCACAAGCTCTTTGTACGAATACCTTATTTAAATATATACACTCACAAGTGTACACATGGTATAAATGAAACAGCCTGGAATATAAAAGCCAGATAGACTTTATACTCACAAAAAGAAACAATAAACGTAAAATAACCGACGCACGAGTAATATCTAACATGTATGCATAGACTTACCATACGGCAGTAATATTAACAGTCAAAAGAAATAGGTTGACTAATATCAAGCGCAAGAAATGCACAAATAACCACGGGGAACTAGATATACAGAAATTAGAAGAACTAACGCCCGTGTGTGACGGGCCCGAAAGGGAGCTAAGAATAGCAACACTGTTTACCTTCCACGCATGTCGTAAAAGTCCACTAAGGAGGTTATGAGATGGAGTTGGCTGTCCTATCCCATGTAGGGTCAGTGACCCAAAGCCATGCTGAAGTCGGATGTGTCAGGAGGCAAGGCTCAGATATCGCAGCGATGCTGTAAACATGACACAACGCATTCCGTTCTCCGGACTACATCCTGCTAATCTGCAAGTGTTTGAGAACGAACGCAGAAGAAGAAGAAGAAGAAGAACTAAACATGCGCGAAAAACATATCCAGCAAGTTACCACAGAATTTACATAGCTACCTGACAACACACATCACATAGAAAAAAGAATGGACATATTTCAAAACTACCATCATACAAACAGCACGAAACATGCGAATATGAAAACCATAAAGACAGGAAATAAAAAAATAACAGCTTGGTGGACAGACGAGGTAAAGAACGCAACGAATGCTCTTCAGT
>CM067322.1:80732973-80805636 GCA_034231615.1 Meghimatium bilineatum
TCACAGACGCGTTCTCTACCACCCCACCATAGAGCCAGAATATATTATACATAAACGAAAATAAGTTGTAATCTGTTACATGTAAGAAACCCAAGCTTTGCATATTATATAAACATCAAAACACGATGTTAACTATTATAAATAAATGACAACAAGGTGTGACATATCTATAAACAAAAACAATTTGTAACGTATACTAAATTAAAGTAGTTGTAAGTATTATCTAGAAGTGAAAACAAGTTGTAACATAGTATACTAAATTAAAGTAGGCATACGTTATTATCTGCATATAAAAGTACGTTGTAAGCTATTGTTTATACATGAAAATAAATTGTCACATACTATCTATAAATTAAAATTGCAAACTAGTGTCTGTGCAGTAAAGTAGATTGTCAACTAATATCTATAAATTAAAGTCAGTTGTATTATATTATCTATAATTTAAAATAAGTTGTAAAATGTTATATATAAATGAAAATAATTTGAAAACTAGTATCTATAGCTGAAAGTAAATTGTAAACAAGTATATATACATGGTAGCAAGTTGTTAACTAGTATATGGTTAATGAAATTAATATATAAACAATTAGCTATAAATGAAACTAAGTTGGATACATTACGGGAGAGGTTTCCACTTTGTAAACGAAATAAACGATTCATTATTTAACAAAACTAACTTTCGCTATAGACACATACAACGTAGCATCCATAGAATTGTGTGCAAAGCACTGAAAGGCCACTCTTTCCCTACTCTTAGAGAAAGGCTGTTTTTGGTGTGGGAGTTCTGTTTGAGTTGCGCGAAGATCGAATAATCGGAAGCAGACTGTGCGTATTCTTCATATTCGCGACATTGAAACGGTATGAAATCATGTCAAATATTAAACAGGTTGGAATGTGTGGACACATCTCCCCCGTAATGAACTGTAAGTTGTAAAGTAGTATCTTTAAATTAAAGTAAGTTGTAAACTACCTATAAATGAAAGTAAATTGTATGTATGTCATGTGACGTATTCCTTCCAGAACGTTGTCTTCCCAATGAACTCTCTGAACCTCTCTCTGTCTTGGGCGATGTGGCTTGCATTTTCTAGAGATGTATTCATGTTATCTTTAATGTCGTCAGTCCATCGTCTTCTTGGTCTGCCCCTTCTCCTCTACCCAGGTACTCTTCCCTCCAGTATTTGTCTTTCTAAACAGTTATGTCTCTTTATATGACCAAACAGGCGTAGTTTTCTTTTTGTTATTGTATTCTGCTCCTCCCATACCAGTGATCATAGTCGAGAGCTGGGTTGCTATGGACATCAGACAGGAAAGGATTAATTGCAACCTACGGGAATATTGTACCTAGAAATTTCCAATGGATTAACTGAACTTTTTCTCTAGGATTGTGATCTTGTGGTGTAGCAATTAGCATAATATTAATAGAAAATTGTCGCTGAGCAGTAATAGGCTTTATTCAACATCATGGATATCAACGTGAACAGAAAGGTCAAACGCATTAAATTAGGAACATGGACCGTTAGAAGTTTAAAACACGGGAAACAACATGTAGTAATAGACGAGATGAAAAGAACACAAGTAGACATACTGGGCATAGCAGAATATAGATGGGCAAAGAAAGGTCATTTCACATTAACAAATGGAGAACTGTGTATTTTCTCCGGATCAGAAAATGGCGGGATAAGCGGTGTCGGATTCTACCTCTCCAAAAATATCAAATCATCTTTATTGGGATATTACCCAATAAATGTGCGTGTAAATCACCATCAGAATAAAGGGAGCAACAAGAAACATCTCTATTACACAGATTTATGCCCCAACATCAGCGGCAGACGAAACAGAAATTGATGATTTTTATGAGCAACTACAATTCGCGCTTGATAAATAAACACATTTTATACAATTGTATATAAATGAAATGCCGATTCGTACTACAGGTTACGCATTGTTTATTAATTAAACCACTGACTTCTTTAAAAGCCCGTATTTGTTCAGCTGCGGTGTTAGTGGAATTGGGTGTGGTGGCTGTGTTTGCTATCGTCATCCAAGTTCGCTAAAATTAATCTGTTAGGATGTATTTGTTCACAAGAGGGGAGGAGTAGTTGAGTGTCTATTTTACGTCTGTGTGACATCTTTAATTGATTGTTTATTATTGTTAACTTTCACGAATCCAATTTAATAAAGAACGTGCTAGCTTGTGCTTATTTTCAATATAAATAATATTCATTATCATCTAGACAGCATACAAAATCTAAGCGCGAACGTACATAAAACGTATCACGACCACGTGTTAGTACTCCACAATATCATTGGTGATTCTTCTTCTTCTTCTTCTGTATTCGTTCGCAAACTCCTGCAGATTAGCAGGATATAGTCCGGAGAACGGAATGCGTTGTGTCATGGTTTACAGCATTGCTGCGATAGCTGTGCCTTTCGGCCTGACACATCCAACTTCAGCATGGCTTTGGTCACTGACCCTATATGGGATTGGACAGCCAACTCTATCCCATAACCTCCGTAGTCGCCTTTTACGACATGCGTGGAAGGTAAACAGTGTTGCTATTCTTTGCTCCCTTTCGGGCCCCGGATACACACGGGCGAATTAGTGATTCGATTTGGTGGATATAAATATATATATATATATATATATATATATATATATATATATATATATATATATATATATATATATCTTTGTACATTACTTGAAGTTGGTTGTGCCACGAAGAAAGGCACATATATATCAGAGAGACTGAAAGCCATGGTATATCGCATTCTATTCTTTCAATAAAATGCTGCTAATCTGTGGAAGTTTGAGAACAAACGTACACAAAGTTCAAATCAAGTGGTCAAAACCTAAACTTTCCTATGTGTCGCTTACAAGCAAAGCTAACCATGCTGGGGCGTGGAGATTTGGTGACTTCACTGGCTGTACTTAAACATAGCGTAATCAATTCTGATTATGTGTTCAGATTGAAGTCAACTGTGCATGCAAATTAATTATAATGTTTCTTCCGTAAAATGTATTCACCATATAAAGAGATTAAATACATATGGAAGGAGCTATAGTAAAAATTAAATATGTAATATGGATATTTTTACATTGCTTGAACATTTCTCATTTTATAAATTAAATTATTGAATTTTAGTGAACACAAATGAAAAGATTCCAGTTACTACTACTTCAAAAGTATGTAACAATGCAAATATGCAGACATTATCGCTTATCTGTTAATATTAGACAACATTTGCTGTCTATGCAGTGTCCAGTGGAGACAGCCAGTTTGATGTATACAGTGACCGTGTGTTCATTAGTTTGTTTACAATGTGCATTTATTTATGAGTTTGCTAGGAACTAGGAATATTAAGAACGAGAAATTCTACTTGAAGAGTGACTCTCGACAACAGAAGACTAACAAGTAAAAACAAAGCAAGAATTTTTCCGTAATTTTTGTTCTATTATTTCCGTGAATTTCGTTATTCCGCGATAAAACTTTGAAAATCATCGCACGAGCTTAAGATTGTATGTTTCCGGGGTACACCACATGCAGCTACTTTTCCGACTTAATTATTTACTTACCCTGTGAATCACAGAAGCAATGTGTAACCCGTTGCAAACCAAAAGTAGATATACATTCACATTTTGCCAGAGCTCCAACCGCAGCAAATAATATCACCATGACATGCGTGTCATAGGAGACGATTGAGAAGTATTGGGATGTGTAGTGGGTCAATATCACTCTTTACTGTCCTTGATCTCAAAGAAATGCAATTATCTGATTAACAGTCTAAAGTCTTAAGACATTCTTTTCATACAGTGTTATATTTGTCTAGACGCAATAAATATATTCTTTATATCTGTGCATCATGTCTAGTTTGTATAAACGAATTCAATAATTGATCTTTATCGGTATGATAATTATTATGTATTGAGCAATGTTACCACTTTAACAAAGATTATGTGAGTGTATTAGCCATATACAAGTCTACTTGCAATAATGTGTCCACCATGTTTGCAAATGAATAACTGTTGATGGTGATTTCTTAAATGATCTGTATGCGGAATACTCGTGACATTGTTTGCTGCTCACATTTAGTGGGTTACCATATTGGACCTTCATTGATCTAATTATTTCTATAGGTATTACCAGTTTTGTTTCATGAATATTATAATGAAAAGTTGCTAGTATAATGCGCACGTTAATAACGGTTATGTCATCTTTAAAGAAATTAAACTACATCACAATCATCATCAGATATCTCTGAGATTTAGATAATCAATCTCAACTGCCTGAAGGGCAAATCATCATTCTCCAAATTCTCTTCTACTTCTTTCGTTCACTTGAAACATGTCTATATCTGTAATTATGTCTCCTTAATAAAACTCACTGTCATTTGTAGATCATACAGTTGCACATAGAGCTTTGATGTCAGTGTTTATTTCCTCTGGCCAATATTTCTCTACCTCTTGTAACACATAGTTCTCACATTTCTTCCAATAAGACATTGCTATATTAGATATAACGACATTTGTAAATATTTCAAAAAAATTAATGGAACGTGTTATTTTCTGTTTCTACCTGCTCCTTAATGTTAGCCCATACGAATTATTTTGGGTTCATGTGACAATGGTATGGTGGTAGTCTTAAACATCTGTGACTAGACCATGTTCTTTTATTATCTTTATACGAAATATCCTTGTGTGATGTGTCTTTTTCACAGCCCCAGATAATTCAGACTCCAGTGGCATTTAATTGAATGGAATGATGCTTTGGTCAGCTAAACCTTTATTACATCTTTAGTACTTGATGATTTAGGAACTTAATCGTATGATGAAGCTTGTCTATGTGATATGAAGCATTTTGCATTATCACACACGATGGTATATCCAATGAAGGAAGTACATGCTATACAGTATAATCTGTATATATCTTGCCATTTATCTCTTCTGTGTGATAACTCAAAACTCCTGGGCTAATTTTTGCGTGTAAACAACTTGAATTAGAAATGGCAGATTTAAATATATCGCAATGTTCGTTTACGTATCAACAATGCATGAATAGTCAAAGGCAACAATAATCTACTTTTCTGAGATTAAAATAAAATTACATAGTTGTCCTCGAATAGTTTCCTTGCAGAAATACTTAATAAAGATATTTGTGATTTGCTCTACTGTTATACACTATATTCCCAGATTAATTGTTTTTTCTACTAAACTACTCAAAACCTGTTGTAAAGAACAATAGTAACGGACAATGTGAAGGTTATACCAGAGACAACCCTAAGCACCGTCTGTCGTACGTTCAAAAATACAAAATAATGATATTTTATTCACAAATCATTTCAATTGTATGATAAACCACTCGTGTGTAAATTCGTTCTTATAAATGATTATAAACTAGGGGTGAGATGTGTATTGGCATGTATACTTTAAATATATATGTATATATATATATATATATATATATATATATCACAGATAAACAAAACAAAAATAACCAATGGCTATATTTTAATTAAAACATTATTTCATAGGGTATAAACCATTCCAATTTCATCCAAAAAATGTCACATGTGCGTTATTTATTTGCTGAGATACATTATTTAAAAGTTAGTCAAAGCTAGTGAAACGTGCTAGAGAATGAATTATGCTGGGGAACTACGTTAACCATAATACGGTGTGCTAGCTAAGTTGGGCGACGGATTGAGAACAATCGATAATCTTGTTTGTAAATCAAATACTGTGACACGGTGTGGTGTCTGTCTTCAACTTAACAGACATGGCCTTGTTTGTAACAAACTAACTTGTCAAGACGAGTTACATTTTCTCAACACCATCAACGTACTTTGTGAAATTGGATACTATTGAAGGGTGCGTACACATGTTGACCAGGGAAGATAAGCACAGTGCACGACTAGGAGATTTTGTAAAATATAAATCAACTGCAGATATAAGTATACAGTGCCATGCATTTTATTCTTCATGCGACATAGAAAGTAGATACACCGTCATATCCTTACATAATACTATATAAAACTGGACGTGTAGATTTAGAAGCTATCGTATTGGGTTGAAAGGCGATTAATAAACAAGTTCAATCACACACCATACGAGTAAAACGTCGATAATCTACTGACCTAATTTAGCATCATATATACTGATCTTGACTACACATTCATACACTCCAACTGGATTAGTAAGAGCACATGTCAACTGTATTAGTATCCACATACGTCAACTGGATTGCCTATTTAGATTTGGTGAAACACGTTAGTGTATTCACTAAATCAATCACATGTCAGTCATGCAACTCAGATTTAATTTTCACCGGCAAAACTGGGATCACGCAAAGTTTCCAAAAAATACCTTTATTGTCGAGTCAGATATCCCAACATAAGTTAAATGATCCCCAATGTGAAAAACTGTTGGACCCTGTTACAAGAAAGCGGTATTGGTCATGTTGTTTTTGACAAATCCATAGCCCAATCAATAAGTACCATTCCGAGTGGCGTAGACATCATTCTTCTCCACAATTCTCGGTCTATTGTGTTGTTAATAAGTTCAGTTGGTGACTTCGTTTTGTGTCACATTCACAACCAATCCAGAAACTTCTCCCTGTGTCTTCCTCTATCATTTCACCCCTCGATCGTTCCGGTGTCTCCTCAATGTTCAAATTTTACTTTTCTCATAACATGCCCTAAAAATCCCGCTTGCTTCTAATTTTCTCGATAATGTGTCGTTCTACTCCAGCATTTCTGAGAACTTCTACATTAGTTTTATTGACTGTCCAGGGAACTTCTATCATTCTTCTTAAACACCACATATCAGTTGCCTCGATGTTATCGTGGAAACTTTTGTTTACTGTCCATGCTTTACTTCCATCAAAAAAGGATTGGCTAAATATAACATCTAACACTCGAACTAGTGTATGTATTCATATTACTCCATTCATAGAATATTAGTCAATAGCTAGCAACCAATAAGTAACAACGCGTGAAGAGTATCTGATTGACAGCTCGGATTACGAATACCTTATATGGGACATAAACGTTCAATCTTTAATAGTACTAAAGGCATCCACACGTGTAGATATAATACTCTAGCAAGTATTTCAGTCTAGATTTCGTTACCGAACATGTTAGTACAAATGTAGAAGGAAAGACGAACAATATTAAGAGACAGGCAACGAAATATCGATGTAAGAAAGTGGCAGACGAGAGACGATGAGGACAGACACATGTAACACGAGAAAATGAAATTTGAGCGACAGAGGAATGTGAAGAGACCTTGATTACTCTTATGCGATTTTTTGAGGTTGTAGATAGTCATATGGTACGCACGCCCGTGTACTCTATCCACAAAACATAATTCAGAATATGAGATTTCAGCCAGGTCTGTCCTGATGTCTCAAATTCGACCCACAACGTCTGATAACACGCATTCCGTATTCAACTAATCCACACCCTTATAATCACCGTTGTGTATCCAGGTAACAAGTAGATTTAAGGTTCATTCAATGCACATAATAACAGCTTAAATGATCGATAAATTCTTTACTAAGATGGAGATCTGTACACAAATACAAACCAACGTATCCCATAGAACTCATGATTTACTCAATTCCCAAACTGTAGTAGCACAATATCATACAATGACTGGTCTAAAGAGTCAGAGTGTCATTTATCACTGTCTACGATAGTTAAATCAATACCAAAGTCTTATACAGTGAAGAAAGAGTTACTGTTTGAGTACAATTTCTAATCTAGATATGGACACTGCGTTCGAGGGTGACGCTCAGTGCAAGTGACAGTAAATGTTTGTCAAAATATAAAAATGCAATGATTAAAACAATGATGGTTGCTGATCCAGTAGTCCAAGTGCGTACGCTCATTGACTCAAGACAATGATTGTTGTTGTATTGTTTTCGAAACCACTTAGATTACGAGCAGACAGCTTTTACTTCATATGTGCAATTGGGAAGGGGGTAGATTCTGAGCCATTTCTTTCTCAGGAGACTTTACCTTTCTGCTTCGTACAATGTTTTTTGGAAGATCTTTCTAATCGGTGGGGGGGGGGCATGCGAGGTGGAGAGACGACGGGAGGTGAGCTGATAGTTTTCTTGGGTCACCCATTGTTTGTCTATCCTCTGATGAGGCTCGTCGCTGCGAGAGATCTGTTCCTCGTGTAGAAAGACAATTTCATTACCATCCTATGTGTCGCAAGGTCCCCGACCTAATTTATTACGTATGAGGCGTGTTGGGTAACGACGTCGGTCGAATTAGACTCATGGTTGATACGCCTACCTAGACGAAGTGCTGCTTTGCCAAACGCGTCGTTGGTCTGGGTTTTGACCTGTGCATTTCTCTCGAATTCGTCTCGTCCGCTTGAGATAGCTGGCCTTTCAATCCATCACCAGGCCCGTTCTGTGTATTTTGACTCTTCGCCATTGCGTATATTACACAATGAGGTAGGTAAAATACAAATCTCGGACGAGGAACATCGCAGTTACCCCGTTGGTACTGAACTCAATTCTCTCTCTGTATGAGCCGAGTTGTGCAACGGCCGACAATCGAGTTTGGCTAGGTTTGCAGTGTGTTTAGAGGCATGCGCCTCCCTCAACGTTGCCTGCAGTGTCCGGATTCCGAGCCTCAACACTGCTTCGGTTAGACATTTTAACACTGCGTCTCGGACAATTATTCATTCCTTGTCGTGTGTCCAATTGGGAGATGTATCATCCAAAGCTTTCTTCCATTCCAAGGAGTGCATGTTCAGGTTGCCGTGTCTGAGTCATGACTTCTACTTTGAATGGGGTCAACTGTGATATGACATGTGGGCCTATGTGTGTTCACAATCATGAACATCACTTCCGCCAGTCGGTCTCATGTTAGACAATTGTAGCCTTGTTGCCACTGAATCGACTCACTTATGCACGCTGCCCTCGAGCGTATTTTGCCTTTTCCAGATTTGGTGTGTACTCGTAAGAGCATCACATATTAGGAACATTGTCATTGGTTGCCCCTCCAATGTTTGTGCTTTTTAGGCCGGCCATGTCGGAATGGAGAGTGCCTTGCATATGTTGAATGTAATGAAGTAGAGATTTCGGAAATATTTCCTGTCTCTCTGCAGGCAATTGCCATTCCATCAACAGCAATCACATCCACGAGCATGAACCTAAAAGTGTTCGTCAGGAATGCTGCAAACGCAGCTGTAGTTCTGTTCCTAGGGTGCACCACGAGAAAGTACTTATATGATTTTGGTTAACTGCTAGCCCTGTTTCAGCACGAGAACAATGCGAGACAAAGAAAGAGAACATGTGTTTCATGTTATTTTCGCAATAATTCATAATATAATCGATAATATCTAATATAATGCGAGTATGTATGAAGTGGAACTGTAGAGTCGAAAGGCACATGAAACCAGATATAATAAACTAGCTGAAATGCTTACTACTATGCTGAATTTCAATGAAGAAACAAATAAATCATGGCATCCTCCCAGAAGAAAGCATGCATGGAAGCATTGGTATATCTAGGAAACCTTCTACGAATTCAGTATAAGCAACATTTCGAGAAAACATTTTTTAACAGTCCAGATTGTAAGATCAACAAGAGATAAGATAATACGATATTCAAGAAATTTCATATTACCCGACATTTTTTTGGAAACAAATTACAGAAAATAAAATTGTATACGGATCAAACTCTAACTGATGCTCGGGTTCTACTATGCACAGTTAGAATAATGCGAAGTTTCTGCAGTGAAACGAAAGTTGTCTTTTGTATTTGAATAAGATTACATTAAATATGTGTACATTCTCTGAGCGGTGAAATGTTCAAAGTATTCGCGACATACATCAACATATATGTGCTGATGAGTGTATAATTAACGAGAAAAACAGAACGATTCATGTTATGATATTCCGTGGGAGGGAATGTCTTTATAGTATATACACAATAGGCGACGACCTATATAATCTATACACAAGTTGGCGCAAGAGTATACGACAGTGTAACACATATAGCTCAACAATATCATTCGTATGAGACTGTGATACCGCCCCAGAGAACCACCACTAGAATCTCAGCTCTTACAGATATCTCTGAGCTAGACAATAGAGTGACGTTGATTCAAAAAACAGTTGTAGACATATATACATTTCAAGCCAACCCATCAGTTGTCATTTGCTAACATGTTTTAATTAGGCCTACACTTTACGTTGTCAGTTATGTTTTCTCTTTTCTCGCCTTGCTTTTATCATGATTCATATAACTACGCTTCTCTTATCTGTACCAGATATATACGGATATTCATGTTCATGGCAGTTTTTCTCTCTTTGACCATATCCGATATGTACTAATAGCTCAATCAACCGCATGTCTCTGATATTAATTTATGTCACGTACAATTAGAATTCTCCAACTTACACTTTTTGAATTTATAATTTGTGTCTTTTCCGATCTTTCTATTTTATGCCATTAGCATTGTCATCTTATACTAAATATCTTCTTAATTATCTAGGTTTTTATTGTCTTTTCTTTCCTTTCCTAATATCATGGCATTTTCTTTCTTGCACTACATTTCCGCGATACTACATATGCGATTATTCGCGGATGAGGAACGTGTCCTGTCTGTGGAAATATCTAACGAACAAGTAATAATATCGTAACTAGAACACGAATCCATCGGCAATATAGAAGACCTGTTCATATAATTTCACTATTTGGTCTTCATTCGTTACTTTCTTGATATTATCTTGTTTTAAATTTTTACTATTTGTATACTTTGACTCACATGCCAAAAATATCCAAGGCGACTCCTAGTATATACATATGGACCAAACAAAATGACGACAATAATGAAAAGTTTTACGAATAAAGGCCTAATTTATTCTGTTTATATGTCTTTCTGTAGAAGGTCATACTAGAAAATTGATTTTTATTTTCAATCAGTCATGAATTGTTGATCGAACGACGAACAGTGTACTAATGGGAATTCACCACCGCTTACTAGGATGTTGATATATGCCACACTTTAGATTAAAACAAGTGTTATATCGCATGAGAGACTTCTAACTCTTGGCTGATCCACATATTAATTTTTTGTCAATGTCTGGCTATAAATTGTGACAAGAAAACAAAACGGAAAAATGGAACCATCGTGATATATGTTGCTACTATTGTTCAACTCACAGGTCTTAATTGTTGTAAAGCCCACTACGGCTCAGTTCTCATCAAATATATACTATTTCAGGAATGCGTTAATTTACTGTTGAAAGTAAACAAAAAACTTGCGTTTCTAATACCACCATGTTAAATACATAATCAAATACATCGAACCGGCGTCTGAATCAGGCAGTCTAATAATAGTGACAAGCAGCACAATAGAGAACTACAAAATGGCTAAAAGACAGCATAGAGTATTATAATGAAAATTGACATTGCATATGTCTCTATCATGCCTGTCACATTATGTTACTTAATTCTCAGTAGTCTTGTCGCCATGGCTTCACTTCTATCTGTGTTTATCCCATCCTTAATAAAAGGCTTTCAGTAGAAACGTTGTCTTAGTGTGGTCGGTTAACGTAAAACTACAATTTCATCAATTGTTTTTGCTGAAATGTAGTTAGCATATGATACCGTTTTACGTGTCTGCATTTCATTATATTACCATAGTGAGGTTAAATGTCAATAATTTCATCAAATCAGACATAAATAGAAAAGTATGATCCGTAAAAGGATCAAAACAAAACTAAATGTCAGTATAAAGTGAATATGCGAGATAAATAGGACACGTGAAGCGAGTAGATTTCCTCCCTCTGCTTTGAGTCGTGATCCTCTGTAAATATCCCTGCTGGGATGAGTGGCGGAGGCGCGTCTCATTTTATAGGGTAGCTTGTAGGAGTAATGTGTGAGCGAAGTTTTGGCGAGTTCTAACTCTTGTTAGCTTTGACAATCAAATAATTAAACGCGGTCCGTTTTAGATAGCTTATGTTTTACAATATTTCTCATATTCATCTTTCAAATATAACAAGGATTTATTCCAGTTTTGCATCGTTCTGAGGAATAATATATTTCATATCACAGTGGTTTGTAGTGTAACACATGCGGATTCATGCATTGTCAAAATGTTGCAAATGTATTTGTTTCCATTGTTCCATTATTTTAATGTGCTGCTAATATGTTATTTCCTTGTATTATTTGCATGCAATGTAATTTTACCAGTTAACACCTTGTGTTACCGGATCGAGAAAGGGTAGCAATGAATAGTGACAATTTACCCGCCATACAAGTCGTTAGAGAAGGCTACGGAAGTTTCGGTTGGAAGTGTCTCCACCATCCCTTTTTTAATTATTGCCGACATTTTGGTTGGTCACTATGTATATAATTGAAGTCGTCTTGGCTATGTTTGGTATGCGATTCAAGGTATACAAATAATAAAACGAAAAACACGATATATATCAAGAAAGTAACGAATGAAGGCCAAATAGTGAAATTATATGAGAAGGTCTTCTATATTGCCGACGGATTCGTGTTCTAGTTACGATATTATTACGTATTCGTTAGATATTTTCACAGACATGACACTTTCCTTATCCGCGAATATTCACATGTATGTATTATCGCGGACATGTAGTGCAAGACAGAAAATGCCATGATATTGGCAAGGAAAGAAAAGACAATACAGACATAGATAATTAAGAGGGAATGCAGTAACGTTGCCAATGATGCTGGCATAACATTGAAAGATCTGAAAAGACACAAAGTATAAATAAAAAAAGTGTATACTGGAGAATTCTAATTGCACGTGACATAAATTAATATCAGAGGCATGCGGTTGATTGAGCTATTAGTACATATCGGATATGGTCAAAGAGAGAAAAACTGCCATGAACATGAATATCCGTATATATCTGTTACAAATAAGAGAAGCGTAGATATATGAATCATGATAAAGGCAAAGCGAGAAAAGAGAAAATATAATTGACAACGTATAGTGTAGTCCTAATTAAAAAAATGAAATCAGATGACAACTGATGTGTTGGCTTGAAATGTATCTATGCCTGCAACTGTTTATTGAATCAATGTCATTCTATTGTATAGCCAAAAGAGATCATTAAGAGCTGAGATTCTAGTGGTGCTTCTTTGGGGCGATATCACAGTCTCATATGAATGATATTGTTGAGCTATATATGTTGCGCCCCGTGGTGTATGTCCAAGTGTACACATGCATGTATTTGCTTATATTAAAGTGTGTATACACGTGACTGTCGAATCAGATGTGGAACAGGAATCCCCAATGTGGGTCATATGGCTCCTTTGGAAATCACAGAGACTTTCAGAAGGTACCTCAGAGAACATTCCTAATTAGGGTAGTGTTACTCACAGATTCATTTCGAAAGGTAAAAAGTATGTTATACATTCCAGTAGACATTACATAGACATGGTGATCAACGAAGATAATCTACAACCTGCTTGTATTACACAGCAAGAAGAAAGAAAAATTACATTAACAATGTTATTGACAAAACAATTTTGAGAACCACTGATCGAAATGACCATTAAAGAGCAGATATAGTTCTGATTCTCATTGACTTATATATACGTATGAAAACAAGAAGCATGATAACTCGTTTTAGTCATTGATGTTCAAACAGTGTACTGTCAATTCTTTCGTATAGAATTACTCAAACTTCTGTATAGATTGTAGTGGTCGTGGCATCTTGTGTATATATTATAATGACCGCCACTCCCACGTCATATTCTAACATGCACCTTTCTTGTTTCTCGTTCATTATACACACATCGATGTATATATACATATTTTAAAGTATATCGTGAATACCTTACAAAATTCAACGCTCAGAGAATGTACGATGATTTATTTTAATCTTATTCAAATACAAAAGATAACTTTTCGTTCACGGCGAAACGTGCCATTGTTCTAACTGTGCATAGTAGGACCGGAGATTCAGTTAGAGATTGATTCAAATACCAATTTCTTTATTTTCTTTACTTACGTTGAAACACAGTTTCGGGTACTATATGCACTTTCTTGGCTACCGTATTATATTATCTCGTGATGGTCTTACAATCTGCAGACCTCAAAAATGTATTCTCGAAATCTGCTTATAGAAGTTTTCCGAGATATACCAAAGCTTCGATGAAAGCGTTATTCTTGGGTGGTATGTCATTATTTATTTTTTCTTCACTGAAATTCTGCATACTAGAAAGCATTTCACCTAGTTTATTATATCTGTTATGTGGTGCCTATCCAACTCTATAGTGCAACTTTATACATACACGCATTATATTATTTATGAGTTATTGGGAAAATAATATAAACCATGTTTTCTATCATTGTCTTGAGTCAAAGCGCATACGCACTTGGACTACTGGATCAGCAACCATCATTGTTTTAATCATTGCATTCTTATTTCTTGACAAACATTTACTGTCACTTGCACTGAGCGTTACCCTCGAACGCAGTGTCCATATCTAGATTAGAAATTGAACTCAAACAGTAACACTTTCTTCACTGTATAAGACTTTGGTATTGATTTAACTATCGTAGACAGTGATAAATGACACTCTGACTCTATAGACCAGTCATTGTATGATATTGTGCTACTACAGTTTGGGAATTGAGTAAATCATGAGTTCTATGGGATACGTTGGTTTGTCTTTGTGTACACATCTCCATCTTAGTAAAACATGTATCGATCATTTAATGTGTGAACACCGTAGTCGATTATTTAGACTGTTAAATCATGACAGGACTTCAGCATAATAAATCAGTGCATATATGACCTGAAATGCCCATTTTTATTTTTACAATGGATGTGGTTATTCTGCCGTGACTATTTTTGTATGGCGACTGAAAGCACATAAGTAGTGACTAACGAAAACGTGACAATAATACAAATCTCCACGAATGAAATTTTGTTTATTTTCTGTACAGATGATTATACTGGCGAAAGTCACAGTTAAATGGTGAAGGGTCAATTATCTTAGTGTTTCTCAGTTCCAGGAGACATACAGCTTTGTCTGATGGGTAGTATCTCTAGACAGTATCCTAGAAATGTAAATAATGTGTACGATAGCAGCTATGCCAATTCTGTTTACACGAAGACAATATTTATGCAGTTCTAGGCGAAACAGGATAGTAGCTAAACAATTTGAGTTGAGTTCATTTAATTGCGAGGTTAATATCAAACTGTAGCGTCTTGTTTACGATTGTCTATCCCCAGGTGGATGATGGTCAGAATATCCACACATCTGTTAAGCGTAAGGGTGGTGACTGAGTGCTTTAGTTGTCTATCCAAAGCCGTATGTATCGCCTTTGCTGCGTTGAATCCGTATTGTTGAGTGGTGTCTAGAAGGTATCTATCCATCTTGTTCTAGGTCTTCCTCGCACCTTATGTCCATATATTCTTATGTTATATGTTCTTGTTGGTAGTTGGTTATCGTTCATGCTGATACGGTGTTGAAACCATTGTATGTATTGTTCTTGATCAATTATGTGCATGGTCTGATACCGATTCATCTTCTGATTCCATCATTTCTCACTTTTACTAGTTTGGTCACTCTTGTGACTTTTCTTAGAAATTTCATCTCACATGTATGTTCTAAGTTTTCCTTACATTGATAGCATAGTGTTGGCATAAAAATACATTTTATAATATATTTCTTCACTTCCATATTGATCTTTGGGTTGAGTAGTAATCATGATTATGAGGCAAATGAAGGAGAGAGCAATAGAATACAACAACGAACAAAACGCAATATGTATAGATCAAGAGAAAGCGTTCCATAGTCAACAGAGACGTACTATGGGAAACACCAGATATGTATATATATATATATATATATATATATATATATATATATATATATATATATATATATATATATATATATCAGATGGAAACAACACCGACTCAGAACATGATTACTCAGAGAAACTAAACACTGAACTAAATAAACTGCTTTTCGCAAACGATCAGAGCCCCATATACGAAAACGAAGAATAACTACAAAATCAGGTTAAATTACTATCTACATGTAGAAAATACAACATAAAAGATCAATACACAAAAGTCGGAAACTATGAAAATATGCAGAACACCAAGTCCACTAAACATTCAGATATACAACATAGGATTAAAACAAAGTATCAGAGTTCAAATATCTCGGTATTATATTCACAGAAAAAGGAATTATTAATAGAGAGATAGAGACGTGATGTCAGAAGGCAAATGCAGTAAAATACTGTCACCATTACGTATTCATCCAAGATAGAGATGTAAGTTAAATGCAATTGATCCACAGTATATAGTCCTACCAACTGTGTTACCAGTGCCAAATCTGGTCTCTCTCATCTTCATATTACAGAAAGATAGTGAGATGTGAGATGAAATGCTTGAGCAAAGCTGCAGTGATCACCATGCGTTATAGATTACGAAATGTAGACATCAGGGAAACAGTAGTTACAACACCTTGCACAAATTACATAGAAATGCAGCAGATCAAGTGGTTTGACCACGTTGTGAGAATGCATCACGACAAGTTGCCTGTAAATACATATAACTAAATGAGATCAGGGCATAAAGCCAGAGGAAGACCACGAACAAGCTGGATAGAAAATGTCAGAGACATCTTGAACAAACACGGTCATATGACATCCGAGGCGGCACATCTGACCTTGGAATACAAGCTGGAATTCCAATCACCCCTACGCTTAACGTAAAAAGTGGATAACAAACCACATGGGGAAAGACAAAGTACACGTGATAGCTTGTATGACACTATGTATGCTTTCTCGAATCTATTTACTGGAAGTCTCTTGATAGTATCATGTTAAGCTGCGGAGGTAAACACAATGAGTGGTACTCTTAGCGGTTGGTGTTCAGATCTGTTAGATAAACAGAGAGGTATGGACAACCTGAGTACAGTGAAGTGAATATGCAGTGTGAACTAATTTACAGTCAATCAATATCTGCTTCTCATGAATAGTAAAGTCAGTCTCTGAAAACTGAATACATCGGTTTCATCAGAGGCATGTTTCAGTTTCAGAGTAATCGGTAATACTTCTTCTTCTGCGTTCGTTCTCAAATACCTACAGTTAGCAGGATATAGTCCGGAGAACGGAGTGCGTTGTGTCATGGTTTACAGTATTGCTGCGATATATGCGCCTTTCCGCCTGACACATCCTACCGCAGCATGGCTTCTGGTCACTGACCCTATACGGGATGGGATAACCAGCTCCATCCCATAACCTCCTTAGTCGCCTTTTACGACATGCTTGGAAGGTAAACTGCGTGATATTCTGTGCTCCCACTTCGGGCCCCGGTTAACACACGGACAATCGGTGATACGATACTGGAGAAACGATGTTATATATTGTCCGTCTTCTTCTTCTGAGTTCACTCTCATATAACCACAACGAAAATTTTGTGTGATTTCCACCGGGAGCGTGAAGTACGTTGTGCTGCAAGTTCCACAGTAGAACTGTGATTATTTGCACGCCGGTTGGCCACTTGTGGTCAGGACGTCCGAGGTCCAGCACGTCCGTTTTCGTCATTCCTTTATTTCGGGTTTGGTCCCTAATATTGTCCGTTATAATAACGACATTTTATGTTGGTAAAATACATAAGTACACAAACAACCAAGCTTTTTGCAACTACTCGTTATTAACGGAGAGTTTATGGGTTCAAACCCCGTTCCCTCCATTAGTAAATCAGCACATGACATTTACTACTATGATTGAATTCAAAAGATGGTTCAGATCCATCCCTGAACGATTTTTCGCTAAATGATCATCACAATTCTCTTCACAAAGAGGGAATTACGCACGCAAGTTGGATGATGCCTTCTATTAAAAAAACAATATTTAGGAACAACTTCTTTCTTACAAAAAAAAGTATTTACAGCCCTAAAAAGAACATGTATTTAGAAATTATCTGTGTGTTTTATAATCTGGACTTCTTCTACTTCTGTATTCACTTTCATAAAATAGATTGAAATTCTGTATGTGCCTTGAATCGTTTGTGAACGAGCACGTTAATAATTTGATCAAGTATGATTGAAATATGATTGAAGTGCACGTTCATTTTGCAAGCGGTCTGTATTCCGATTCTATTTGTATCTCTATTCCATTTCCCATATTGTGTGCATACAGAGAAGCGGTTTATTGGAGCCTCAAAGTCTCGTCGAGAGTGAGAGACGTGAATTATATGACTCCAGATGATGAATTGGTATCATTGACTTCTACTCTGGTGTTCGCCGTTCCATACTTTTCCATCTGGCAAACTCTAACCTTTAATTTGGAAATATTTCTCTGGACGGAACTATCTTCCTGATTGTAGCAAATGTGTTGGTTAATTTTTACATTGAAATGTATCAATATATTGAGAAGATATTAACCCTTAATACTAACCCTTCACATAGAAAATTCATAACTACTCTTATAAAGGTGCAACAGTTTAACAAATCTTATAATTAATTCTAATAGTAGGTTTATGCATTAACTGTGCCTTTCTAAGATGTAAGATGTACTACATCATATCACATTCTGGAACTAGATATCATATTTTGGCTGTATGATTTTCTAGACAATATAAATACGTTCAGTAGTTCGTCTGTGATATTCAAAATGTCTATTCACATAGCTTCCACGGAGTCTAGTATCTATACTATAATAGTCGTGTTCTGTCAGGCTCTCCGAAACGCTACATAAATAGCGCATTTACGTCACGGAATTGCGTGTGACGTGCAATGAAAACGATTGGTGTCGTGACAGTGTTCAAAGCGGAGAACATTTTTGTATGCACATGCTATTTATTCCCTAACAGGTAAACTTATGTATCGTTTTATGGTTAACGTTATCTAAAATATATTATACTTAAAATGTACATATACTCTGCTTTAAATGATGGATGAAGATGATCTTATCGCAAGAAAGCGTCAAAAAACAAAAGAGAGTAAAGCTGTATGGTTGAGTCAAGAGTAACTCGCTCAGATTCGTGCATCAAATGCTGCAGAGCATAGACATATACTTGAAAGAGAGATCCACATAATTGATCAAGAAACCATTCAACAAGAACAAATACGACTTGCTAAGAATGCTGATTTGCGTCGGCGTCGAGCTAAGCTAAAATCACCAGCTCAAAGTTAATATTGGTAAGCTATGAATAGAGAATATCAACGTCGTCACAGACATCATGAAATTGTTGATTAAACGCAGAGACGTCGAGCTGCAGAAGCCGACCAAGGCTCAGTCATTGTCACAAATGCGTCGAAGTGAAGCAATTTCAAATGAAGTTGCACATTTTTCTCAGGATCTGCTGCCCATAACTCGAACTTTCGATATTATATGACAATTTTCAGGTGCTAAAAGTGATTTTAGCGAACGTCCTAACATTGGAAAGTTTACAAATTGTTGAAGAAAGGGAAAGATTATGCTCCCAAAGCCACAATATATTTTTGGTAATAATCTGGAGTATCCGAAGTTCCTGCGTTTGATGCTCTCTAATAATATAAACCCTAAATACGCATTTATCCGATAACGTTCGTCCTTACAATAACGCTCTTTCTTTCGTGTCAATTGGAGCAAAATTACGTTTTTTCAAGGTCGGGTTCCATACGTTTTAAAAGTCCATGACCAATCATTGAACTTCTCATTTACAACCGCCATACAACAAAGTTCAGCAGTACGCTCAGTTGTATGGTTTCCTCGGGACTCAAGCAACGACGACAATGAAACACAGCAAATGCTACACGCGAAACAGAAATGTTTGATAAAATCGATATATTTTTTCGTCTACACCTTAGATTAGCACAGTCGTATCCGTTATTGCGTAATATCGACACAAGAGAGATTCAGAATGCTGCTCAAACTGGAAGAGCCATGCCAAAAGTAAACATGGTCTTCAAGCGCGATCGTCAGTCTAATCAACGTCACTATAATGAATCAACACCTAAAATGGTTGCAATAGTTGTCGTCAACGAATATGGAGAACCAATTTTTAACCGGAACATGTGCCTTTACTCATTGAATCCAGAGATCCCACAAAACAATTCATTAGTATCAATTTAACTTAGCTCGAATCTGTAATCTTAACCCCTCAATACATTTAAAAAGGGCTTCTACCGCACATCCAAGGGTTCAAAGAGCTTTGATTCTAATGCTCTTGCTATGAGTCAGTATGTTTATCTCAACAGACATCCTTTGACTACTTGGATGCCGACTTGTCTCTCATTGTGTATCCATTTTCTTATGGTGGGGGCCTGAAATGTCCTTTGCCCATCGTCATCCTGAGTGGTGCGTTGTCTTTTTCCCAAGTTACCAGCATGATAACCCCCATTATTTACGAGCTGGAGCACTTTAACACTAATTTATTGGTGATCATTAAAATATCATTAAATACTTTTTTCTGTATTATAGACATCATTTATAGATTTCAAGATGTCACACTATTGCATCTAAATATTGTTGCAGTAATTTATAAAGTATTATCTAAATATTTGATTTATATGCGCCCACCCTCCCTAATCAACTGCAGACCACGTAATAACCCTCCCACATCAATTGTGCGCTCGTAATAAATAGCAGCATATGGATATTAGTGACGCTAGAATATACATTAATATATTCTTCTACAAAAAGTGAGTAACATATGTTTTCGTACGAACTAAAAGTGCTAGTAGAGTTGAGTATTATCACATTTAACCTGGCCTGGTTATTTCATCTTGACACCCACAGTAAAATAATTACTTAGTGTGTCATGTGACGTATTTTTCTGAACTGTGTCTACCCAATGAACTCACTGAACTCTTCTCTGTCGTAGGCGGTGCGGCTTGAAATTTCCAACGACGTCTTTATGTTATCTTTAATATCGTCAGTTTGATGTCTATATGGTCTACTAACCTTTATGTAATACAAAATAACATGATAGAAACATGGTAACAGATAAAAAGATGAGGCAGTAATACATAGTGGCATTATTAAATAGTGGGTGGGATGACACAGAGAGGTATGAATTGTTATACATTTAGCATATAAAATATGGGAAATATTTCAGATATATATATATATACCCTTGGACATGTGAGTGTATTGCTGTGATGTAAACGCTCATAACCTTTCGATTTCATCAACAGAGAGAATATTTAGAATGTAAATGATTTTTCCTGATATTTCTTATTTTGTTGTGTAAAATTGAAAACAACCTCAGAAACATAGATATGTGAGTGTGCATGCTTGTGGTGTGTATGTTTGTGTGTATATGTGCGGGTGTTTGTGTGCACATATATGACATTGAATGAAGTTGTAATTTAGTAGTGTGTGTGTCGTTGAGCTGTATCACAATCTATAGATTAGACCTTTGCAAATTCCATAAACATAATGTACTGACTAGTGGCGTATCGTGACTTTTTTAAATGGGGACGCCGAGAGACTCTTTTTAATTGATAGGTAGCCCCCCCCCCTTTTTTTAGAGTGCTCAGCAGCAGGGATGCATCTCTTCAGAGTCCAGCAGTAATCAGTCATCATTAATGCATGCCAATGTCCTTGATACCTGGTCTCCATCTCTTTTTTGTCCTGATGGAACCTCTCTCCCTGCTCGTCACTCATTGATCCAAGATTCTCGGGAAACCGTTCTATATGCGAGGATAAATAATGCACTATTATGCTCATGTTGCATCCAAGGTTTTTGAAAGCAGTCACCATATTGTTGACAACTACTTCATAGTTACTGGCTTTGGTGTTGCACAACAAATTCTTCACAACCAGAACAAAGACCTTCCATGCTTCTAATTTCAATATGTCCATTGATTTTTGAAACTCAGGATCTCTGATGAGCCGACGAACTTGAGGACCATAAAAAATGTCACCTTTCAACCTCTCGATGGTTAATCATGGAAAAGTGCGGCACAAGTAAGTGAAGCAGCCACCATCCTTGTCCAGATCATTGGTGACCTTTTTAATAAAGCCACGCTTGATATGCAGCGGTGGGAATAGTATCTTCTTTCTGTCTACCTGAGGATTGTTGACGGTGTTCTTTGATCTACCCGGCACCAATTCTTCTCGTGCAGGCCAGTCCTTCTTGGTATAGTGTTGAGACCCGTCCCTACTATCCCACATGCACAGAAAACGTGTCCCAATAGGAAATTCACCATCTTAAAGTCAACACAAAAATACCACTCGTCCTGATAATAAGAAATCGCCTCCAGCACATACTGTGCAGCTACATACTTCTCCTTCAGTGTAGTCGAGTGAGCAAAGGGTACATAAGCAAACTGATTGCCATTGTGAAGCAGAACACAATTTAGTGATCTGTTGCAGCTGTCAATGAACAGTCTCTGGGTTCATAATGTTGCACTCCAAGCTTCTGCAGAAGGTCAACAATATATGTACAGTACCCCAAGTCATTCTCTTTAAAGAAAAAATGGAAGAACTCTTGACGCCCGTTGCGATTAAAAAGTGACGCGTGTACTGTCAGACAAGAGGTTCTTTTCTTTTAATCTGGATGTCAAGAGCTCAGCTGAGGCCTTCGACAAATTGAGATCACGAGCAAGATCGTTAAGCTCATTTTTGGTAAAAAAAATGATGTGGAGCATCATCATAAAAGACTCTTCTTCTTCATTCTCCTCTTGGCCGTCTAGAACACTGGAAGAAACTTCATCACTGATGTCAGGGATTTCTGCATAGACAGGTACTGGACATTCATCAGAGTGAGCTACAGGACCACGTGCTGATTCAAGATCAGGATATTTAAGGACATTTCGATTCTTTCTATTGATCCCAGTCACATCAATAGCGCGGAAATAACAGTCAGAGACATGGTTTGTGGGTTCACTTCATACCATGGGTATTACAAATTCCGGACTGCTCTTCTTGCCTTTAATCTACTGACGCAGGTATGTAGTGTATGACTTGCACACCATGTGAGGATAGTTAATCTTTATCCTGGTCACCAAGTTTTATGCCAAAATACGCATTGTAAGCTTGCTTTATGAAAGTTGTGACTGAATTCCTATTAAGAACGAGGGTGTATTTACCGCAGATGTAGCAGAAGATGTTAGACTTTTTTATGCAAAATCTTCTAGTTGAAGCCATTTGAATCACTTGAAACCTTAAACCAATACACACACAAAATTAAAAATACTAGTATGTTTAAACACACACACACACGTGAAATCTTCATAATTTGTATATTCCAAGATATATTAAGAAGTTTTGCAACATATGGGGTGAAATACCCATACTTTTGACAATAAAATATACTTGCTTTCTATATCATTTGTCCTTTTAACTAGGAAAAAAACCCACACTTTTTATCAAATGTGTGAAAATCAATTGTCGTTTTACTGGTTGAATTGACATGTAATATGATCCACCTATAAAAAAAATTCATGTGATGCTCGATAAATTACCTGACCTGATTGAGCAAATCCAATGTGGTTTTTGGATTCAGCACAATAAAATAATCCTAAATCTGTAAACAAAACCATAGACCGCAAATTTGATGTTGACTAGTGTTATGATTTATTGCTTGTAGTCTTGTAGTTTCCAATATCACACATTCGATTTGTGTTTTGCCCAGCGTATGAAATCCCTCATTCTTTAATAAACTATGTCTGAAAAACTGGTGTTTTAATGCTCTTGTAATAAAGTTGCTTAAATTACAAATTCCTTCCTTGGAGCAATTACAGTCTTTGACGCCAAATAGACATGCATAGCCACAGCTCATCTTTTGTTTGTTTTTAGCAGCACATCCATTATCTATGGAAATCTGTCATACCAGGACGATTGAACATTTATATTTTTACTATTATAAAATTATTTCATTGACATACGCGGAATTAGTTTGTGCAATTTCCATAAACATCATTGTTCATATGATAACTTACACATAGGGGTTGTCAAAATCTAGTTAACAATATTTGAGTCTGGTAAACTTACTTTATGCAATAGTCCAACAGTTATAAAAACACAAATAATGACTACATACACACAGAAATCATATTTGTGTGACTTATGCACATATGTATATGATATAGGTTTAAGGTTTCTCATGATACTCATCACGCTACGTTATTTCTAAACGTATGAATGGTCTGACACCAGCGTTCGTATGCCAGTGTGGTAGATATTTAAATTTCAACAGGTTTTCGAACTTGTGCCTCACCAGACACTACCTTGCGTCTTTTTAAAATATGTAATATTCTTTTTTTTTGAGACGCCAAATAATATTGGCTGCAAACTTCCAGTGTGGATATATAGTTTGCAATGGACGTCAAACGCTTCTGGGTTCAAACTTCAAGAGTGGATACTTATTGTGTTCCTCAAGATGTGAAATAACGAATAAACCATCATATATCGTTTGTGTAATGTTTGTAGCAAATAAATATATATGTGGACAATTAAACGTTGTTTATAGGGGACGCCGAACATTTTTGGTACTTGTACCTACGTTATCTTTCACATTGTATCATGTATATCCCACACAGTGCCCCATATATTTGCATATAATGTTCGTATGTTGGCATATGCATTCTCGCGCGTTGCCCCATATAACGTTATAGGATATATGCTTCCCCATATTTTGTATTAAATATTGTACAATGATGTTCCGTATGTTGCATGCTGCATGTAAAATGTAGATGCTTGTCGAAATAAGAAATATTGGGGAAATTATATTTCAGACAACTTCTCAATCAATGCCATACTCCGTTTAACTCTATACTTGTGACCATGAGGCTTAAATAACGTAATTTAGATTGTGGTTGACGTATGGGACATCGTGTGGTGTCACTCCATTTATTTTGTCATTCTTTTTATTTATTTCCTTTTCACTGGCCATGTTTTTAAAGTGCGTCCCTATGATAGTAATGAGGTATTTGTGTGCGTATGTCATGACTACCTTCACTTTTTCTATTGCTAAATATTTACAGACCAGTTTTTATGATTTGTTATATTTATAAATATCCCATGTTCTCGTTTTCTGCATTTATCTTGGGAAAGGAGTATTGGTTGAAGACTGATTTAGTTTTTTTTAATCCTGCCAACTGTATGTGTTCGTGTCCGTTAGTCTGATAGTAAACTTATCAACGCTAAAACTCACTACAATGTGTGTTGCTTAAGTACCTTATTAGTTATACAGCCTCACTGCAGGGTCACTAAATAACTTCGTATACACCGTTCTAAAACATATTAATTGAACGGAATTATAAATAAGATGCTGATATATAATTACAGTTTAAAAATGTTCGGTAAACATCAGTCGTCACTATAATTTTAACATAAATCCCGATGTCAGTAAATAACCGCTAACTTTAACTTGAACACTTATGATTTATATTCAAAAATTTTTAATAAATATATCAAACGATCATAACTGTTAGACTTTATAATATTCAAGTTAGTCGTCGGATCATCACTGCAAACTAGACACGTCTGCAGTTGCTTCGATCCCTCCCTGGGTGTATCCGGCATAACACTTCTGCTGACAGTACCGATCTTATGCTGGTTGACCATCATTTTTCTGCATCCTCCAAAATGTTCACTTCTAGAAACACCGACATTGCAAACCCTATTATGTAATCCTGGCCATCGATAAGAAATCAATATCCACACTAGTCTCACTCTCGCGTGCTGTATCCCTTATGGAGTTCAAAACGTCAGCTCGATCCATTTCCCCATCGTCCCGTGCCACATTCGCACATGATGGCAGTTGATATGCTTGTTCATTGCCTAGAAAACCCATATGTCCGGGAACGAATATCAATGTAATTACTTTCAGCTTCGCCTTTCTGAATGCCTCAAACACTATTCTCGAACGAGACCCAATTGTACCTTCCTAATCATACAAATAGAAACACTCAAGATGCAGATCTGTTTTACCTTCTTAATGCCTACCCACTCAAATGTCCTGGTCACATCCATAATCTCCATGGTCATGCTACTCGTAGTTACAGCAACGGCCCCCACTCTCATCTCTGATCATCTTACCTGCGCACTGAACCGTGAAGGCCAAGCACCGTGAACATGTCTAAATTACATTTCCATCATTGTATATAATCACACCCCCCTCTTCAGTAATTTCACTGTTCAAAGTCTGCACCTCTTGGACCGCAGTCGTGTGACACCATTATCTGCATTCCCTGCTAACTGTTATTACTACTATCAAACACGTTTCAAAATATGTGGGTAGACATCAATTCCGCACCTGCGGCAATATCTTGCAATCTCCACATGCCTTGTATGACATCCTCTGCTCGTCCCATTCACGATTTCCCTCTCTTAATACTGCTACCTTTAACTTTCTGCATTTCGGAATGCAATGGGTGTTCCGCATCTGCATGTATTTGAAGATACGCCCGTGCACTGCGATACTGTAATCTGTGCTCTGCCGTTGTACAGTCGAATAGGTACCGGATAGCTCTAGTCGTTGTGTCTCTTGTGTACTCAAGAATGATACGCATTGCTGCAGTCTAGATTTTGTCCAATCTTTGTCAGAATTGTCAGTGCATATTCCACCACAGCCATAACCAAATCCGGGTACAAAATAATTAACAACCTCAACTCACACTGCACAGCAGACATAACCGCCATTGCTGCTAAGCCTTTGCTAGCACTTATGATAATTTTGTCAAAAAATTGCCTGAAACCCAGACTTCTGTCAAAAAACACACCCAAGTATATCATTGTGCTGGTTCTTTGTAGTATCAAACAATTTCTAATACTCAAGTATCAAACAATAACTATCAATCACCATCGACCGTGTGCACTATGTGTCATTTACGAATGTGTTAGGGAGGGGCGTGGGGTGTTTATGGCCTAAGGGTTAAGATACGTGGTTGGTGCTCTTAATGACACGTGATTGATTCACATTCGAGTCGCCTTTTTATTGTTTTAAACATGGCGGGGCTCCAGTAAAGACTTTTGTACAGAAAGTGAATATAACCTGCATGGCTGATGTTTGATTATGTCAGGAATCTATTTGGTACGCCGTGGTTACTGTTGTCATGCGGCTTCCAGTATATATATATATATATAGTGACCAACGAAAACACAACAATAATTAAAAAGGAACGTATGAAGTATTGTTTACTTTCTCTACAGCGGTCATTACTACCTACACTCTCTGTTTATCAGTGCCTTTTATGGAAATCCCTGAATCATACAAGTATTTCTTTAAGATTGTGTGTGCAATGATTCCATGCATCGGCACTTATTTGGTTATATCTGACCTTTCCCATTCTTTTTCATTGTCTTTCGACACAAAATGTAGGTAAAGCGACAAAAGATGTGCAGCATCGGACAAGCTGTGTGCCACTGTACGAGGTCAGCAAGTAGGAATATTGCAGATAACGACTTGATAAACAATGTGCGTGTAAACCCGGATATAGTTTTCAATCATTACACTGTCGGTGACGCAAGTGATCCACGTTGTATATAAACATACATGTTACTGGATTAACTCACAGTTAGATCAACACGATCTTCAGGAAACTTACTCTGTTTTACAGTCATAGCACCACATTATCCTACCGTATATTTCTGTAAATTCCCCACATATAAAGTATACAGTATCCTTGATTTTGTTTCTCGTATGTGATACTCACTGTGTGTTGCTAAATATCGTTTCTTTCTTGATTGTTTGATCATTGTAAACCACCGAAGACCGTTGTGTCTGTCCATTGGCACAAATAAAACGGAGACGCAACGCATTTCCTTTCCCTGGACTACATCCTGCTGTAAATCGTGTAGGATCATTGTCTTGATATAAGAGAGAACTAGCTAGAGTTTGAGAATGAACGCTGAAGAGGAAGAAAAACGTTCTACACTTTCATCCCATATCCTAAACACCTTCACACTAATACAGTTAAGTAACACGCTGACAAATTTAGCAATTTAGGAATAGTTTATTCAATCATTCACATGTTATGGTATGAATAGTAACTGGTCCCCCACTGACACCATTTAAGTTGATGTGACAGAGTCCATTGACTGTATTCATGTTAGTTACTTCAGAAAATCTTCCATACAAACTCCCTTCTGTTACTTTCCAAAATAATACCCTTATTATCAAATATATTTTCTACAGCGGCTTACAATAAACTTTAATCTTCTCTATTATATACAGTCACACCCACGATCAAATTACATGTTGTTTCAAATAACTTTGGGTGCTGAATATTTCTCGATCGCATGTGCAGGTAAGGTTTCAATATTTACATTTAATTTCACATCATCATTACAAACCTTAAATAGAAAAACCCCATTAAAAAAAGCAAATAGAAATTTCTGGAACTAGTAAACAAATTACATAACTTGAAGGAGTCGTCATTAGAACATAATCTGAACCATACTTGGTTGTATGGAGTAACTCAATTAGAAACATATGTGGTCCACTTGAAGACCCTTTGTAGAAGTACATGTGGCCCACGATGCTATTATCGAACTGGTGGTTACACGAAACTGGTGATTACAATACACTGGAGATTATAACAAACTGGTGATTACAATACACTGGAGATTATAACAAACTTATGATCACAACAAATTGATGATTACAACAAACTGATGATTACAACACACTGATGATTACACAAATATCATGGTTACAACAAACTGGTGATTATAACAAACGTACACCATACATCTGACATATTTCAATACAGACCAGGGTCACATTTTAAGAATAGGTGACAACAGAATGAACCAACAGCCGTTATTTGGACACCGGAGGGGAAAGAAATGTTGAAAGTCTAAAGCAGCAATAAAAAACTACATACTTAAAGTAGAGAAAACAACAGGCTGCAGGATCATACAAAAACTAAAACTGCATACAGCGGGCCGTAACACATGGAAAATCAGAACCAGTGCCATATGTGTCTCCTGCGGCACGAAAAGAACAAACAAACTAACACCATATTGGCGTATTAGAAGTCGTAGCAGTGGTATTAGTAGATGTAATTGAAGTGGTGGTCGTGGTGCTGAGGAGGCAGTAGTGGCAGTAACCGTATGTAGTACTGATAGTCAGGGCAGCAGACATAACTTTCTCATGTATGTAGTACCGATAGCCAGGGCAGTAGACATAACTTTCTCACGTATGTAGTACTGATAGTCAGGGCAGTAGACATAACTTTCTCACGTATGTAGTACTGATAGTCCGGGCAGCAGAAAAAACTTTCTCACGTATGAAGTACTGATAGTCAGGGCAGTAGACATAACTTTCTCACGTATGTAGTACTGATAGTCAGGGCAGTAGACATAACTTTCTCACGTATGAAGTACTGATAGTCAGGGCAGCAGACATAACTTTCTCACGTATGAAGTACTGATAGTCAGGGCAGCAGACATAACTTTCTCACGTATGCAGTACCGATAGCCAGGGCAGTATACATAACTTTCTCACGTATGTAGTACTGATAGTCAGGGCAGCAGACATATCTTTCTCACGTATGTAGTACTGATAGTCAGGGCAGCAGACATAACTTTCTCACGTATGTAGTACTGATAGTCAGGGCAGCAGACATAACTTTCTCACGTATGTAGTACTGATAATCAGGGCAGCAGACATAACTTTCTCACGTATGTAGTACTGATAATCAGGGCAGCAGACATAACTTTCTCACGTATGTAGTACTGATAGTCAGGGCAGCAGACATAACTTTCTCACGTATGTAGTACTGATAGTCAGGGCAGCAGACATAACTTTCTCACGTATGTAGTACTGATAGTCAGGGCAGCAGACATAACTTTCTCACGTATGTAGTACTGATAATCAGGGCAGCAGACATAACTTTCTCACGTATGTAGTACTGATAGTCAGGGCCGCAGACATAACTTTCTCACGTATGTAGTACCGATAGTCAGGGTAGTAGACATAACTTTCTCCCGTATGTAGTACTGATAATCAGGGCAGCAGACATAACTTTCTCACGTATGTAGTACTGATAGTCAGTGCAGTAGACATGACATTATCATGTATATAAGAAGCGGTGTGTATCTTAGTAAAGATATTGTTTATCAAACAGTTTTAGTGGGGATATTTGACAAAAAAAGTGTGAGATGAACAAATGTCTGATTTACCTGTTTCTTAGTATAAATTATAATGCTCTAGTATACGAAGATGTTTTAACCCCGTCAAACCCCTACCCCCAAACTGTTCGGTATATCTGTGCAATTTATTTATAGAATATAAATATTAAGTTTGAGCTAACTGTTTGTGATACATTTCTGTCGGGAAATCACTGTATTGCAGTTAGTTTACACGACCGCTGACGTTGTAATGTGGGTTCAATTCGTACTGTTAACGTTTTTGTCATTCGTGATTTGTAAATAAAAATACCCCATATGGTCGAGCCAACAAATGGAAACGTTTCAGATCTGGAATTGTTGAGTAATGGGCGGTCGATAAGAAGCTCTCTGAAAGATGCACTAGTTATATTATATAGTAAATCGCAGGTTATACACATCTGAACACTCACAGAATAAACAGTGTTGTGATATTGATTCACTGCATACCTCACTTTTCTGCCGTACGTACTTACTTATCCAATCCCCGTTACGAGACGTTGTTATTTCTTCCCTGTGCTAGATGGTGGTAGAAGCATGTCCTCGTCAGCTCACTACCTTAATATCACACTACATTTCAAGAAGTTGAAATACACTTTTAATTTCAATGTGTACTATCACTGATAAAAAAATACATTGACGATAGCCTGCTGCGCGATGGTAGGTCCATCCGTATTGAAATATCAAATGTTTAATCAATGTACGATAATCTACAAATGAGCCGTCGAAAATAACATAATGATTATTATTACAGTACAGAGGATATAATTAGATTTACAACGTTCACTTCCTTAATCTCGATTGCAGGGCCTCTATAGGTTGATAATTATATACGTAGTGTCGCAGTTCTAGTGATTAAACATATTACTCAAATAATTATTACGTAACACAGTATATTCATGATTTGATTCACGTGATATTATCAGTTTTCTACGTTCTCTCTTCTCACCTATTTTTATACACTGCATTTATTTCTACGTTCTCTCTTCTCATCTATTTTTATACACTGCATTTATTTCTACGTTCTCTCCTCTCTCTATTTTTCTACACCGCACATGTTTCACTTTCCTGTTTCTTGCGTGCATGCGTCCCCATCAGTTAATTACATATGGCAATGCAATGAGTATATCTTAAAACAGTAACATAACTAACAATATGTTACGTCTGTCAATAACCGATGTGTTACACTGCGTTAATTACATACATCATCGGCGATCATTTGATACATGAACTTATGTCGATATGTCTACGCTTTGTTTAGCAAATTGTATCGGATTCTTGGTTAAGACTTTAATTGAGGAAAATGTTGAGGGGAAGCGAAAAAGTGATATTCAGGTATATGGATGATGGACACAGCGCAGTCTAGCAGAGTGCTCCACCGAAGCAAGAGAAAGTGGAATTACATCATTTCATGATGATGATCGCGTTCTATGACAGATGTGAGTGAAATAATGTCAGCAAATATTGCTACAATTAAGAAATAGATCTTCTTCTTCTTCTTTCTGTCCTCATGTACCTTTCGGTGTTGAGGGGAGAGTGAGTGTACGTTCTTTTGCCCTTCTATTTGCCTCCTCTGCTGTTATATTTCCAAGTGTCTCTAATACACTATCTATCCACCTTTTACGAGGTCGTCCAATAGGTCTGCTGTTTTCGTAACGTTTGTTAAGTCTTTTTTGGATAATACTTTGCTTTTTCTGTCTGGTTATGTGGCCGTACCATTTAACTTGTTGTTTCTGTATGTATTCTATTGTTGGATTGATCCCTAATTGTTTCCTTAGTGCTTCATTCCTGATATTGTCTCTCAAGCTAACTCCAATCATACGTCTCACACATTTCATTTCAGTGGTGTTAATCGTATGTATTGTTCTAGAATCTAATGTCCAAGTTTGACACTGATAACACAATGTTGGTAAGAAAATGGTGTTGAAAAGCGCTTTCTTTGTTTCTAGTGTAATATCTTTGTTTCTTAGTAAAGGTGTTAATTGGCCAATGATCTGACAGGCCTTGTTACATCTTGCGTTTATTTCTGCTTCTTGTTTGTTGTCATATCTCAATGTGCTGCCCAGATATTTGAATTCATCTACTTGTTTTAGTTGTTTATTATTTATCTGTATGTTGATGTTCTCCTTTTCTCTTGCAATATTCATTACTTCTGTTTTGTCTATGTTGATTTTCATTCCAAATTGCGTGCCTGCTGTGTCTATTATGCTTAGGTGGTCTTGCAGGTTTTTAATGCTGTTGTGGAATAAAACCTGGTAAGAAATTTATGACCTTTGTTATCTAATTTACTGTTTACATACTTGGAATCGCATGCTACAAATAGCCAAGTCGAAAGTATATAAATAGTCAACAACCGAATATCTAACAATATTTTTTGAAAGTCACAAATGGGGTCCAAGTTAATTCTCCTCGAAGGTATTCTATACAGCTGACGGTCTTGGTTATATGCACCATCTCACCCCCTCCCTCCCCGCACTCTTTCTCAAAGACATAAGTGTCGTATGATGTAGACTAGAAATAAGCTTTACATAAGAACATTACTGCATACTGTATGTAGGTGTCTTCCATGTCCATGTTACATGTATTTAATCTAACAGTAATCGATCGTTCAAATAAGAATGGATCAATCACTATTAGAACTATGCTTACACGACGGCGTCATGTCCGTTACATCGCTCTGTAGGAGAACATCGTTGTTCTAACAATTTCTGACAGTAATTTACTTGGCCTACGTTCAGTGGCGTCTATTTATCACTTCTGGGACGAGTTTAACGAATTTTGACGTATTCAGATGGAAATCCCGTCATATAGAATAAGAATAACATTGTCTATGTTTATATTTTTTCTATATTCAATTTACAACACATATTTAGATATATTAGCAGTTATTATTTTGTTATATCGAACACACAATACCCCACTTGCTATCATGTTTCGATTATTTCTAGGTTACAGTGACATGCACATGTTCTTATTAACATACCTGTTCCTACTGAATAGAAATTTGCTTAATGCGGCAAATACAAAGCTAAAGAGTAATTTATACAGCTAACAGCAAAAGCATGTGCTAATTTGTCCTTTGTTGTTAATATCGTTAATATTGGCATGTAACATACCTGTACAGTTGTTGTGTTGTATATTTAGAAACAGTCTATATTTATTATTTGCAGTAGACGTGTGTTCTCATTATATAGTTAGAATATCAAACTATTTGGAATCAAACTGATTTAGTTTAGTCAGGTTTCGAGACAGAAGTAAGAAGATATTGGGAAATTTGCTGTCACATCCAATCTAGATTGGAAGTATATCTGGTACATATACTATATCATCACCTGCCAAAGATGCCTATCTATGGTGAGTTGCAGAAAAGAATACCATCTCAAGGTGGCCAATAGATACGAAATCACTCATTATGATATCATCACTTTCGTAGCTGGTTAATCTGTCTTTAACTTTCATGTGTAGTATGTGCTATTAAACTGTTGTATTTATAATCTTGTTAGCGCAATGTTGCGCATTTAAATAATTACAGAACTCCATGTAGCTCTGTTTTATGTAGTATATCTACTTTCAAGCTAATCTTTAAAGATTCCTTACATGCTCTGTTTATCCTCATTGACAATGCATTCCCTTCCTCATTTCTCCATATAGGAGTATTTGTTGTAGAAATACAACATATTAGATACACATTTAGTAGATTCGCAGAGAATACATGTCTGCATGAAAATGGCATCACTATTTGGTATACCATATCTTGTAATGACACCGGTTTCGTGAATAATATCTTGCAATTTTATGATCATCCCCTTTCTGAAGCATATTGTTTGGAAGTGATTGAGTTTCCTCACATGATGTCAGTATGGGTGCATGTTTCACCAGCATGCATCACTGTAAAGTATCACTGATCAGTAAACTTTCAGCTTGGTTGTGTAATCTAATGTAATTTGTATGCGAAACGTTTACATAAAGCCAGCTGCCTAGTATATACCTCCTAGCATAAATACCATCAACGTTGATATATTGTGATGGAAATACTATAACATGGTATTAAATCTAAGCTATATTAATATATTTACTAGTTTAATTAACTGGTGAAATTACGACCATCACTAAATTATAATTTTTTAAAATAACTGCACCCCTAAAACATTATTTTAATCATATAACTGAATCAATAAACTATTCTTTTAATCCTACAACTCCATCACTAAATCATCCTTTTAACCTAATAACTTCATCAATAAATGATTCGTTTAATTTTATACCGACATTAATAAAAAAAATTCATATAATGATATAACCACATGAATAAATAATTCATTCAATCATATAACACCATCAATACATCATTCATTTAATCATATACTTCCATCATTAGTATCATGTGTGAAATGTACCTGGTACGTGTTTAGTATTATGATCTTAGGTCAGAGGGGGAATAAAGTATAGTGACATTTCACCTGTCGTGCAAGTCGTAAAAGGTAAATAAAATGGTGTAGGTTGTGATAAATATATTATACGCTTTGATAAAATGTGCCTGGAAAAATATTTATAAATTGTACTGTATCATTAAAATGATATAGTAAGATACCCTTTGACATTTCAATACAACAATACCACAGACATGTCTGTAAGTCATTCCTAACATACGTTATGATTTTTTTCCCGAATTAATTTCACATCAAAATGAACTAGTGACCACATAATGGACTTTTTATATAGATGAGATGATAATAATTACTGAATTATTTTAGTTATTTTCAATAAAACAAAAGTGTAAAACAGCTATAAATTTTTGTGTTTGCGAAGACAAGTCGCATTTCTTGATAACTTTGCTGTAGATTTTCAGTGGATGCAGAACTAATTATCAACAGTATAGATGAAATTTGTCCAGTGGAGGGACATTCCCTAATCAATTTGTAACTTGTATGTTAATATTAACATGTGCATGTCACTGTAGCCTCGAAACAATCGACCACGTGATACCAAGTGGAGTATTATGTGTTTAATATAACAATATAATAACTGCTAATATATCTAAATATGTGTTGTAAATTCAATATTAAAAACATTAATATAAACAATGTTATTGTTATTCTAGATGAAGGGATTTCCATCTGAATACTTCAAAATTCGTGAAACTAGTCCCAGAAGAGCTAAATTGACGCCCCTGAACGTAGGCCAAAACAATTACTGTCAGAAATTGTTAGAACAACGATGTTCTCCTACAGAGCGATGTAACGGACATGACGGCGTCGTGTAAGCATAGTTCTAATAGTGATTGATCCATTAATATGTCTTATTTGAACGATCGATTATACTTACATTAAATACATGTAATCTAGACATGGAAGACAATTACAGACATTATGCAGTAATTTTTTATTTAAACCTTATTTCTATTCTTATTTCAAAACCACACTTACGTCTGAGAGAGAGAGAGAGAGAGAGAGAGAGAGAGAGAGTAGGGGTGCATATATTCGAGACCGACAGCAGTATAAAAGACATTCCAGGAGAATTACATAGCAACTTATTGTCATGTTCTTATATTATTGTTGGACTTTCGGTTGTTGACTACACTTGTAATCTGCTTGGCTATTTGTGGCATGCGATTCCATGTAATGTAAAAAGTGACTAATCGAAAACCCAACAATAATTAAAAAACGTCAATAATGGGGTTCTAATTAATATTCTTTTAGAGGGGCTTTATGAGAAACGATTATGATATAACCAGCGTTCACACTACTAATTATGACGATTTGGATAAGTTCCAGATCTAGTGCCCCTTTTTCCTACTTTACATAAATTAATTGTATTTTGGTTGTATCATCCCTAGAGATTGCTTTTCGCGCCTCCAACTAGGTATGTTACCCCTGATTACTTTCCACGCCTTGTATAACAATGCTCTATATGGTTATATATGTAAATGGTCGCAGGTATTCCTGGACTGAGACCTCCAGTGTTCCATTCTATGCACTCTGATATAACCAAGTTATATAAAAGGTCATGGTTGTAATAGACGTAATCTTGCAGAAACAGGTAAAAAATATCATTTAAAAAAATAATAACATAACAACCCAGATATAGTAGTGACTGGATTGTCAGAGCCACTAGTTTTGATGATTCAAAGCTCTGATATAACCAAATTGAACTAATTTCATCGGTTGAAGTATGTGTAACTCACCATGGCAACCAAACCTATTACTTAACCAAACCAAAGTTTATAAAGAACACTGTGTATTCATTAATACACACTACATGTTGGAGTATTATTATGCAGATGACTAGAATGTATGATGATTCTACAGACATTATGCAGGTCATTCTAAAGCAATTTGTTGAAGCATGCGATAGTTTTGGCTTCCTTATCAGTATAAGGACAACGGAGGTAATATTTCAACTCCCTCCCCCCCCCCAAAAAAATACATAAAAATTAAACAAAACAAACACATTCTAATTACTATAAGGATCACATATTGTAATACAGTAAATAGTTTCACCTACCTGGGCAGTATTCTCTCACAAGATGTATAAATCGACAGCTAGGTAAAGAACTGAACAGAAAGCTAGTACTACCAATGGAAGATTGCGAACATATACATATGTATGAGGAAGAAGGGGAATAACAACTACCACTAAGATCATAGTTTACCAAGCAGCAGTAATATCATCAGTACTTTCTGCATGTGAAACATGGACATCTCAGAAATGATAGATGATTCACACATATCCATATAATCTACTTTCGTAAGATACTCAAAATCCATTAACGGGTTAAAATATCAGGCGGTGAAATATTGATGAAATCTAAGCCTGCATACATGCATACAAGGTTGATGAAGGCAAAGCCATGCTGGGCAGGACACATGGTCCACAAGAAAGATCATCGTCTTCGAAACATTTTGTTATATGAAGAAATCTAGACTGTCTCCTGCAAGGCCCGGTGACAGATTCAGCGTTTCAACACACGCTTAAGATATCACTGATTCACTTCAAAATAGACACAAATTCATGGGAGAATCCAGCAGAAGACAGTTGCGCCTGGCGTAGAAGAATCATTATTGGTGCAGAAGCTGCAGACAACCTCACCATCATGTTGCACAACACAAACGAGCTAGCAGAAAAGCAAGAGCTACTCAATGCCCCACAGACCCCTCCCCCACCTATGCTCAGAGTATGGCAGATAATTTCAAGCACGCATAGGACTCATTAAGTCACTGTTGGACACACCTCAGACATCATCCTCATCCCAGTTGAGTCAAATGGTCATCGTGGAATACGACAGACGAACAGCACATTTCAGTAACACTCATTGTAAGCTGTAGTTGTGCAAGTTTATCAACAATTCATCATCTTTAAAATATCAAAATAATGGTTACACTATACTAAGCAGTTTGTAATCACTGTTTGTGATGATTGTTTGGGATCACGATTTCGATCACTATGTGATTTATGTTTGTGATAACTGCTTAAGGTCAGGCATGCTATCATGTTTAAAATGACGCTATGTAAAATGTCTCGTGTCTGTCCCCAGGTGAACGATGGTTGATTGTATTCGCACTTGCCACTAAGCGTAGGGGTGGAGATTCAGCTGTCGTTCCAATGCACGATTAGATGTCTTGGGTGCATTAAGTCCATGTTTCTTCAAGGATATCTCGATGTTTTCTATCAATCGTTTTCTTGATCTACCTTTAACTGTATGACTGAATGGTCTTTTGTTATTTGTATTTATTGGTATTTGATGTGGGTTAATTCTCAAGAGGTGGCCGAAACATTTTAGTCAATACATGATAGTATACCAACTCTTTTCCTAATTTCTTCATTTCTTATTATGTCTAGTTTAGTAACCATTGCATCTTTTCTCAGGCACTTCATTCCACATCTAAAGATGTTCCTCTGCTGCAAAGCTGTTAAAGACCATATTTGAAAATGGCAGCAGAGTGATGGTATAGAAATTGTACATATCACCTGTTATCTATTATAGTATATTATGCGTTATGTAAAATGCAATATCTAAAATGTGTGAAACGTTTAAAGATAATATAACCTTAAATAATACATGAACAATTTTATAAAGCTGCACAGATGCAATCTTCGCCTTCAAACAACTATAGCTATCAGAAAGAGCGACATATCATAACCAAGTCTTATATTCGTTTTCGTGGACCAAGAAAAAACGTTCCTCAGTGTGGATAAAGAATAGCTGTGGGTAACACTACAGACTATAGAGTTACTCAGCATCTGATAAACCTTTGTCAGAGCATATACGCTGAGAGTTAATGTGCAGTAAGAACAAGCATAGGTGCATCAGATAATTTCCAAATTCATACGGGAATGAGGCTCGGATGTGTACTATCCCTCTGTTGTCTATCATACATAGATCACATCTGCAAAGTAGCAAAAATAACTGAATAAAACAATATGAAAGATAATTGAAACGAATTGCTTTTTGCAGACGATCAAAAAATAGTAGCATCATAGAAGATCAGCTACAAAGACAAATATACAGATTGCATCAAACATGGCAAACATTTAACATGAAGATAAATATAGAAAATACCGAAGATAATGAATATATGAGAAACAGAAAGAAACATATATATATATATATATATATATATATATATATATATATATATATATATATATATATATATATATATATATATATATATATATATATATATATATATATATATATATATATATATATATATATATATATATATATATAATTGAAAACCAAAGACTTAAAAAAGTTACAGAACTCATATACCTGGGAAACAATATAACAACATACGGAGGAGCTATAAAGAAATATACAATAGATGTAGTAAAGTATACCAAACACTAGGGACAATTACACCAATCTTCCCAAACAAAACGTAGAGTTAAACGCTAAAATAACACTGTTCAAAACGATAATTATACCAACGCTGTGCAACCACTAACAAATGGGGACAACGACAACAAAAGAAAAACGCAAACTTGTGAAAGATGAAATGACATGTTTGCGCAGAATCAAGGAATATCATTAAGAGAAAGAATGAGAAATCATGATATTAGACAAAGAACAGGCACCACCCCAATCTTGGAACATTAAGAGTCAACAGATGAAAAGGTTTGCACACATCAGCAGACTACCATCAGACAGCGTACCACAGCAAGCTATGCTGCACAGATACAGTGAAGACAAAACTAGAGGCCGGCCATGAAATCGATGAGCCACCGATATAAAGAGGCAACACATTCCACAATATACTCAGTACACAAGAGTGCTATCTCCTGAAAACTATTCTAACCTGACGCTGAAAGTAAACAAAGGGTTTAGTGAATAAATATAATAGATGACAATAATACAGACATAGCAAAATAAATCAAATATGTATGTGTTCCCTGATGTTTGGGGAATTGAATGTACTTAAACTAGTCTTTAATTTCAGAATTTACATTTGTTTTTGTTTTATTCAACATCTTCCAAATATACTCTCTACCGTCCATCTTTTTTGTCAATGTATTATACAAAGAAATGACTGTTATGTTTGTCAGTCGTAGGTTTAGTAGTGGCTGATTTTGTCAGTAGTAGGTGTAATAGTGACTGGTTTGTAAGTTGTAGATGTAATAGTGGCTGGTTTGTTAGTAGAAGTTGTAAAAGAGACATTGTGATTTGACAGTAGTAGGTGTAGTTGTGAATGTATGGTTTGTCAGTAGTATGTGTAGTTGTGAATGTCTGGTTTGTCTGTAGTGGGTGTAGTAATGAATGTCTGGATTTTCTGTAGTGGGTGTAGTTTTGAATGCTGATTGTTCAGTAGTGGTTGTAGTAGTGAGTATATCTGGTTTGTCAGTATCGGGTGTAAGGGTGAATCCACATTGTCAAAAATATGTGTATTAGTTACTATCTTATATGTAAGTAGTTAATGGAATAGTGACTCCAGGGCGTAACTAAAACAAGAAAAATCACCATATTCTGTTAAGTCACACTAACCTTCAGTCGACAATCGCGTTACGAAATTTCATTACGCTAACGTTAGAACAATTTTTTTCTTGGCTGGTCAGTTTGGTTAAGACGCAAATAGAATTAGTGAAGGAAATTGCATATCGACGAAGATGTGTGATGTTTCTCTTATTATAAAATAGTAATCTATTTCTACGTTCCAAGAAAGATGAGACGAGACGAAGATAACGATTACGTGTCTGTGTATTTATCATTATGTTATTATGTATATCGTTAAATCTATACGTTTTTCTGTCCGTACGTCCGTCTATCTGTCTGAGTGTCTCTTTGTCTGCCAGTATATATATATATATATATGTGTGTGAGTGTGTGTGTGTCTGTCTGCCTGCATATCTGCCTGTCTTCCTTTCTGCATGTCTGTTTTCCTACTACGTACCTACCTACCAGATGCTACAAGATGCTTTGTCTTTGTAGCTGATCTTCTGATGATGCTACTATTTTTTGATCGTCTGCAAAAAGCAATTCGTTTCAATTATCTTTCATATTGTTTTATTCAGTTATCTTTGCTACTTTGCAGATTTGATCTATGTATGTTATAAACAACAGAGGGATACTACACATCAGAGCCTCATTCCCGTATGAATTTGGAATCTATCTGATGCACCTGTGCTCGTTCTTACTGCACATTAACTCTCAGCATATATACTCTGACAAAGGTTTATCAGATGCTGAGTAACTCCAAAGTCTGTTGTGTTACCCATAGCTGTTCTCTATCCACACTGTCGAAAGTTTTTTCTTGGTCCACGAATGCCAAATTTAAGTCTTGGTTATGTTATGTCGCTCTTTCTGATAGTTGTTTGAATGCGAAAATTGCATCTATATTTTTATAACGTACATTACCCTAGATTAGCATTTCATATCTTAAATTACTCTAACTTACCTTACCCTAGACTTAAATTACAGTACCTTACGTAACTTAAATTACCTTATCTGTGACATCTAAATTCCGCTCACAGAATGACTGAATATCTCACTATTAGACGATCAGATCAATCATTACCTCAAAAGTAACAGCTCGGTAGATAACATGTCACTATAGTGAGACTTTCCACGGATTAGAGACTCTCAACATTACATCTATACAATAAAGTTTCCGTTTATGATTCTGGGGGAATCATATGAGAGCCATGGTCATATGCCCTACCATTTAGGTAGCACATGGTGTCTGGTGAAAGACAACACTCCGCAGGAGGGATAAATCACTGAAAGAGCCCATAAATAGGATACAAATGTTCATCGTCATCTGCAGAACCGTCTCCGTATCTAAGATTGACAGAAACTAATCATCAACATACTTGGTCTTCTTTTTTGGTAGTACACTGTATCAGACTGTAACATGTCGGTCTCGCGATATATCCAGCTTACTTGAATCTATGACAATTTCATGCTCTGCGTCCTTCAATTCTACATTCAAGTAGGATTTTCAAATGTCTTTTAAAAATGTATATACTGCTTCATTTATTTGACTTGTATTCTTTTAATAGTGTTATTATACGAAATATTGTCAGATTCTCTGCGTTCGTTTTCTTCTATTTCCATTCTTTCTGCCTTCTATAAATCCATATCTCAAGGCATTCATTTTGTGTCCTAGTTGTTTACTCTATATTTATTATTCTTATACATACATTAATGTATAATGATGTAGCAATTTTAGAATTTTATACAACTAATTGATAACGCCTTTTACTTAGGGAGAAAAATTACACAAGATGGAGATACAACAAGAGAGATTTATACCAGAATTTCATTGGCATCATGTGCATGCAACCAACCAAAACAAATATGGAAATCAAAAACATTTAAATATACCAAGCTACGACTGTTCAACTACAATTTAATACCCGTATACAAAATGTGTGCCAGGTTCTGGGTTGCACAAGGGATACATCGGTACGGGGCATGTGATACGTGTTCCACTGCGCAACGTCATATCATAGTATATAGTATTCCCGTGCAAGGGTGTACCAGCTTCAAATAAATGCTGATAAAGAACATCCTTTTATCCCAAAATCCTTAGTCAAAGGTGGTAGTAGCCTGAAGAGAGGAAAATCGTGGATGGCACGGGCAGATGATTTATAACGCGTGTGTAGGTTACAGTATGTAGCTGCAGATGTGGAATGGGTATACCCGCCCATGCATTGCATAACTTCTTTCAGAGGTATAATGCCACTTGATATGGCAAGCAAGGCCATGGGGACCAGTGGCGGTGGAAGCTGAGGTACACGCGTTGGTCAGTGAGAACTCCTGTGAAGGGGTTGTGATTATATATACAGATGGATCGGTGGTTAGACATGTTCGTAGTGCGTGGGCCTTTACAGCTCAGTGTGCAGGGAAAAGTGTTAGGGAAGGGAATTGAGCTTTTTCTGTGATTACGAGTAGTATGACTATGGAGAACATGGCGGTGACCATGGCATTAGAATTGGTCAGCTCACAGGACTGTACGGACTTGTACCCTGAGTGACTCGATGAGTATGATTATGGAAGTAGAAAAGGGTCTAGTTCCTGAACATTGGACTGGGATATTGTGAGTAACAGGGTTAGAGATGGTTACTTTTATTTTCGTGGTTGGGCATGATGGCGTTCGGGGAAACTAGAGAGCTGATTTTCTAGCGTCATGTGCTGTTGCTACACCCCAGTGAGGATCAATGGATTGGGCAGTTGTGTTGATTTCCCTAAGGGAGACAGCGCGTGAAAGAGAACTTGACGTGAATGATGATTCCTATTCGATGGCCAGGATTAAGGAACAAGGTTTGAACAGAAATTACACACAATAGCATCACATCTCCCAAAGTGAAGATGTCTGGTTTCTGTCCGATGTATCATGCACAGCACTAAAAAGAACAAATATATATTTTAAAATTATCATTTTAGTTGTTTGTGATTTGCTTAGATGTTAATATTTTCCACATGTCATTGAAAGTGATCATTCTATTCTCACTCACTTTTCCATAAATACCATATCATCTTATTAATGGAATCACGTTCATTAAGATGGTGTTTCACATTTCTTATGCTGTTTACATCAACTAGTCTTGAAGGATTGTGTTTACATTCCTTATCCCAGTGTTTTGCTTTCTTTCCCAAAGTCAAATCAATGTAACGTAAATCGGTACGTTGCGTGACGACAGCATGGAACGGAACAGTTCTCTAATATAAACATAATTTCGTTTCGAGTAAATTAGCAGCAACATACGATGTTGTTCTTGTTTTGTAGAAAATAATAATGTTTCTTTCTCACTACACTCAGGTATTGGAAAACGCAGTGTGTGGCCCGAATGCCAATAGCAGTTATGCTGTCATCATCCCCGATCACATTCATATTTATATTTGATCGACCTGGTCATTTGTGGTTTAATAATGTTTCCACTTAAACTAAAAAAACACCAGTTGCACTAACATATTAGATTGTTTGCACGACTTTTTCAAACTCAGACTCGATCTATTTTGTTTAGGCTACCCTATTAGAAAACCATCACTCGAATATATCATGTAATGTATTAGCTTTGCTTGTCTGTGGCCTTTAGGTTATCATTAGTATTTACATTTTTTTATATAAAATTATTGATATTGAATATATGAAGCCAGATTAAGACTAATAACAATTACGGCGTCCAATCAGTTGCGATACATCATTTCATTGTGTCATTGTTTTGTTTTACTCTCTACATATTGTCCATTTAATATTTAGTTATTTTTTAGCCAGTAAGACATATGTCACTTAAGTACATCTCTATTATAACAGTTTTCTTGTCTAGGAGAGCAGCAATGTCTTTGTTCGGGACACAAGGGTGTACTTTGGCAGTAGTTTAGCGGAAAACAATCCCTGCTTGTCGCTAGAGCAAACACGACCTTTACTACATTAATATCTTCTTCTTCATCAGCGTTCATTCTCAAACTTCCACTAGATCTCCATTGTAGCAGGACCATGATCCTACTAGATTTCTAGCAGGGTGTACTCCAGAGAATGAAAATGCGTTATGTCGCCGTTTTATTTGCTTAAATGGCCCGACAAATCTGTCTGCGGCGGAACTACATTAATGTAATATATGTACATTTTTCAGCGCACTTGTTTTTCTTTTTCAAATTCTTCCGTGACCACCGGAATAGTTGAAGTTCACGGGGTTGGTCAAGTACGGAAATCCAGTTTTCTCAAGTTGCAAGGCGATTCGGTACCGTTAGAACAGACCTGGTTCAATTCTCGTAGGTTTCAAGCATTTTTAATTGATCCTCTTGTTTCCAACTTGAATGTACCTCTGGTTGGTGTATAGACGGTAGTACGACCAACTCTAGTACAACACTTATCAGGCTTTGAGAATAAAAATTTAAAGAGCCAAAAGTGTTTCAATTTTCTTTATATTCAACAAATCAAATATGACGTTATAAACTGCAAGTTCTAGATTTTAAGTGATGCAATGTCGTGACCATCAGCAAAAATTAAACCTGAAAAAGAAATTCCAAGGGCGCGGAGCAAAGGATATATCATGTCTCTGACAAAATAAATATGTTCAAATTATATGAACACCATACATTTTCTCAGATAGAAGCTAAAATAGGTGAATCGTTCTGTACCTCTTCATTTTACAACTTGAAATCTTTGTTGATCTGTCTTAACTGATAAATCAGACGTGTATAATGGATGTACAATCAATTGAGCTAATAGTATTGATCGACAATTGTTACAACATATATTATCAGACTACCTTGTGTTGTACTTATAACAATTGGAATAGAACGGCATCCACTACCTACAATACCGTTATGTCTGTCACAGGGAAACAATATCAAAAGAAGTACGTGCTTTCAGTGATTTATTTTTGTGAGGGGGGGGGCAAGACTGTATGTTAGTATGTTGTGCTTCTTTCTATTTGTAATTATCATGTTAAAAAAAAAGACATGAGCCGATGTATTTATTGCCACGTTATATATATATATATATATATATATATTATATATATATATATATATATATATATATATATATATATATATATATATATATATATATATATATATAGAGAGAGAGAGAGAGAGAGAGAGAGAGAGAGAGAGAGATAGAGTTCACAAATAGAGATTTGATTTATTCGGCACGGAAAGAAATGTTTTTAACTTCACAACTTTTTAAGAGGCATTTAACTGGTTAAAATGTACCACCTGGTACGATATCGTTGTCATAGTTGAAATTGAGCGTTTTAAGAAGTTACGCTCTCAGACGCCATTATAAATAACATATAAATGAAATGAGCGAAATGATTTGTTTATATATCCTAGCAACAGCGTATTTCTGATATAGGTAGAAAGCAAATGTTTTCCTCTTTCATACAATAGATGCTAAATTAGATACATAAATAATTACATATATATATATATATATATACATATATATTGTGAGCGCTGGTAGCTATGTCGAGAGTGGCACAGGCAGCATGGAAAACGGCTTGCAGGTTTAACCGAGTGTTGCTATGTAGTTAGTGAACGGTGTGTAGTACGTGGACCAGTTCTCTCGTACTGATTGTCTACTAATGGTATGGTTACAGACATCTACCGTTCAGTGAAAGTAGTACACACACTATCGTATTAGATAACACCTCCACAGTCGGGTATGTTGGGTCGATGGCTTAAATAAAACCTATGACATAACACATATTCGTTCTCCGGACTGCATCCTTCTTTTAATCTAGTAGGCACATTGTATTGCTTCAGGAGAAATGTATTGAGAGTTAATAAAAACTGGGGGAAAACTACGTTTGCCATTTGTAGCTGTTTTACAAGAACATATCTTAATATCTCTAAATATTTAAAGGACAAAAAAAACTCATATTCAAGTTTAAATAGTTTCGTCAAAGTCGACAAAATCGTCTAAATATTATTACACTTTATGTACGTTTAGCATTCACAAAATTGATTTGAATTGTTTGACTTGGTGAACGATTCATATCAAAATCCTGAAGTTTCCGTTTAACAAGGAGTTGTGCATTATTAATGCACTTTGATTGCTATCGCATACTCTATTTGCATTGTGTAAACCTTCCTCATTTGATGCACGTTTTTTATTCAATGATTCGGTTTTGTGTTACATTCATCTTTTTATTTGTGTTAAAGCAAGATGATATCTATAGCGCGTTGTAGATGGTTTGTCGTCAAACTTCATTTATGTTGTTTTAATATGTGCTCACAACTGAATTCGTTTTTGTACGCAACCATACATTAAACTGCCACAATGATTTGATAATTGTGAATGCTGCTGTTGTTGATATTTATGTGCATTTGTATAGTCCTTTGATTCTTTTACCAGGTAGAATTTGTATCCTTGAAAGCAATTCATTTGTAGGGATTTAATTACTAATTCAGTCATAGGTGTATCGATAATTCTCTTGTCAATGAATATGTCTATGGTGCTAAGACTACTACATCACTACTACATCTACGACTGACAAACCACTAACTAACATGATTTTTCCAAGGTCATTCTCGTGGTATCTTAAAATTGTGTACTGTTGATCGTTATATTGTTTTTAAATCTACTTCAATCACACATAAAAGTGATATATATTGACCGAATTTCTGTTACTTCGGTGATTTTGTTTTACAGGTTGCAGTCAACTTATCCGCAACCTTCTTTAGTCGTCTATTACTAGATGCATGGGAGGAAAACATCGGCACTAATATTTACACCCTGAACTAAATGTTCAGGTCTGTGATGCCACACGTGCGGTTATAAAACATTCACCTTTTACATATGATGAACATTTCTCATAAAACATTCACTTTTACATATGATGGAAATGTCTCATAAAAGGTGTGCGGTGTATTCTAGTCTTGAAAAACAAATTAAACAAATTTGCATTTTCTTAATTGCATACCAATATCACATACAGGCGAAAATGCAATTATACTCATTTAAACTATGTGTCCTCGTTAATTTAGTTATCTTTGTCCGCTTTCGTCTTTTAGACTTTAGACGGTTTTTTAGTATGTTTGTGTGGTTATGTAGTATATATTGATTAATGACTTAGTTACTACTGTTTTGCATTGCCTTTGATTGTATATGTGTTAGTTGATATACCACATATTATATTTATTAAATTATCTTAATTTTCTTTTTTAAAGTAAGTACATTTAGATTATTAGGATCGTAAACAATTTCGTGAATAGATAACGTGCCTACGAAATCCAGTTTGTAAACAGCGATAACCGTTTTGGAGTTGATAACAGATTCTACATACAAAGCCACTATTGCGACTTCATCCAGGTTGGAACTAAAAGACTATTGCATGCACTATTGCAAGCACTATGGGCTGTTCTATATTTATTGAATACACATTTTATACCTGCTAAACGAAGGTAACTGTAGTGTAGCTTCAACAATGTGCCACTTCCCTTGTTAGTGCACTAGACACCTGCAATTTGTTAATCTCTCGATGTTTTCCTCCCACATGCATCTTTGTCTGTCTCGTGTTGAAGTTAAAAAAGAACATTTCCTTCAAGTAATGTTTTTAGCAATGTGTCATGTCTTTTTTACGTGCCAACAGAAGTATATAATTATCTTTCTTTTCTCTAATTGTTTAGCTTTTCCTTTAGCTGTTCTATTTTAAATCAGACGTTTCTTGTTACTTCTATTTCATAAAATTCGACTTAATATTCGGCATATTCAATTCTCAGAGTCAGTTCTCATAAATTTCTATTTATGTTCGTAGAAGACTAAACACACTCACATTCAAGTTTTTATTTTATAGATTAGTCCAAATCTACACACATATTAATATCCGATTATTCTTAAACCGTATAGTGTGTGCCCTACCGTATAGTGTGTGCCCTACCGTATAGTGTGTGCCCTGTAACATTCCAAATATAATGCGATGAGACATGATTGATTTCACAAGCGATTCATGTTTAGATGCAAACATTTATTGTTTTCATTGAAGTATGCATTATCCGACCTATATGACTCTAGTGCGTTCATCAACAGTCGATCACTAATATTGTCCATTTTCTCTGTAATTGCTAAGAGTATGGGTTTAATATTTTCCATCATTGCATTATTTCATAACCACGGTAATATTTATGATTAATTATTATTTAGACAACAGATTTACCTTAGCAGTCGCTACGAATGTCGTTTTAAGGTAGCAATGATTTTATTTTACGTGAAACATAAATTTTACAGTAATTGCTGGTATATGCTTATCATTCATTTGTTGTAACTCGGATAAAAATGAATTATTTATAATGTAATATTTTTCTTTCGTTGTATTGAGATTATACGCAACGAGATATAATGTTAACAGTTAAACTTTTATGAAATTGCAGTCTAATTTACATTAGTGTTAATTTAATATCGACGTAAACATGCATTACACTTACCATTGTCATTATCATCTTCGCACTAATATGAACATTGTAAGTACTAGTGGTGGCATTCTGAAATCTTCGACCAAAAAATGTTTGATGTCATGTTAGAATGTGCAGAGATTAAAAAATGTACAGCTTTTACCATTATCAGTCCAGACCCTATGTTGGTCAGCTCTTCACCTTACATCTTCTACTTTGCTCTGCGTGAATGTTTTAGAGATAACTTCATTTCTGATCAAATTAATACATCTTACAACGTTTAACGATTGTCAATATAGTAATGTTTTACAGCAATTGTACGGGTTATATATCACATATTTCTTTACAGTGATAGATGTGCCACTTCCCTAGTGTTGTTTTCATATGTTAGCTATCGTGTTGATGTTAGCTAAATCTTTTTTCTTCTCGGTATCCCCCTTTTTTCTAATTCTTCGTATTTTGCATTCATAATCCGATGAATCGTAAACATCGATAATCGTTGTTGGTTAGATGAAGCATAACCATCTTCTGTCAATATGTTTCTTCCACTTTCAAGACATGGTCTTCACATTTTATCCATAATTCTTTGTCAATGGCCAAGAGTATAGTATATGCAATTTTCAGAACATCATTAACTTTTAAGGTTTTATATTCGGATGAGGGAGGAAAAAGTGTGTCCTGTCCATTCTTTGATGCTGTCTGCACATGCCATTTTTACCCTTCTCTGCTTCTTCCAACTTCGAGGATTCCCTGCGGTATTGTTTTTGACAAGGAATCATGTTTGAGGAAACTGGAGGTTAGCTATTATTTTAAGATATAACTATGAAATCTTGTTAAAAAAATCGCTTAATAAATGTCGCACTCATTAAACAATTATACTCCGTTCCACGATGGAGCTATTTGGTGCTCACGATAGGCATAATTAAATCACTGTCTTATTGTATCATGCTTTTAATTGGCAAGTACATTTATACTTTGTCTAACAGCCAATGCAGAGTTGGAGAGAGAGAAAAACAATAAACAAATAAAAATAAGTTCCCCTCATTGACACAATATATGGTAATTTATACCGTAAACCTATCTACTGTTATGGCTATCAACAAACAAGCATTTCTACCTTAAAAACAGCATATGTAGCGAGTGCTGCGATAAATCCGTACAGTCTAGACAATAAATAATCATAAATCTTGAACGTAGTTATGGCATAATACACTCATGAAAAATATTATTCCATGCACTCAGTAATTACGGACATAATAGAAAATATCCGTGATCGACTATTGATGAACTCACGCTAGTGTAAAATATTCTATTTGATGTGTAAAAAACCGTCCTATTTTGACGTCAACATTACGTTACTCGTATGTTTTATAAATTCTTTTTCATTGTCCAATTTTCGCTCTATAACGTTCTGCTACCTTAGATGTTAATATCATCTTCCGCGGTCTTCACCAGCAGATGTGTGTTTACATCACCACTAGAATGTGTGTGTACATTAATAAAAATAACCAAATGGTCAGAGGGTGTCCGACAAAGTGGATGGTGCCGCAGTAACCAAATGAACAAATAGTCAAGCAAAATGAATTAAACAGGTTACTTAAACACTTACCTTGCCTATTAATAAAAATATATAAAAAAGTATATATAAAAAACATACAATAAAACTAAACTGGACAATTCTCCACGTATCGGCTCAAATTGAACCTTTTTCAAGAGACAAACAACAGAAAACAACACAATAAAAACAAAATAGATGACTAGATTTCATCACGCCCCGTCTCCATAAAAAAAATGTCTCCATAACATGGAAATCTAGTCATCTATTTTGTTTTTATTTGTTTTAGACATACCCATGCGGAAATCGTATGTGCTAGGCCTACTAGGCGCATAACGGTAGCACAACGTGAGCACGCTCTCCGCGGAAATCGCACGGATATCCATGCTGATTACAATGGAGCGAAAGCAAAACAAACAAAAAAACATACATAGGAAGCAATATAACAACGGACGGCAATAGCAGCAAAGAAATACACAATCTATGTAGTAACACATTCTAAACCCTAAGACAAATGACACCATTCTTCAGAAACAAAAATGTTGATTTTAACACCAAAATAACATTATTCAAAACGATTATAAAGCAACGGCTGTGCTACAATGTCAAACATGGTCATAAATAGCACAAGACAAACGTAAACTAATGACAGCTGAAATGGCAAACATATTTCAGAATCCTAGGGATATCGTTAATAGACTGATTAATGAGAACATTAGAGAGAGTGATTAATGAGAACATTAGACAAAGATCCGGCACCACACCAATCTTAGAACATATTACGAGACAACAGATCAAATGGTTTGCGCACATCAGCAGACTACCATCAGAAAGCATACCACAGAAAACTGTGCTACACATATATCGTTAATGCAGACCTAGAGGCTGACCACGAAACGATGGACCACCCAAATACAAGTGGCGAGAGATTCCACAATATACTCAGCACACACGATGGCCATCTCCAGAAAACTATTGTACACCTGACGCTGAAAGGCAACAAAGCGCTTAGCGAAATGATAGATAGTAGGTAAAGTATGTTTGGGGGGGGATTACTGCCCGAAGGGATGGTCTATTTATGTACAACGCAGATACGTGGATCATATGCGAGATAGGCCGAATTTCTGCAATCAAATACAATGCTGGTCTCCACAAGGAGAACTATACAATATACACAACAATTGATATTTCTAGCTTTTAGTTTTTGTGTAATTTGTTTTCGCATTAATAAATATGGTTTTTACTGAAATACTTTTTTAGTGATTGCTTTTATATTTGTCATATATATTTCACATCTACTGTAATCTCTAAACTTTCCACTCGACCAAGATATTTTGTTCTTAAACATCAACTTTATTTATTGTTACACTTTATATGACTTCAGGTATATTGCTAACTTCTATCTTCAAGCAATGTCCATCAAACTCTTAAATGACTTTTATAAGAACATACATATATTATACATTTTCATCCCATCACTCAACACCAAGTATTTACTGCTTTCTTGTCGTGCCCGATCGCCTAAAAGATTGCATGATATATGTCTGTAAAATACGCCAATTCTCTCCACAAACGGCGCCACGACACATCCGATCTCGCATACTTATCTTTACAAAGACTCGATGTTGGTTGCAGTGGGAGTTTATGATATCCGGTTTTCAACAACGTCCAAACAAACATCGTACATTTAGTCCATCAGCTAAACTATTTGCAATGAATTCACTTTTGTCAGAACGGATTGTCTTCCATCTAATACACACTATTATTGCTAGTGCGGTAAGACTGGAGAATTTCCTACTAGTATCTCATTAAGTGCACATATAATGGATGTCTTAATAATAATGTGTTCACAGCTAGATGTCGCATATCAGAAGTAATTCTACTCAAAAGCGAGACACTGTGAACAATAGTGTCAACCTGAAGAAGTAACATATATGTCGTCTTCTATTCTTACATTGACTGCACTTGAACAAAAAATGCCTCTCATTCCCGAATCATTGATTTTGTCAGAGCTGAATGCATAGCAAGTTCTTCTTTACGCATGATTGCTTTCTTTCACACTCGAAAATTGCTGTCAGTAAATTCACTTAAGGGATGCACGTTTATTGCGTGTGTTTATAAGTTTAATTTCCCAACTATTCATTCAGCAATATAATCACTTAATAACTCGGCGGTAGTACCAGCAGTGACAAGTTAAAAGTACTTACACACACAAAAATTACTATTGTTATTACTACTTCTACTAATTTTACTACTTTAATACTACTACTACTACCGCTACTACTACAATAAGCGGTAAAGCAGTTAAAAGTACAGGGAGCGAATGAATAATCAAAATCTCTGCCCTATGTGCCGCCTGTGGCACGAAAGGAATAAACTAACTATTAACACATTGAGCACTTTCTCTCACTCGGACATTCCACAATGGAATCAACCAACTATAGTACATCAGAATGTTCTTCACATGGAAGTGGTGGAATGTCGCAGACGTGTGTTGTGTGGTCATGTGATGAGGCGTAATTCTCTTTCCAAAGCTACTTTTCAGAGTACAACTGAGGTGGGTGGGGAAGTAGAATAACAGGAAAATATTTAAGACTGGACATGATTAAGATTATCTACACTTAAGCAAGGAAGTAAAGACAGAGATGCATGGGTTACACTTACACATTACACTTACCGAAGCAGGAGGATTGCCTTAAGATCGGCAAGGTATCAAATGTCACCTGAACATTACACTTACCGAAGCGGGAAGATTGGCTCAAGGTCGACAGAAATATTTGAATGACTGTGATGTCTGCTTCATCATGGTCAAGATATGCTACATGATGATACTGTCGTATATTTATATATAACTTAACATTGAAGAAGCGATGCTCCAGAATTGTCCATCCAAATAACTGACATTAGTGCAATTCCTCTGTGTTCGCTCTAAGACTTCTGCATATTAACATGAATATTTGTTTTGTTTCTAGAGTGATACACCGACGAATGTAAGAGGTTACGAGTTTGATGATGATTAATACAACAACCGTACATCCTGAAATAAAGTGTGCTTCAAAAGAGGGTTCAGAAGGCTTCGACATACTCAGTACTACATACATACGCTGCCCGTTTCCACGCACTCAGTACTACATACATTACTCGCCCGTTTTAACGACGTTGCACGCCACTTAACAGGAGTAATACACATATCATGTGAATATGTAACTTCAATCGATTATCAGCAAACATCTCAACAACAAAATACTAGTGTGTAAATAAGACGTCACAATACGGGAACGAACCCTTAATTTCTTGCGAACAATGCAAGTTCCTTAACACGCCATCCTTACCTGTGCAGGAGACATGTTCACTAAAACATAAACATGAAAGAATATCCGATCTGCGTGGAAGCTAACGGCTGAAGCATGCGGTTGCGTGTGTGGGTCTCACCAATAGCTTACTAGACAAACCAACCATGCAACAGAAAACCTTAGTAGATGACATGCCGTCATATTGAGGTTATTTTTTTATAGAAGCTTCATGGCATGTCATCTATACAATCCCGTAGTCGTAACCTTCGATAACAGTTACCATGTTGTTCCGACAGGCCGACGTTGTTCTTCTTCTTCTTCTGCGTTCAGCATGTGGTCATGCTATACCGTCAGACCTGTCGTCAAGCCGAAGTCCACTGTCTTCTCCAGGTCAGAGCTGCTGCCCCATAGCTTTTGCCTCAAGTCTGTATCCTCTGGCCAGGTCTGCTGTCTCTGCTCTTTGTATGTTGGGCAGTCCTGAAGTATGTGTTCTGCCGACGTTGTGCTTGAACTAGTTGCGGGGATGGCGTGGGTGGGCGGAACAACAAAGAAACTTGTCACAAGGGCCAGAGTTGTGCCCTGATTTCGACGTCTGTTAGGCGGCATTAGACTCGAAACACAATCGAGTCGGACGACTGCTAGAAATGAGGGCGGCGCACTTATGGGAATGCCCCACGTACTGTGAGGCCAGTTTCTAATCAAGAGTCAAGAATCTAATAGTTGGCCATGGGTATTTCTGGCATACGACTTCACGTATGTAGATAACGGCCAATTATATTACTGTCATATAATAATCAATAACATATCGAGCGGTGTCCAAATTAATTCAGCTAGAAGGTATGTACTGACGAGGCGGCACTTAACCACAAATCAGGACATATTATCTAGAAAGAGAAAACACCAGGCTTGTCCATATGAATGTTATTCCCATGGGATTCCCATGGGAAACGTCCCATGGTATGGGATGGGATAGCACATATTTGTATTTCTCATGGCCGGATTGTTGTTGAGTAAGTTACGAAAACGGATGTCACCAGCTCTCGTTATAAACTCTGTGTACATCAGATTTGCATGTAAGATGAACATTGTGGAAATGGTTCACGGATTACCCGAATTAACTGAATTAGTAGAAGCAGTCGATCAGAGGGAAATTGATAATGTGCTGAATGAGCAGAGTGACTCAGAAATTGTCTAATAAAATGAGAGTGTCAGAATGATACTGAATTGTCAAAAAGTTAATAAATTTTGTCGTTTTGCATGTCTTTTTGTATATGTAGTCCTCTTTAGTAGACACTAAACCTAAACTTTCATAAATTTCATAATTTTATTTTAAATGTATTCCATATTAATATTATAATAGTAATCCCATGGGATGGGATGGGATGGGACAGGTATAAATTGCCATGGGATGGGATAAGACAGAAAAATATGTACCATACCATGCTGGAAAAAACAGAGGATCAAAATACTATTATTGCTATTAATACTACTACTGTCATGTGACGTATTATTTCCAGAACGCTGTCTTCCCAATGAATTCTCTGAACTCTTCTCTGTATTGGGCGATGCGGCTTGAATTTTCTGACGATGTATTCATGTTATCTGTAATGTCGTCAGTCCATCGTCTTCTTGGTATGCCTTTCCTTCTCTTCCCATGTGTTCTGCCCTCCATTATTTGTCTCTCTATGCAGGTGTGTATTTGCATATTACCACAAAGGTGTAGTTTTCGTTTTGCTATTGTGTTTAGTAACCAACACTCTGGAATCTTCAATGTGTTTATAATATCTGAGATTCTCTTCTTTTCCTTCCATGATTTTCTAAGTATCTTTCTGTAACGTTTCATCTCAAAGGAGGTGTTCTTCTTCGCCGCTGTTTTACTTAGTGTCCATGTTTCTAGCCATATGTTGTAACCGGAAAAAATAAAAGTTCGTAGCATTAGCAGTTTCGTTTCTATTTATTTTCCATGTGTATTTCAACTGTGTCATTTTACAATATGTCATTGACAATCTCTTCCTTATCTCTGCAGTCTGCTGCACCGTTCATGTTTGCTCCTAAGTATTCGAATTTATTCACACATTCTATATCAGTATTAGTACTATTACTGCAACCTACTCATACTATTACTGCTATTGTTAACACTACTAATAATACTACTACTACTGCTACTACTACTACTACTATTACTACTACTACTAATACAGCTACTACTGTTACTGTTACTGCTACTACTACTAGTCGTACTATTATTACTACTAATACTACTACTACTACTACTGATACTATTACTACTACTCTAACTATTGCTACTATTGCTATTGTTACTTCTACTGTTATTAATACTACTACTACTACTAGTACTGTTACAACTACTGCTATTGCTGTCACTACTACTAATACTACTGCTACTATTGTTACTATTATTGCCGTTATTACCACTACTGTTACCACTATTACTTTTGTCACTACTACTGTTACTACTACTGTTACTACTACTACAGTTACTACTACTACTACTGCTACTACTACTACATGTACTATTACTGTTATTACTACTAGTGTTGCTACTACTAATGCTACTGTTGCTACTATCACTACTATTGTTACCACTACTGCTACTACTATTACTACTGTTATTACTACTATTGTTAATACTACTACTACTGAAACTATTAGTACTACTATTATTATATTTGCTACAACTTCTGCCGCTAGAACTAATGTTACTGTTATTATTATTACTAGTAGTTAATATTACTGTTACTCTACTACTATTACTACTACTACTACTACTATTATTTTTACAACTGTTATTTTTAGTACTACTACTTCTGCAACTACTACTACTACTACTACTACTTCTGTTACTGTTTCTAATACAATTAATACATCTACTATCACTACTACTATTACTACTAGTACTACTGTTACTATTGCTCCTACTGTTACTACTGTTATTAATACTTCTACTGCTCTTGCCGTTACTGTTACTACTACTGTTACTGACACTGTTACTGGAGCCATGGCTATTTTAAGTATATATATAGGCACCAATGGTTCCACGACAATAATGAAAAACGTAACGAATGTAGTCCTACTTAATTTTTTGCGCCGGTCTTCTATCCTACCGAATATCACGGACTAAGATATTGAATACAATACAGGGGGGGGGCACAGGACTACAAGGCTGCGCCCCGTAAAAATAAAATGAAGAAAAAGTAATATGGAAGTTGTAACTAAATCAACGTTTAGTTCGAGAACAATCTTTTAGTTGCCCCTAAGAAGTATGCCTCGTGGGAAATAAGTAGCAAATTGCCCCATGTTGCTCCTAAATATTTGCAGAGGCTCAGACTATATAAATCGTATAAAGTTGATATTTTAAATATCGTGTCACTTGAATGTTATCTAAAAGTGTTCTACCTTTCATTATTACTCGATGCATTTCTTCAAAACGAATAGCTACGACAGAAATGAATAATTAATGAAGGCAATTCTATATTGCTACATCTCGAATGCAAAACTAATGAAAGCTGGTTGAAACATCATTTCTTAGCCAAATAAAAAATGTATTTACTTGTGATGTAATGTCACGTTTTAATAATTCATCAGCAGAATTTTTTTAAAATACTAGTTCAAATGAACTTGTTTGTAAAAAGTAAAGTTAACCTATATCATTTATTAATGGCGTAAGGGTGTGAGATGTTAGCGATCTCACATTTACGTAGCTTTGTTATATGAAGGGGGTAGCCATCTCCTCTACCTCGCTGGAAGATGGGCCCAAGATCCACAAGATCTAAAATACTACTGGAACATTACACTTACCGAAGCAGGAGGATTGCCTTCAGATCGGCAAGGTATCAAATGTCACCTGAACATTACACTTACCGAAGCGGGAAGATTGGCTCAAGGTCGACAGAAATATTTGAATGACTGTGATGTCTGCTTCATCATGGTCAAGATATGCTACATGATGATAATGTCGTATATTTATATATAACTTAACATTGAAGAAGCGATGCTCCAGAAATTTCCATCCAAATAACTGACATTAGTGCAATTCCTCTGTGTTCGTTCTAAGACTTCTGCAGATTAACATGATGTAGTTCGGATTTAAGAATGTGATCTGTCTTGGTTTAGAGCTTGGGTGCGGTATATGTACACCTCGGCCTCACATATTTGACTTTAGCGTGGATTATGGATCACCTGAATTGACTCCCCCTCCAAAATCTCCTTAATTGTCTGAATCATTTTAAGATACTATGTGCATCGTTATTATATGCTCCCCTTTGGGACATTGAAACACACGGTCGAATGTTGTAGTTCTCCCTCTTCTTCTTTCGTTTGCCTGAAACATGCGTATATCTGAAGCCTATGTTTTCTATAAACCTGATTGTGTTCTATAACTCGTACATATGTCCGTAGAATTATTCTGTCATTATTCTTTCTTTGGTCCAGTGTATTTGCCTCAGTATTTCATATTCCAGGCAGTTCTGAAACATATGCTCTGCTGTCTGAAGTGCATGTTCACATGTACACATGGCCATGTTGCCAAACTTGAACTTTGTATACACGTGGCTGCGAAGTCTGATGTGGCCTGTTCTGAGGCACAGAACATGGACATTCTTTTACTGTCTTTATTTACAGGTAAGCACGCACTGTGCTCTCTCCTGAACATGCAATAAACACATATACATCAATTATTTATGTATTTCCACAAAATTCTGATTTAATCTAAAGCTTTCTCGTGTAATGTTACGCTTTTGGCGGATCAAATTACTGTTAATGCATCACTCAAATGTAATAAAGCATCAAACTGAGTATGAGGAATAAAACACAGAACACAAAATATATGATACGATTCATGTTGAAGATTACATATATGGTGATGAAGAGATAACACGGGCGATATAGAGCAATGGCTTTTAAGTGCAACCTTGGATAAAAAAGTAAATTATAAAGTAATGAAAGTGATATACCATGAATTTCATCACAAACATTCATTTCTCTATGATCTAGTAAATATTCTGGACAAAATATCGATAATCATTATTCAAACTGTTTAAGTATCGTAGATACCCGTGCACTAATGTATAATGTCATGTGCATATGATACGGCTGCTAGTAGAAGTCTGGAAGAGTATGGGATAACTTGTAAGATGGGTCCCAATCCAACTTCCGTTTTTCTATGTAATTTGTGTGTATTCACATAACCACACCATTCACTTAATCGGGGCATTCACATTTACAGAGTATCCAGCATTGGTAGAGATTATGCAGGACGCAATTTATATCTCCGACATGTCCTTTGTAGATCGTTGCCCTCACCGCCAACCTACAGACCTATCAGCTCTGTCCAAGCTGTTCAGCCTCTTACACTGCGTGTTCAGAAGGTCATCGATATCATATGTCCATCTCTGGTTTACCTCTTGTTTTCTTCCCTATAATCCCCCCCCCCTGTGAATAATGTTTGTAAAACAGTTTGTCTTTTTTAATATGTTTACCTCTTGTTTTCTTCCCTATAATCCCCCCCCCTGTGAATAATGTTTGTAAAACAGTTTGTCTTTTTTAATATGTTCAAATATGTTAGCTTGCATTTCTTGTGTGAATAGTTTGAGGAGCCAGACTATGTTCAGTTCTTTAATGGTTTGGTTGTTCCTTCTGTCCACCATAATCTTAGAACCTTTCTATTCCTATAACATTTCGTTTTAAATGAGTATATTTTTGTCTCATTGATACAACCGTATAATAATACTGGCTACGTTGCATCATTTATCACCAATTTGATTATGTGCTTTCGTAACACATTTATATATCACTTTCTCCTTTATTCGCGTATTTCATGATTGCATTTATTGTTAATTCTTATAACATTATAGATAGAATATTAGGTAGGCGTAGACAGTTGGCGGACTAAATAGAAAGACAGTAGCCTCCACATTATAACAAGATAAGTATCAAAGAGTTTCCGTTAGAGTACAGACTCGGAATGTAAATTGAAGTCTTGCTAATCGTCAAAATCTTCAACCATACATCTCTACAGTTTATTTCTACAACAGACCAGTACATTCAACAGCTCTGTAATCTTGTCATCGCATCACTTTCTAAAAGGTTTATTATGTTGTTTGTCTTGGGATTCTGAAGATTGCTAGACTCTAATATTGTAATAGAGAGATACATTGCTATGTTTATAATTCATGTCTACGCAATCTAAACAGAAGTAGTGATTATCATAGTTCTAGAAATGAAGAAAACTATAGGCTAAATTAGATAACGATATAACACTTCTGTCTTCAGAATCCCAGACAGTGTGATCAAATGTATACAATTAAACATTCTAGTTACTTTATTTGATTTGGGTTGGCGGCATTGTCTCTAGCCCGGCGTGTCTGCAAAATGCCGAATGACATATTTACACGTGTTGATGAGATAAATATTGCTTTTGTTGGTCTAGCGTTGAGAGATTGTTATGGGTGTTCACATTAACAAGTCATGAAAGATAGGGTTACTGTTGAAAATTAACTTCTTTTTATTGTTGGGCTTTTCAGACATTTCTTCCGGGTGAAAATATCTTTAAATCTTATCTTTGTGGTATCTTGGGGGATCTCTATAAATTACGATAACAATTAAGGGTTAAGGGGTCTTAAAAACGTTTGACAGTTGCTTAAAAGTAGGGAGAGAGTTTGATAACAGATTACGTCAACAAAAGGGTTTTTATACTCCAATTACATTTTCTGAATTAAACATATTTTTTTGCAAAATTTTAAATTTATGACGTTTTTTTCCGCATAGTGTGGCGCATGGCCGAAAGGTTAGAACGCTAGTCTCACATGAGTGAGATCTAGAGTTCGATCCTCGGTATTGACTGGGTTTTTTTCTGTCGGAGGGTAAATTTTAAAAAACCGCACCCTATACATGGCGTGGCGACTTTAAGAGCGTGCGGCCTTTATCACACATCTATTCACCCCCCCCCCCTGCAACGCCTGAACTGGTAAAATGCAGTATTGACTTTTTTCCGCACTTCTTCAGCGTAAAAAGAGTCTTTAATTGGGATTTCTTTTATTGGGTGGATGGCTAAACTAATTTGACATATTTATTTCTGTGGGAGGGCGTTGGATATTTGATAAGTTGTTGACACGGATGATGGGTAAAATATTGTCAGAAAGGTTTTGACGTAATTTATGGAAGGCCATTTGTTAAAAATGTCTTCAGATTATGTGTAAAAGGTGTCTGTCTGTTTAAAATATCTGGTTCTAAATATCTTCAGATCATGCATAAAATATGGTTAGTAGTAAATAACACCAAATATAATGTACGCCGGTGTCTGGTTTGAAAGACTTCCAATAAATTATATGTGGTGTGAAAATTACTTTAATATTCTCTTTTAAGTTGGATTGGATTGAAAAAAAACCACATAATGCCAACTAGCTCTCTGCAATGCATTGCTGGAGCTTTACTCCATTGTGCATTTTCATTCCATGAACAAACATACAGAATTATGTTGCTATATCGACACCTCCACTCACCATATATCTGTCTATATCTGTCCATTGATATAGGCGGATATGTCTTATTGTCATGGAGATTGTGGAATATTTCAATAAATCGATCTCTAATTGTTGCATGTGTTGCTTTTACTGCGGTCGCTCTTAAACTTCTGAAGCTAGTATGATGTAGTTCGAAGAACCGAATGCGTTGTGTCATCGTTTACAGCTTAACTGCAATATTTCCTCCTTTCGATCTGAAACATTTACCTCTACATGTTTTTTGGGTGAGTTTGACTGGGAAATACATCATTTAAACATTTCTTAGCCGCCTCGAACAACATTCATGAGGCTTTAAAATCTTGCTATTCTTGCCCTTTCCCCCGTCCCCACAATTCGGGCCGTGACAGTATATGGGCGTCTATTGTTTGAATGTGCGCATTTATGTTTCTGTTTAATTTGTTTTAATGCATTAGTTTATTCATATATCTCAACAATTGTCACTTCCTTCTCTATCGTTTTCTTTTTTTCTTTCGTTCGCTCCATTGTAACCATCACGGATATCCGTGTGATTTCCGCCGGGAGCGTGATTACGTTGTGCCACCGTTATGCGCCTTGTAGGCCTAGCACATCCGATTTCGGCATGCCTTGACAATTCGGGTGGGCTACCCTAGCCTGTGACATCCTCCCTAACTGTCGCCAGGCACGTATGTGGGCGGTGACTCTTCGCCCAGACGAGTTTTGCTCACGTCTGTCTCGCATGAGATGTTCCACTGTCTATGAACTTTGCCTCGTGTAAATTGGACGTATTGTGCCTGTGCCCATCGGGTACTGAACCGTTTCCCATCTGTAAGCCTGTTTCCTTAAGAGGAAGAACTCAACAGAATAATTTCTCTATGTAATTATGCACATATTTATCTATACAAGTTTGCATATATTTCTCTTTATAATAATGCGTACATTTCTTTAGATAATTGGTGAACGTGTTTCTGTATAACTGTGCACATATTTCACTATATAATTGTGTACATATTTCTCTATATTTTTGTTTACATAATTCTCTATAAAATTGTGCATATATTTCTCTGTATAATTGTGCACATATTTCTCTATATAATTCTGCACGTATCTATATAATTGTGAACATATTACTGCAAATATATTTTGGGGGTGTGGGGGGGGGGGGTTAATATATAAATGTCATATATGAATGTCTTATATTCCAACAGTTGTTTGGAGATTTGCCATATTGTTGTCGGTTATTGAAACAATGCATTTTCCCGCGCTTTTTACCACAGCACGCGTTGCAGTGACATGGGTACGAGTTATATAGAGACGGCGTTTTCTGCGTGGTTCATATATGTTTGTTTTCGTGGATTTTTTTTTCTGTAATCCATCTTTTGCAGACTCTATATGATGGTAGTCTGGAAGTATGTGACAACCACTTAATCTTTTGTCTTCTGGTATTAGCCATGATTGGCTTTATGTTTGTCAGTCGTCTGATGTTTTCTTGTCTGATTCTAACCCTCACTGTTACTCCAAGAATCCTACGTTTACAGGCCATTTCAGTTATAACAAGTTTTGGCGTTTGTTGTTAGTGTCCACGTGTGACATTGTTGGCATGGTGATGGTATTATGATCGATTTATATAGTTCATTTTTGGTGTTCATGTTCACGCGATTTTTTAAAATAGGAGACACATACCTAAGATCTGATATGCAAAGGTTCATCTATATTGGATTTAATGCACATACTTCTTCTTCTTCAGCGTTCATTCTCAAACTCCCACTGGATCTCTCTTATAGCAGGAATATGGTCCAACTAGATTTCCAGCAGGATGGAGTCCAGAAAATAGAAATACGTTGTGTCGCCGTTTCCTTTGTGACAATGGACTGACACATCAGTTTTCGATAGTTAATGCATATGGCTGTAATTAATATCCGATTCTTGATTAATGTGTATTTAAATGACCCGCGTAGAATGTTTTTCCTCTGATGTATTTTTACTGTAATATTTGTGCTTGTATTTATTGATTTATGATTTACCTTTTCAGATCGAAGTTGATGTTTCATTAACTGAATGATTTGCTAGTAACAGCTGTTGAATTGCAAATATTGCCTTTCATGTTTTATTCTATCTCAATTACAGTTGATATGCACACGTTTTTACGTTTGATTTCCATTAAGCTGTTCTTTGGTCTGATTTATTGTGTATCATTTCGTGCATTTTGAAATATACTTTCCTCGGTAGATGGTTCTAAAGAAATAGTCACATTTATTGTAACAATAAATATATCCAGATAACATCTGATATAAGCAATAAAAATGTGGAAATAACGACTGATGTAAGCAATACATATGTTCAAATACCGTCTGATGTATGCGATACGTATGTTCAGATAACTTCGGATGTAAGCAATACATATTTTCAGATAACGTCGGATGTAGGCAATAAATATGTTCAGATATCGTATACATGTATCTGTTACAGTTGTATATGTACACTACGCTTTCTTTAGTTTCGGAATCTCTGACATTTCTCTATTTCTGTCTCTCACCGAGTCTACAAATTTTAACATCACTCTGCAACTAGCTCTCTTAGTTATATGTCTTCTTCTCCATCACTCACTCCGTCAAAATATGTCCAATTTTTTTTTAAATTTCATTTCTGTATTTTTCTTTTTGTGTCTCTATGTCTTCATTATTATCACCGAATATATATCTCATTGTAATTGTGATATATGTGTTTTCTTTTTCCATATTTTCCTTTCCTAACCTGTTTCTCTTACCTCGTCTTAAAGTTATCCCTTATGAATCAACACCATTTTTTTTATCCCTGCTGTCTCAAAGCTATCCCCTACGAATCAACCGCATTCATGCTATTGCTGTCTATATGGCACCTATCACACGTGACTCAACTTCACACATGCTATCGGAATATCTCTATTTACTTTAGCTCTCGTTAAGTCCTCCTTTAGTTCTCTGCAATTCTATCATTCTGCATATATGTATATGTTTATCTAGGATATGTATCCATCATTCCTTTGTTTCCATTTATCCATATATTTCGCAGATCCTCCTCGTGCATCAGTCGTTGTCACTTTTCACTTCGAATTTCCATCCATATCTCTTTCGGTTAATGCACATCATATTTCCTTACCTATCCCTCTATACGTCTACCTATAAATCTGTCTCTCCATGTCTACCTTAATATGATCCCCTCTGTACCTCCTTACATAAATATCCTACTACATGTATTCCATGTCAACAGAATTCATAATTCGCAAAAAAATGGTAAATTCCATCTATCACCCATTATCCATCTGTCTCCCACCATCCATCGTTTTCACCAATAATTCATATGTCTCTCACCATCCGTCTGTCTTTAATAATCCATCTGTTTCCAATTATGCATCTGTTTGCCATCATCCATCTGTCTCCGACCATCCATTTTTATCCCACCACCCATCTGTATCCCATTATCATCTGTTTCTCAATATCCATGTATATCCCACCATCCATATGTATTCCATCAGGCATCTGTATCTCACCACCTATCTGTCTCCCACCACCCATCGGTCTCCAACCATGCGTCTCCCAACATCCATTTGTCTGTCATCACCCATCACTTTCGTTGATTAGTACTTTAATTAACTGTGCTATTCTTTATCTAAATGTCACTTCAACCATTATATGTGTTCCTCATTCGCTTTCAAATGTATGTACATTAGCAGGATGTAGTCCGGAGAACATAATATGTTGTGCCAACATTTACAGCTTAGCTACGATCTTTGCATATTTCACTTCAACATAGCTGCTGCCCCTTTACACTTTATGTGATGACATAGTCAATTCTACTAGAAAATTACCTTAACGCTTCCTGCGACATACATGATAACTAACAGTGTTGCTAAACTTTTCTCCCCTCTAGAATCAGACAACATACAGACAATACATTCATTTTCGAATGTGAATTTCACATTTTAACGTTCCGCGCAATCAGTTAATTTATAGTTAATAATTATTAGTGACTGTCAAGAAACTACATCTGTGTGCTGGCTATTTTTAAATGTGTACTCATACTTCCTAGTATAAGCCAACAGTATTATGCAATTTATTAATTCTTGATTATTGATTAGAAACTGGCCTCACAGCACGTGGGGCATTCCCATAAGTTCTCTGCCCTCTTTTTCAGCAGCCATTCGACTCGATGGTGTTTCTAGCTCAATGTTGCTAACGTCGACATCAGGGCGCAACTCTGGTCCTTGCGACAGGTTTCTTTGTTGTTCCGCCCACCCACGCCGTGCCCGTAACTAGTTCAAGCACAACGTCTGCCTGTCGGAACAACATGGTAAATGTTATCGAAGGTTACGACTACGGGATTGTATAGATGACATGCCATGAAGCTTCTATAGAAAGATAACCTCAATATAAAGCCTTGTCATCTACTAAAGTTTTCTGTTACATGATTGATTTGTCTAGTGAGTCATTGGTGAGACCACAGACGCAACCGCATGCGCACGCAATTGATTAGTGTGCATTTACCTGATGGTTTACACTCGTACGAATTGCTGAGGACCCAGGTGTTTGGTTGGATTACTTCTCTGATGTTTCCAGTGTGGCACGTCTACGACCATTGTTGGTTATGGATATTACTATTATTATCTGACATCAAGGAATATACAACAGCGGGAGCAAAAATTATAGAAGAATAAAATAGACTTCTTCGCTGCTCTACTGTCGACGTTCGACGCCAATATGCATTTCTTTTAATAACTGTACTAAGGTCAATGGTGAAACGTTGCAATCTTCCATATATTTGGCACGTAATTGGATGTGATATTTCTAGAATTATCATACAGAAAACAGTTACGGGTATAAGACGTAGACCAAAGTCAAATGTGGTTTGATGATATCCTGCTGGACAGGGGTACGTTTCTCCACACTCAAACAAGGCAATGAAGACCAGGAAATGGAAGAAATATTGTGTTGTTTCGAAAGTGGCACCCATACGAACCTGAACGGTTATTGATTCTGTGGTCACCTAACCCAAGACACGAACGTGTAGTTTTCCATCATACCTGCTTTCTATGGACATATATTTTTTTTCCATTTGTGTGGTCCACAGAGAAGCTAGGTGTATAATAAACATGTATTTTTCTGCAGATTGGAAGAGGTGACAAATCACAATTACTTATAAGAATAATAATAGTAATAATGATGATAATAGTAATAATAATAATGATAATAATAATAAGATGTGAAGTGAATCATGTACACGGGCGTTCCCTTCAACTATTGATGAATGTTGAGAACTCACTAACACATGCTATCATATCGCCAGGGGATATCAATGATGTGTGGATGATCGGCGTTCGATTCAATTAATCCGGCTAGTTGGGTTTTGCGAAGCGAATTCACTACCAACTCTGCGACATCGCCAATACTTGCATTATAATACTAAACAGTTTTTAGTATTTTTTTCTTGTTTCTATATTCCTAGTACTTTCAGCTAATTTGCGGGCATAATATATACTTCTGTATTCCCAGTACTTTCAAAAAATGTAAACCTCGACAGAAAGTTTCCATTCCATCTAACGTAAAACCGATAACCGTATCTGAATTGTGATTCATAAAACACATACATATTCAATATTATTGTATACCTATTCAGACTGATTTTTCCTAGGGAAAATAGAACCGATCTTCAGAAACGAACATGTAGATTTAAATACCAAAAAAAACCCACTATTCACAACGATTATTATGACAACGATATGCTGCCACTGCCAAACATGAACAACGACAGCACAAGACAAACGTAAACTAGTGACTGCTGAAATGGCATGCTTACGCAGAATCTTAGGAATATCGCTAAGAGACACAGTGAGAAATGAGGACATTAGACAAAGAACCACACCGCCCCAATCTTGCAGTATATAAAGAGCAAACAGTTGAAATGATTTTCACACATCAGCAGACTGCACTAGACAGCATACCACAGCAAGTTATGCTACACAGATACAGTGAAGGCAAACCTAGAGGCCTACCTCGAAAACGATGGACCACCGCAATAAAAGAGGTAACAAACTCCACAATATACTCAGTACAAACGAGGGACATCTCCAGAGAACTCTTTCTACCCCTGACGCTGAAAGACAATAAAGGGTTTAGCGAATAGATAGATAGAGCAGATTGATTTCAAGTATTCCACAAGCACCGATATGCAATCATTCTCTACTATAGTGCATATATCAAAGTTACATACATCTATCTTGTTCGCCATTACAAGTGATAATGATCATGTGTTATATCTTCTTTATAAAATGTAGAATTATGTTAATACACCAAATAATGGCCACAGAGTTCACTGCACAAGTCGGGCTAGGCATGAGCACTTTATATGTTGGATCTACCCATGTATTCCTACTACAATTTCCAGAATGCTTGAAGTCACATTGGACTGCATCCATTCATGTCTCAAGACTCGAGTCTGCACAATAGGAATCATTGTCACAATAACAAACTTGATAAGCAATGTTTGCCAATATTTATACTCTGCCACATATTATAGACATGGTTAGAATGTAGCAGACATTGTTAGAGTACAGCAGGCGTGGATAGAGTATAGGAGAAGTGGATATAGTACATCAGGCGTGGATATAGTACATCATACGTGGATATAGTACATCATACGTGGATATAGTACAGCAGACGTGGATATAGTACAGCAGACGTGGATATAGTACATCAGACGTGGATATAGTACAGCAGACGTGGATATAGTACATCAGACGTGGATATAGTACAGCAGACGTGGATATAGTACAGCAGACGTGGATATAGTACAGCAGACGTGGATATAGTACATCAAACGTGGATATAGTACATCAGACGTGGATATAGTACAGCAGACGTGGATAGAGTACAGAAGAAATTGATATAGTACAGCAGACGTGGATAGAGTACAGAAGAAATTGATATAGTACAACAGAGATGGACCGAGTGCAGCAAACGTTGATAGATTACAACAGACATAGATAGAGTATATATTGATAAAGTACAACAGCCCTGGATATATCACAGTATACATAGATAGAGTACAACATACATAGATATAGCACAGCAGACATAGATAGAGTACAACATACATAGATATTGCACACCAGACATAAATAGAGTACACCATACATAGATATATCGCAGCATACATAGATAGCGTACACCATACAAATATATAGCACATCAGGCATAGAGTATAACCTACATAGATATAGCACAGCAGACATAGATAGAGTACAGCATACATATGTATATATATATCACAGCTTACATAGATATATCACAGCATAAATAGATATAGCACAGCAGACATAGATATATCACAGCATACATAGATATAGCACAGCAGACATAGATAGAGTACAACATACATAGATATAGCACAGTAGACATAGATAGAGTACAACATACATAGATATAGCACAGTAGACATATACAGATTAATGCAGAAATTGATATAGTACACTAGACATGCCAGATTATTAAATCACTCAAATTATCTGAGACATCTGAGATCAAAGTGAGAACGATAAAATACTTGATACCGAAGCCCTCATTACAGAGAATATACTAAGCGCATATATAATGTTAAAGACGACCCAACTTAAATGGAGCGAACGCGTTGTATCCCCACCAGACAAACACAACATACAACTGATCCTCGGTGAGCTTATCGGGGCAAACCACCTGCCGGTTTATATATTAAACGTGTCAAGGAATCTCTCGTTTCTCTAGAAAAATGTATCTCAAATTCAACTTCGAAGTCATCTCCTGGAAATATGTCACTCTTAACAATCCCAATTACATAAAGCCCGCAGCAAAACCAGTAAATTTGATCGAATCAATGAAAATCATCGAATTGTAAATGTGCCGTGAAAAAGTGATGACGGAAGGATAAAAACATGGTCCAACTGTGAATATTTCTATGAAAACATTGCCTTCCGATGATTGTGTTTTTGTTTTTGTTCGTTTTATCAATTAGTGTAAGATTATAAATCTCCTACCAGGTTATTAGATTCACAGTAAGTCCGTTTGCTATGGTTAAGTATGGCAAAAAAACACTTTTTTATATATCATTGACTATAAATAAATGTATATATATATATATATATATATATATACTTGTTAGCATATCATATTCAGGACGAAGTCATCAACACAGTATTTGTTAACTGTAGTACTTTTCTAGTAATTCTATAGTAATTGTAAATACTTGCAGTAATGTGTCATTGTTTTATGAACAGTCTGAATTGTAATTGCCTTTGGGAAGATTCAAATCCGGCACCTTATATCCAGCTGATAGCAAAGAAAGGAACCAGAATTTAATGATATACAAAATGTTATCCAATCAGAAACACTTTGATTTATTTCTTCCTATGTATTTTGCATCTTACTAAGCAAACTTTGTTGAATATATATCTGTCTATTGTAATTTCCACTAGTGCCGTTAAGCGTCGTGGTGGGAATCCGGATTGTTTTGTCTTTGCCCATTTGAATTGCATTGACCATGGTATCCCCATGTCTATTTAATGTTTCTTTGATTGTTTTGCCCATCTAGTTCTTGGTCTTCATCGTGATTTGTAGCACATTCTTTTGCTGATGTATGCACGAAGGGCTGGTTTCACAGGTTCCATTCTCATGACATAACGAATCCATCTGGTTCGCTACCTCTCAATATAGTCTTGACTTCAGATAGTCTTTACTTCTTTCCTGATATCTTCATTTCTCCGATGGTCTCTTCTCGTGACATGTATCTCTTTCCTCAAACATTTAATTTCACAAGCCGTGATATTTTTAGCTAGTGTCTTTGTCAAGGGCATGTTTTATAATGGTAGCACAGAGTTGGTATAACAATAATAATTATCAATTGTCGTTGTCTAGCCAAACAGATTGATGGGTATTTAAGTACTCAGTTTAATAATTAAGTAAAATGTAAAATATCCAATAGGTATTTGTAATTAGAATCGTGTAATCTTGAGTTATATGACATGCTTATCTTAATTGTTTATTTGTGGGGGTGTTATAGGTAATTAAGATGTATATAGTTGTCTGTGATTTATCTCTGCAGTGTTTCTTGTCTTAGTTTTATTTCTAGCACAAGAAATATATTATGTGCATTGATTGGACTCACGATAGTTTATGTTGCTGTTTCAGTATTTATTCATTTTATTTCTGTCTCGGTCGTTCTTAAACTCTCACAGATTAGCAGGATGTTGTGAATGATATTCGATATGTCGTGGGTAATATCATAGCTGCGATATCTACGATATCTACGCTTTTCCACTCCAATCCTCATTAGTCGCTTCATTCGACATGGGTGGAAATTTACTGTAGATATTATATAGTTTCCTTTCGTGTCCCGGAAATAGGCGATTGTTTACTTGTGAAGTAGTGTCAGAATGATTTTAGCTATCGTAAATATTCTTCTTCTTCAGCGTCAATTATCAAACTCACGCTGGATATCTCTTGTACCAGGACAATGATCCTAATAGATTTCCAGTATTATGTAGTCCAGAGCATGGAAATGCGTTGTGTCGTCGTTTTATTTGCGCCAATGGCCTGACACATCCGTCGTCGATGCTACTATCGTAAATGATGCATGGCTATATTAGTCGTCACTACGTTTACATCAGTTAGTAATCGAGTATTTCACGGTATCTTTGGAGAAAAGAAATCTAGAACTTTCATTTGATTTGCAAGCGTGTTGCTACCATTGAGAGGTCGTTTTAAGAAATTCAACACTCATTCTAAGAATCCTACAAGTCATTTATACATATGTATATATATATATATATATATTATTCAAAGAAATTCAACAGAAATAAGATGCAGAATTGGACAGGCAAAAATAACATTCAGAAAAATGAAAAATATACTGTGTAATATGACCTTGTCATTAGAGGTGAGAAAGAGAGTTCTGCAGTGCTATATAACCCCTATACTAACATATGGATGCGTGTCTTGGACAATAAACAAACTGGAATGTGGGAGATTAGAGGCGAGATGTGGTTCTACAAAAGAATGCTGAGAATACCATGGACTGCCAGAAACAATAATGTAGAGGTGTTGAGGAGTCAAATGCGAAGCGGACCTTGATCAACAATATAAGAAAAAAAGCAGTCTTCTTTTTTTTTGGCCACTTCATGCGACAAGCAGGTTTAGAGAACATAGTTACAACATGCAATATTGAAGGCATCAGAGACAGAGGGCGACAACGTGAGAAAATATTAGGACAGTTTGACAAACTGGCACGACAGGGAAACAACAATGACTTGATACATAATACTGTAGACAGATAGGTGTGGAGAGCCATAACTGCCTACGCCAGGCGGCATGGCACCTGATGATGATGATATATGATTCATGCAATTGCAATACTTGATTAGTGCTTTTAGTGACAATGATAAGAACACCAAGGATTAGCGTTTTCCTCAGAAACACATTGTGTGTTATGGATGTGTTGTCTCTGTATGTCTCTGTTGTTAAATGTCTGCCATCTAATGCATTTGTGCTGATGTATTATTTTGAGTAGTTGCTTCTTTTTTGTGTATAAAGACTTGATAGTTGAAACTGTCCAGGATACTGTTATCTATATATATTCGGAACCGTTTTGTGTAGTCGGATTGTCTGTCTATCGTCCATTGTAAAACTGACTGATCTTGTTTTTTGCGTAAGCCCTATGGTTATTCTGTAATTTTACCGTGGTTCACTATTTATTCAATGAATATTGTTCAGAAAATTTTGTTTCAGATGCTGTTATTTTATTTTACACGCTGTTAGTGATTATACAATATTCTCACACGTGCATTGTAATTTCGTAGTTTTTAATGAGTGGTATTTGATGCAACACAGACAGATATACTTTATTTGTAAAGATAAACAGTAAAAGGTAAATGTGTTACCAAAATAAAACATAAAACTACCTAACAACAAGATATAGGGACAGACAACGTTTCGACTAAAACGCCTTTATCAGGACAAATAAACGACCACAATAAAACAAATCTTACATCGAGACAAATACGGTTATAATAAGCAGGAAATGAGGACAATAACAGATAGATAACGGAGGAAGCAAAGATGGAGCATTATGACATAATTTTACACCAACTTTACAACAACAGTCTCGTACCACACAACTTTACACCAGCCTGAAACTGAGTTTCGTACCACACAACTTTACACCAGCCTGAACTGAGTTTCGTACCACACAACTTTACACCAGCCTGAACTGTACTGCACAACTTTACACACATCCTATACGAAAAACACAGTAAAGAGTACTTATCATTTTCGCAGATGTTGGTATAACTATCGACATAGCTACAAACGCCCAAACACCTTAGTCTTATTTTCATAAAAAATATATGTTATTACTAGTTGTGATATTCAACAATAATTTATGAGATACTTGATGTCTTTAGTTCCGAAAATGTGATGATTAAATACCATATATTCCATATGTACATTACTTGATTCTTCGTGTGAACCAGGACGTAATGTATGAGAAGTTAGAGAAAGATATTGAAGACAAAATTATAACTACATTCAATTGTTTTTATCAATCAATCAAGTACCATGTCGAATGGGGTAGGCAAACATGTTCCCCACGACTCTTTGTCTCTTGTGTGGTTAATAAGATCGGTTGGTGAACTTCACCTGTGCCATAAAATGTTAGTTCATCTAGCAAGTTCTCTCTTTGTCGTTCCCTGTCTAGAAAAGCACTTTTATCTTTCCAGTGGCTATTAAATTTCAATCTATTTTCTTCTCAGCACATGCTCTAGAAACCTTGACTGTCTGCCCCTAATGTTTGATGTAATTGACCTCTTTACTCCAGCATCAATGAGAACA
>CM067322.1:80805736-80922380 GCA_034231615.1 Meghimatium bilineatum
ACAGTTGCTGACTTCTAACCTCTTACCATCCATCGGCAGTTAGGCAGATTCCAGAAATCAGATAAGCTGAAGACACAGTTCTCTTAACAACTAACGAAGATGGTCTAAAGAAATGTTACTATCAACAACAAAAATACAGTGAAGCCCAAAACCTTTTTTAAATTTGAACAACACAAACTTTATGACATCAGATAAAGTGAAAGTGCAACCAAAGATAATAATTGTCTATTTCTAACTACATGACGCAACACATTTCGAGTATTTGAACACAAACGCAAATAACTCAGGATAATGCGCTGTAGTGACCAAGAGAAATATTTCAATGTCGACATTGAAACTTACAAAAATTAAAATGTATGGCAAGGTTCCAGCATCACAGTAAAACTATGTATGATCAGTACATGTGTATTTTCAGTTGTATGGTTGGTTGGTTTGTTGCTTATCCAGCGGTCCATGGGCTCATGTCCTTTGACCCCAATGCCATTATGTGATATATGCATGTGTTTGTGAGCTGTTGTTTTGTTCCATATAATGTGTTCCATTTATCTGGCCCTGGATTCAGTTGTATAATATACAGTTGTGATGATTGTATATTAAATGAAACAATAGCAAAGAGGAATCACTGCTTTCGAAATGAGATGATACAGAAGAAAGTTACGTATACCGTGGATAGATAAAGACAAATCACGAAGTGTTAATATCAATAAACCTTCAAGATGGCTGGCTTCTTAATATCATCATAAATAGAGCGCTGAGTTTTTTGTTTTATTTTTGGGGAGGGACATATAAAAAGACATAACAGTTTGGAAAGATTAATAAGACAGAGTTAATGGCAGCAGAGGAAGATAGCGCACAAGATGACGATGGTGCAGTGATATATCAGATTGTTGAAATATGTCTCTAGCTGCGGCAGGTCAACTAGCCCAGAATCGCGGAGTAATCTGATACCCCATAAGGAAGTCCACGTTCTGAAAATAATACGTCACATGATGATGAGTACCATGTCATGTATTGATTGTTGCCATGTCTTTGCTACATCTCTCAATACTTCATAAGCTGCAAACTGTGTCCCACGGAGTGCCCTTTCAATTAGGTCAAACTAATTAAAATGTGAGCATTCTAAATCAGAATTATACGATGGATGGTGTAGAACTGCCCATCCCAATGTGATGATTGATTTTGTGTTTCCTGACTTGCGGGAAGACGCACATTGTCGACAAAGAGCAAGTTCTGCTGGATTCCCTGTGCATCCAAAATAATCTGGGGAAAAAAACAATGAGCATTTTCAATGTCTTAATGTAAGATTGAGTATTAATATTCACTTCTGTTGAGATAATTATACTCCAGAATCACACATTCAATGTCCCAAATTGGAGTGTTAATGGCCTTTCGTACAGAAATAGTTATTTTAAATATATTTCTTAGTGGTAATTGACAATAACGCAATTGCAGTGACTGCATTTGTCTCAGGTTCAAAGAAATGTGTCCAAGTTTCGTCACATGTAACGATTTTAGCATAAAAGATGATTCCCGTCAGCATTAGAACGCTTCGATAATTCTGACGAAATTTGTGTTATTGTGCAATCGGTGGTCATTTGGGAAACTTCGAGGTATCAGTCGCGCACAAACCTTAGAAATTCCAAGAGTTGGTAAAATTGATTTTGCTCTAACACTACCGACTGACAGCTGTAAGGGCAATTGCTGAGATGGGAATCGTCATTCAGTAAGAGCAATATCTTCACCGCATTTTAATATTATTTTTCATTGATTGCTAAAGCAGGACGATCACATCGAGGTCTGGGGTGCAAAGGGAACGCATTGCTCTAGGCGGGCCCAGGGTTAGCAGATAACCAAGATCCCAAATGTACCTCCACGCGGTGCACCCTGGAAACAGAAATACAGCAGCACGAGCTGATTCTGGCCAAATCATTTGGGGATCGTGTTCGAGAATATGGAGGTAGCAGATGGAAAGAGATTTCACTGCACAAGTGACAGACAATATCTCCGACACCACCAGCATCACCACATATAGCGACACTGTAGACATACAGTGAAGCAAGTCAGTCCAGTCCGAACATTGGAGGGGCGGCCAATGTAAAATGCACGTAAAGGTAGATGCATGGCGAGAGACAAATAGATTTCATACCGAGTACAATGAAACAATGAAAGGGCAGAACAGCGCTAGAGGGCAGCGCGAACTGCAAATAGAAAATGAAAAGTTCCTAGGAAAGGGGAACTACAAGCTCCGTCAGCTCGAGACGAACTTCTAGTTACCTGTGTTCCTTACAGGCAGAGACCCAGACCCATTCATTGGCGTTTGGTAAAGCAAGAAGACCTAATCCAACTCTAATTTCGAGCCTTCCTAAACCGGAAATATGCTCGCGAAGAGAAAGGGTTCCGTACTCGATGCGCTCAGGCACAAAAGGGACAACGATTTAGCCCTGGCCCAACTCTACTGTCAGGTTTTCCTACACCGGAAATACACTTGAAGAGAGAAAGGGTTCAGTACCTGATGGGCTCAGGCGCTATTGGGACAAGGACGCTCAGCTCGAGAACGCCTTGCTCTCAAACGCGTGGTGTGAGACTCGAACTTGGACAAGGGGTACACGATGTCGGTGAATGACACCTCGGCTAAGAGGGCGAAAGAGCCAGGGTCCAACTCTCTGTTGAGTTCTTCCCCTTAAGGAACCAGGCTCACGGATGAGAAACGGTTCAGTACCCAATGGGCACAGGCACAGCACGTCCAATTACACGAGGCAAGTTCATAGACAAGTGGAACACCTCGTTTGCGTCAGACGAGAGCAAAAAATCGTCTGGGCGAAGAGGCTCCATTACGCGCGCCTGGAGACAGATATAGAGGCTGTCACAGGCTAAGGGTAGCCCACCCGAATTGTCAAGGTATGCCGAAATCGGATGTGCTATGCCTACAAGGCGCATAACGGTGGCACAACGTAATCACGCTCTCGGCGGAAATCGCACGGATATCCGTGATGGTTACAATGGAGCGAACGAAAAACAAACAAACAAACATCGAGGTCTATCTAGCATATTGTCACATTGTTTGCAGCGGCCTTTTCATGTTCATTCATCTGTCCAATATTTATGTACACTGTGCATAATCTTTACTGCTCACATAATGACGTACCAGTAGAATTACTCAGTTTTAGCATGTCTTCACAACAAACTTGTTATTTCATATTCATACTCGTGACAATGTTCAGATTTACTTCATTTAGCTGCCTTAAGTTAGTCGAATGAGACGTGTTTACGTCTTGGAAATCAATTTCTGACGCATAATTCGCATGCCTTACTGCTTTCACAAGCCATCACTGAATGCTTCATTTCCCAGGGAATGAAATTGGAGAAGACGTCAGAGGAGGCCTACAAATTGAAAAAAAATATTAAAAGAAAATACTTTGAGAATGTTTTGTTTCCACACGTGTGAATCACGTTTAGTAGTAACATTTAGTTTATGGAGATAAAATCAATTTCTTGTACCACTTACCGTAGGATGCAGAAATATATATTTAGTAGGTATGTGGTAGAATTTCGTCATCCCTTCGATTTTCTAATAATTCCTGGTATCATCGTGTGACATTCACGGTAGTTTCGGTTATATTAGTTTTACAACGGTTATTCTATCTGCAGTACCGTGCATGAGCTATGCAACTGACGTTCTATCATGCCAAGATGTCAAAATATTAATAGTTTCTCTCTCTCTACCACCGTCATCTGTCTCTTTTTCCTTCAATTTTGTTTATGTTGGTACATTGTATGCTAAACCTCATCTTCTCATGTTGTGGTTAATGAATATTAATTTCCTTTTGGTTTCAATTTCCCTCAATAACACTTAACTAGTTTTACTAGCTGTCCACAGTATTTTGCAAAATTCTTCTGAAGAATCAGATATATGTAACAACCATGTGTTGAACGAATATGTAGGGCCAGTGTATAGAGTCTAGTAAAGAGATTTCAATTTGAATGAATGATTGATTAAATATTTATTCAGAGCGTGCACAAGTAGATGACTTTACATTGTATAACTGTATAATTTCAATTTGTGACTGCTAGTAATTATATATATATATACAATATTGTAACATCAACTTATTCGGCTGAGCAAGAATAACCTAATTAAGCAGCAATGTCATATAATTGGTATTAGGTTACATACTTCACATGAACAATATGTTAATATATGAATGTAAAATATTTGTAAACTTCAGAAACTACCACACATTCCTTATTTTTTACAGTCTCGAATATATGACCACACTATCGTCACAGATCGCAATAATTAAGCGTAGTACAATGAGTGAACATTGACTTGATAAACACCCTGCACTCTGCAAATAAATATGCACATTCAACCAAATCACCGAATACAGTCCATAACCAATATTTTATGAATTAATAAATGCAAATGTCGCAGAGAAAGGGTGGTTTGCCATCTCTGTTGAAGAAAACCATTCATGTTGGTTCATTATAGCGACGTTAACCAGATTGACGATCACTCTTCACAATAACATGTGTATACTGCAATGGCATTTGCTTTGAGTCGTGATACGGAAATTCCGACTCCAACAATTCTTTTAATCCAAGTCTTTTAATGTGTCCAGAATATTTTATTTGCCTGATCTGTATTTCTCTTAATAATCAAAATTACAAATGTGTATATTATTAAGCTAATATGAATACGGACTGGTGGATTGTTACACGGAGAACAGCATCCATACACACACTACACAGGTGTAAGATACTGTAGTTCAGATAATGGAATCGTTACACTCAATGTTTTACACATGTCCTGTGATATCTGCACACTTCAGTTCAAATTATCCGACTTCAGCACAAACACTGATATAATTTATAGCCATTAATTATTGAATAGTTATTGACGTCAACTTTTTTAATGTTGCATGATGGATATTTATAAACTAGAAGTATAAGTACTTTTTTAGACAGCACTTGGACATCAGTCGTTGTAAGTCATCTAGACATCACTTGGAAATCAAGTTTTTTTAAGTCATCTAGACATCACTTGAAAGTCAATCTGTGTAGTCGTCTAGAAAATTGATTCTTATATGTTTTCGGTAGCAACATTCGGGGCACATTTTCTTCCATGTCACTATAGTGTCTAAAACGCTTTTACTCCACATTCCTGCATGATTTTCATTAGTACTGTTGTGTCATCCAATGAGGTGGATCCGTACTAATTATTTCAATCAAGTTTTTGTTCAATACGGGAATCAGTCGCCATGTTTTAACGCAACAAATCATATATTATTTAACACAACAAACTTTCGCTAAAGACACATAAACCTAAGCATCCATCGTTATGCACGCAACCCACTGAAAAGCCACCCTCTCCGGATGACATTAGGAAAGGGGGTCGCTATCATTACGTTGCTCGCAGATCGTTTAATTAGCAGCAGAAGATGCGTCTTTTAATCTCCGAGTCACGGAAGGTGTATTCAATTATGCATAATTTAATAGTTTGGAATGTGGAAATCTGTTCTCGTAATGAACCAATTGGTGTTCTATGTACACCAGCAAAATGTTGTGACCTCCAGGGATGGGCGCAGGACTAAACAGAAAATATTCGGTCTTAGCAATTAGATTATAACCTTCGGTTCGCCATTTCCTCTCTCGATCTGCTCAAAACTGCCTGGAAGAAATGTGCACTTTTATATTTAAATTTTTAAAAATTAATTAGTTTATTTAAAAATATGAAAACAGAAACAATGACACACAAGTTAATTTAGATGATATTTTAAAAAATCACATATACACCAATACTCTCGGTCGGGATTCTCAACAAGTAAAGCAAGAGGCAGTTATCATATCTTTCAACCTCAACACAATGTCACTATGAAAAATAACAAAGGACGTCTATTGATAACACAAGAATGAACAATAAAGATAGTGATTGATACTGTAAAAGTTTATAATTGACATAACTTGATGTTAAACTTTATGATTGGGTTACTATATTTCCATCTTGTAAAAAAGTGACAAACATATCCTTTATAGAGGAGATTTGTGGACAAATATTTTATATGCATCAATATAATATTTATATTATACATTTTCTAACAGGATACATCATCTTTACGATATGTATATGAAAATACATACATTTCAAATGCATTGTTTCGTTAAACGTTTAAAATTAAATAACGAAAATTAAGCTAAATATTCTAACTTTCATCAAATTAAAAACACATATCCACTGCTACTGCACAGTGACTGAACAAGTATACCCTCAATATATATATATATATATATATATATATCATATATATATATATATTCTTCTTCTTCTTTCCTTCCTCTTTTACCGTTTACGGGTGTTGAGGGAGATGCAATATTTTGTTCTCGCTTTTCTGGCAGCTTCAGATAATGTTTTTTGGTGTTCGTGTAATGTCTCTTTGATGTTGTCGATCCAGCGTACTCTAGGTCTACCCCTGGCTCTTCTTTCTGGGTCTTCGTTCTTTATATATATTATTGCGGGACGATATTCTTATACTTATTTAATGGTTGAATTTGTTTTAGCCATAATTTATTACTTTGTTAGTAACTATGAAAATGTTGACATGACATGTTACTGAAGTATATTACAAAAAATATCAGATCTCTGAAAATTTAATAGTTTATTTCTCTTATATTTCATTTGAAGAAAAGAAGTCGCTACACATGTCCATTCTATGAGAAATAGAAAAAAAGAATTGATCAACGTTTAACAATTCTGAATCAAGTTCCATACATTTTGATGTTTTAAAAAATTCTGTTCATGTCTGATGGCACAATTCGATAAACTCGTTCTCATTTTATTGTTTTTCCATATATATTTTAAACCACTAATTTGATCAAAACATTTAACATCAGCGAGGGGACTCTTAATCAGGCATCGTAGAGAAGATTCTGCATTTCCTCTATGGTACTCCATGAAGCGTCATTAAAATTAACATATAAGAGAGAAATGTTAATTAATAAACTCAAGACAAAAAAATCACAAGATGAAGATCAACATAAATATTGATCTGAAAATAATTTGAATAGGTTTAGTAAGACGTTTTGTAAATCTCATTATAATATCAATATGTAAAATTCGAATAAAAGTGTTGAAAGTAAAAGAAAAAGTCGTACATTTTTCAAATGGTTTTTAAACGTTATTTTCTTAATTTTCTTCTTAATATAAGGCATAAATAAGAGGATATGTCGTGGGAAAAGAAATTTCAAGGTAGTATGAATCAAACAATCAAGTGCCATGCAGAATAGCGTAGACGATCATGTTTCTCCACGAATCTCTTTTTCTTGTGTTGTCAATAAGCTCGGTTGGTGAACTTCTACCGTAACGTAATACTAGTCTATGTAGCAACTTCTCTCTTTTTCGTCCCATGTCTCTTTCTCCCCTTGATCTTTCTAGTTGTTATTATGTGTTCAAGTTTGTATTCTTAGAACTTGCCCTAGAAACCATGACTCTCTGTATCTAATGTTTGATATGACTGATCTTTTTTTACGCCAGCATCAATGAGAATTTCTCATTTTGTTTTCTTTGCTATCCATGGTAGCATCATTCTTCTCAGAACCCATCTCTGTAGCCTCTAGTTCGTTTTCAATTTTTTTGCTTTTGTTTACAGTCTATGCTTCACATCCTAAACAAACTAAAACATTCACATAGGCTATTTTCATACTCCAATATTTTACTGTATCCATCTCTTTTGTTGTTGTCACCCTCAGCATCCGAGTGCAATATTTGTATTGGTCGTAGTTTGTTTGGCCAGTAGCTCTATTCCCTTGCCTCCTGGCTCCTAGGGGAAATTGAGAAGGACCTCTAGTAAATTAGTTTGGGCCCTTTCCGAGTATAGGGCCTGGCACCGTCCCTGCATGAACGTCCGCCACAGGACAGGCACCACAACTATTATAACATACATATTTCCATTGTGTTTTGTGCGTGGTATTATGATTAATTGTGTGCAATTTAGCTAGTTTCCTCCGTCTCCAGTAATCTGCTTACACAGATGGGTCAGCACAGAATGGAATTTAGGGGTGAAGATGCGGGCATATATATATATATAGAGTATTCACACAAGCCTAAAGATACGATCAGAACACCAATAGGGAAATTGTGCAATATTTATGATGCTGAAATTCAGGCAATTAGGGTGGCAGCTGAAAAACTGCTGAACTCCAACCATATCCCACAGCCCATGATATTCATGAAAGATGGAAGGTCAGTGCTTCAAGCTCTCCAGTCTGAAAAACTAACATACTTACAAAAACTACATAATAAACTGTCTTACCATTATATGATAACCATGAAATGGATGCCCTCTCAGTGTGGAATACGACGAAATGAAAAAAAAACAGACCAACTGGCTAAGGTAGGTGCTGCCGAAGACCAAACAGATGTACCAATCACCTACTATCAGGAAAAAAAACCAGATTATCAAGTCAGTATGAATGCCACAAAAACCAACACAAGATTACTATGACATTATGAACAGATCAGAACAAGTTGTAATGCTACGCCTCAGAACGGGGCACAATCGACTCCGCAGTCACATGTACACGAAATTCAAGGTTGGACCACAGAGTGTCAATGTGTTAAACATATACTTCAAGAGTGTTCTGAATATGAAACACTGAGGCATACATATTGGTGAGAGGGAAAACACTGGAATCATAGCTATATGGGCCACTGTATGAACTACAAAAGATCGCGAGTTTTATTCTTCTTCTTCTTCTTTCTGTCCTCATGTACATTTCAGTGTTGAGGGGAGAGTGATTGTGCGGTCTTTTTCTCTTCTTCTATTTTCTACTTCCGCTGTTATATTTCCGAGTGTCTCTAATATACTATTTATCCACCTTTTACGAGGGCGTCCAATAGGTCGCCTGTTTTCGTATCGTTTGTTAAATGTTTTTTGGATAATACTTTGCTCTTTCTGTCTGGTTATGTGACCGTACCATTTAACTTATGAGTTGTATTCAGGAGACAGAATTACAGATATAGACATGTTTCAAGTTAACGAAAGAAGGAGAAGAAGAAGATATCAATAAAAAAGAAGTGGTTCGATAAAACATCTCAGCATTCGAATTCGGATCTGCATTGATAGTGTTCCATTGCACAAAATGATTTATATTTTTGGAATTCTGACTTTTTATCTCACTTGCTCATCTACCTTCTGATGTTAACAGGGTGTCAAAATATTTCACTTTTTCAACGTGTGTTAATTGTGTGTCATTAATCATTATGTTGAATCTTGGTTGTATATGTTTCGTATGTTTTTTCGAGACAACCATTATTTCTGTTTTCTTCATGTTTAAACTGAGGCCTTTGTTTTCACTTTTTAGTCATACCTCATGATTACTAACGAGCGATTAAAAATATGAGTCACTGTTGTGAAGAATTCCTTCACTTAAGACGCAGGAAAAGAAAAAATATTTCAATTTGATTATATGCTCTTATACCCTAACATCATATTCAAATTATATATCAAATATTGCACATTGTTTACTAGTGCTAGCACACAATAATGAATAACACACCTTCTATGGATGTGAGTCTGCTTTAATAGTAAATAAATGTAGAAGTGGAAGATTAGAGACGATATAGATGTTGTTCTATATTGGAATTATCATTCAGAAGAATTAGAAACATTAGCTAGGAATTGAGTGAAATTAGGAATTGAGTGAAATTAGGAATTGAGTGAAATTAGGAATTGAGTGAAATTAGGAATTGAGTGAAATAAGAAACTGGAGTTGCTTAATACTATGAGAAAAAGACAGTCGTTCTTTTTAACCACTTTATACACGGGCATTTAGAAAATAGTCACAACCGCAAGAGTTAAGACAAGAGATACAAAGGATGGCAGCGTAAGTAAATATTAGATATATTAATATTCCGACTGGCTCAAGATTGACAAGAGTTACGAAATTATGTGATGCTTGCTTCATCATGTTCATGATATGCTACCTGATGCAAGATTAATATTGTGACATGGAAAAACTCAATAATGATTTTGATATAAGATACCCAAAAAATAAGAAAGTTTGAGAAATTCATCACCGCCTACGCCAATCGACATGACACCTGATGACAATACACACACTGAAAATTAGTTTCGCAATAATTTGTAAAACAAAATGAAAATTATAAGGAACCCAGGATCCCTGGTAATATACATTTTGAAGAATTTTTGGTCTAGACTGAGATGAGTACCATTAGAGATTAAAGAAAGAAATGAATTGCTCTTTCCATCACAAAATTATCAATCAATATAAACATTCAAGCAAGCACTCGACTGGATCATGCCACGGGAAAGAAAAAGTGGAAATATAAAAAAGTCAAGAGTAATTGAAAAACTCTGATTTTAGAGCTACATGCGTCGTCTGGGAGAATTCTGACAAAACGCAGTGGAAGTGTATGTTGTGACATAAGTCCCTGGTGTATTCACAAAGGTAGCAATATTAGTGTAATCACAATTCTTATTCTCTCTTGATTGCTTGCAAGTCATACTCAGCACGATGCAATTATCACATATTGTGTTTGTTTGTTGTAGTCATTTCGAATATTTACGTTCAGTAAGTTGTTTTGTTCAACGCCAAGCTGTCCAAGTGCTTAAATTTACTTGTTCAATTGTTACACTAAGACTGTGCGACACTCTTCTCAACTCTGGTCACTTTCCCTTACAGGAATCTAAATCTCAAATCACTGCTGGTAAAAAAATACAGATAACTACCAGGATTGTTGGCAATATATAATTACTTCCATACAATATAATTACACACATTACCGTTGCTGTTTATGGTGAGGATGATGCTGTTAATGATAGATAACCTAATGAAGTGTCAGTTGTCATTAGTGATACCTATTTCAGTTAGTCAAGTACGGAAGAAAGCGTGTTCAATAGTTGCTAGGCGATTTGGTGCCGTTGAACGGACTGGTTCAATTTCCGTTAGTCTCAAGAATTTTTAAATATTGTCCTCTGGCTTCCTACTTAAATTTACTTGTATAAACAATTATTCGAAGCAAAATTGCATTGTCTATATATGTTATCCATGTTTACAAGAAGACCTATCGGCCCTTGTATAACTAATACGGATATTATGTTAAATGTGTGTTGTTACTGAGGATATTTCAATACCTGTACGGGATGTTTGCTGTTGTTGCAATAGTCCTTGTCTCGATCGGTCCGTTCTGGTGACTTTCTGTGCACGGTTTGAAAGGCTTGATTAAATCTCATCTTTTTTGGAGATGCGGTTAGTCAAGTACGGAAGAACGCGTGTTCATTAGTTGATAGGCGATTTGGTGCCGTTGAACTTACTGGTTCAATTCCCGTTAGTCTCAATAATTTCCTATTTTAGGTATGGTACATGTACGGTCATGGGTACCTTATCGGGGCGTTTTCAGTGTTTTACAAATCCCATGCTCATTAGAATCAATTTTGATGAGAGTACATGATTAAAATCAGCGTTGAAATCAGCAGGTACATGGCTAGAATCAATGTTGATGAGGATACATTATCATGAGATCATCATTGTTTTACTGGCGAAGGAACTAAATATAATTTAGATGGAAAGTAAATGTGCTTCAGGTTAAAATGTGTAAGAGAAAATTAATCAAGTGATATGTCAGACACAATCATGTCCATGCAATTAACATTAGCTTGTGCCTTCGAGCGAAAAGCACTGAGAGCTATATTTTTCTGATGCTACTAATGTAATTTTGCTACACAATATTTAAAGCAATTGTTTTGGACGCCCACGTTAATTGAGAATTTCCTAACATGGTAGGGGTTGGGCGTACCAAACAATATGCCAATCATTGCACAACGTATTAAAAGTAGAGATATTTCTTACATGCTACGAGATTTATAGGAAGTGCACATTATGTCCTCATTATATTTATTGATTGCCAAAATCGATATGAAGGCATTCAGAGACAAAGAAAAATATTTCAAGAGAAGCACAAAGTGTTCATTAGACTTAACTCTAACTGAATTCACTTTATATAAACATATTTATTCCTATTGACTATGAAGTGTGACATTGATTATCATGTATTTTCACAGTCTTCGGTTTTGTGTGCTGATAATTGTTTCCGATACCGCTGTTCTCTCATGCCACAATGCTAGATTGTCTCGCTTTCTTCTCTGATGGTCGTCTTCTACCCCATGTTGATCTTCAGCTTGAATGTTGTCACAATGTGTTATATATTTAATATTCTCATGATATGTTAAAAATGTGGACTGCCTCTTTCTGATGAGAATGAGCAACCCTCTTATTTAATTAACTTCTTTCAAAATACCGCCATTACGAATTTTGTTTGTTTGTGGTATTCCTAATATTCTTCTGAAACCACATCTCTGTATAACTTTGCACTATTCTGCTGACTACCCAAGATCCATTACGATATTTCAAAATCGACTCTATATAACGTCGAAGAACTATGTGTCACCTATATTAACAAAGAAATCTTACATAATAGTCTTAATGTGAAATGGTTCCTCTTCCTGTGCAATTATGTATTTGACTTCTTTAATACATCTTCCACTTGATGTTATTATGGTACACATATTCACTATGTTAACCTGCTTCACACTTATCCAATCTATGCTGATGTTCAACTCTAGAGAACATTATTTCTTTGAAGTTACCAATATTTTAGTTTTTTTTTTATTATTGAGATTAATACCTACGTTTACTTCATTTGCAAAGACATTCATCATTTCTTCTAAATATGTATTATTTCGAATAGCACATATGTATCATCGACGTATAGCTGGATGTTTATATAATGCCCTCCGGCTGATATTCCTTAAATATTATGTAAGGAACTGATTATTATTTCATCGTGTAATATGAACATATCTGATGAAAGTACACATTCTTGTTAGATGCTTAATGTGTTAAAATGTTCCTTTTTCGGGTTGTTCCTTCCGATGGCTGCTCATTATTGTTAATATATATTCCTTATTATTCTCAGATCTTTACCATTAATTACTAAATTATCAAACATTCTAATTATATATATATATATATATATATATATATATATATATATATATATATATATATATATATATATATATATATATATATATATATTTATATATATATATATATATATATATATAATCACAATTATTGCAAAGTTATATATTAAGCTTAAGTAACACATCACCAACATTACGTAATCCTGTAGATCAAGTAACAATATTCATAGGCTTTCTAAGATCAGTAAAAAAAATGACAAATTGTTAGCTAATGTTAGAAATGTATACGGCAATCGATATAAGGCAATACTGCGTGAAACGTAGCAACAATAGTGCCTACGTAAAGCACACGTTTTTAGAACGTTCAACTTAGACTCGACGGACTATCACTAAAACTAGGGTGTTTCTATGTGCAAACAAGAAACATAAAAATTACAATACACAAAACATGGTCGACGTTTCAACCAAAAGACCCTTATCAAGATACGCACAAAACATCAAAAGACGACGAATAGATATTATCACAACACCGAAAAGTATCCAACCGAAATATGGAAGGGAGATGCCGGAAGCCACATTAACAGGCTTCCTGAGCAAACTTCTTTTTTGAGATGATCAAGCAAGACTGCCAACAACAAAAGAGCAACTACAACAACATATAAATAGACTCCACATAACACGTAGGACTTTAATATGCATATAGACACAGAAAAAAAGACGCAATATCAATGGCAAATCAGTGAAAAACACTACTATTCTAATCTATGATCAACAACTTATAGAAATTTAAAGAATTTACTTATCTTGGAAGTATTGTATCATCGAATGGGAAAACACCACATAAATTCAAAATAGATGCAGCATAGCATACTTGATCTTTAGAAAGATCTCTCATATTTGTAAAAACAGATATGTGAGCATGAACACCAAAACTTCACTATATAAAGCGACCATCATACCATCACTATGCTACCGATATCAAACGTGGACACTAACAACAGAATCTTTAAAAAAAAGTCTTACGAAAGAGGTGTCTTGTCTACAATGAATCGTCAGAGTAAAAATAGGAGACAGATTCAGGAACAACACATCAGAAGACTAACGATCACAATGTCAATCCTGGATTACATCAGATGACAATATATTAAGTGGTTTTCGCATGCTTCCAGACTACTGTCAGACAGTACCTCTCAAAGAGTATTGATTATACACACACGATGGATACAACGACAGGGAAATTCCTAGAAAACGATACATCTATATATTTATACGATGTGTTCCTTGTTTGCCTTGCAGCTTCAGGGATAGAAGAGTTATCTAGAGATGGCCTTTTTGTGTGCTGTTAGTAAGCTTGTTCCTGGGGCTTCTTTGATTTATGTGACCCAGTCTTTAAATGGTATGCCTCTGGCTTTATAGCTGTGATGTCTGTGTGTCATCACCATATGTGGCACACTGTCTGTTAGATGTCTGGAAGTACATAATCCTGACCTTGATACATAATACTGTGGACAGAGAGCTGCGGAGAACCATGACAGCCTACGCCAGCCAGCATGGGACCTGATGATGATGAAGGTGTTATTATCGATGGAGATAATTATATTTCTTTCTTTCTTTTCTATTGCCATTATTTCGGTCGTTTCAATATTAAATGAAGGATGGATTACAGAAATAGAAGAGTCAATAAAAATAAACATATATGATGAACACAAAAAAGCCATTTCCAGATAATTATTCGAAACCTGGCGCTGCAAGGCACAACGGGTATAAAGCGAAAGGAAAACAAACTGAAAAGAGAGTTTGCTTTTTATCCCTGTTTCTGAGCCAAACATTAATATGTAGTAGATGTTTCTTTTATAATGCTCATCTTTACTTTGTGATTTGTGTTGACGTTAATATTGTTCGCATGTCATTTTAAACTACTTTCAGCTATTCATGTTCTATTGCTAACTTGTTTCACTATCTACACGTCAAGTGTGATTGTGTTCAAGATATGGACAATGATCTACTTTCATTGTTTTGAAGAAACACATGCTATCTTGTCTTGTTTGATACCATTGATGTTGGTGCTCCTCTGGGGCTGGTATCTCTGACTGCAGCATATTTTATTGCTTGGACATGACTATGGCCCTGCTCGATGTCACAGATGGCCTAACCAATCTTAGTTTCCAGACTCTGCTGGTTGGACTAAGCCTCATCTTCAGTTCAAGGATTTGGACTTCATGGGCAATGATCTACTTGTTATAATATCTTCCCCTGTAATCGCATGTATGCACTACTAGTAAATGTTACAATGTGTACATGCTTGTTATGAGACCTAACACTAGATGTATCATTATTGGTACTGTAATTATAGATACAAATCAGTACTCCCTTCACTTTTTATTGTGATATACGTTCTTTCTAAGAATTATCTTCGTGCTCCTACTAGAAACTAACGTGGCATGGAGACTAAAGACTAACATTGGACGGGCCATATCTGGCATCGAGCATGACCACAGATCTCTTCAAGCAGGGATAGGTGCGGAAGTCGGAGCTACCAACTCAAGAATAGTTGCACCAACATCCATGATATCACACAACAACAACGGATAACATGTATTCATAACAAATTAAGTAGATCTTTGAAATATCTTCAACACAATCACAATGACGTGTCATGCCGAAATCGGATCTGCTAGGCCTACAAGGCGCATAACGGTGGCACAACGTAATCACGCTCCCGGCGGAAATCGCACGGATATCCGTGATGGTTACAATGGAGCGAACGCAAAACAAACAAACAAAACGATGACGTGTATATTGTGAAACAAGTTAATATGAGAACTGGAATGGCTTAAACTACTTTAAATGGCATACGTCACTGTTAACGTACAAATACATAAGAGATGATGTCACTACAGCAGAAGACTAAAGAAATGCATAAGGAAATACGATAGACCACATATACGAAAATCATACAAATGGAGGTTGCTGAAATGAGGATAAGAATCGAAAAATATATTTAATGAAACAGAAGTACTTATGAGATTGGAAGATTATGTGACAAAGCTGTTTGATGACTTTTGGATATCAAAGAATAACACAATACATAACAATGATGGAAGGGCAATCCTGCTATCAGAAGGAAAAAACGCAGTAAAACAATAAAATGTGGAAAGGATGCAGGAGCAACATACCGCAGGCACAAATTAAAAGTAAAAATGTATTTGGCATGGAAACTATCCCACAATTTTTCATTGCCATATAAAATAGGCCACATACCTAACTATATAAACCTAAAGATCTAAACTCATCCGTATTTACACCACTACCAAAGAAGCCCAGAGCTGTAGATTGTACAAAATACAGAATAATACGTTTAATGAGTCGCATAACAAAAATACTACTCAAGATATTACATGAAAGAATTAAAAACAAGTTATACATTGAAGCCGATGAAGAGCATTTCGGTTCTAGGAAAAACAGAAGAACCAGAAATGCTTACGTAGTATCCGACTATTGGTATATACATTCATAGAAGATCAAAGACGTATCTATATCTGCTTCATAGATTGCAGCATGGTATGTAACAGAGTCCACTGTGTGGAAAAAAATGATTGTCTTCTAGGAATAGGAGTAGATGGAAAAGACACCGTGTTAATTATAAATATATATTGGGAACAAACCGCGTCAATAAGGTGTGAAAACAGCTACTCACCATACATATAAATAAAAAAAGTACGATAATAAAAATGATAGAAATAACAAACAAGTAAAACAAAGATGTATTTTATCACCCACCCTATTTAACATCTATGCAGATACTATTTGTAAACATAAAAGGAGTATCACGCCTCACGATCAGAGCGCAAATACTAAACAAACTGCGATATGCAGATGACACTGTCCTTTTAGCAGAAAGTGAACAAGAACTACAAAATATTAATAGATCAAATGGATAATTCAAGTAAAGAACAGAGGCTAGATAGAAACAGTCGAATAAAGAAAAACAACGACAGTCAGCAAAATCACAGACACGTATTACAAATCACAAAACATACAAATACATGGATAAATACTACAAATGTTGAATATTGTAAATATCTGGGAAACATAATAAAACAAAATGGTAAATGTGAAACACAAGTTAAAATGAGAATAGGAATGACTAAACGTACTTCCAATAACATGAGAAAAATAGTGGCATATAAACATATTATAGGAACGTTAAAAAATGAGAATTATAAAATACTTCATCTATTCTATATTAATGGATGGCTCAGGAACATGGACAATTAACAAACAACTAGAAGATGTTATGTATGCCTTTGAGATATGGATATATAGAAAAATATAGAGATCTTCATGGACAAAGAAAACAAACACATAGATACTAATAATACTTCGTATCTCGCCTAAGCCGGATGTGTCGGTCCATTGGCGCAAATAGAACAGTGGCACAACGCATATCCATTCTCTGCACTATATCCTGCTAGAAATCTAGTAGGACCATGGTCCTGCTATAAAGGAGATCCAGCGGGAGTTTGAGAATGAAAGCTGAAGAGGAATACTTCGTACGAAGATATAATTATTAAAATAAATAACAATCAAACAAATAAAATATTTTCGCCATATTGAAAGACATGACACTTTGCTGAAGACAATAATCACAACATCGCACCTTGATGAAGACCGTACTTAATGGTAAAATCAAGGGGAGGCGAGCAATAGGTAGACAGCGGTACACGTTTGAGCTTAACATCACGAGATGGACAAGTTACAGTCAAGCAGAGTGTATTATCACGACAAGACATGGGATGTTGGAGGTATGTTGCAGCCAACCTTCGATGAGGAGACGGCACTTAATAATGATGACGACTGGTAATATTCAAATAACGCATTCACAGCGAATAAAGCCTATACATATTTCATTTCTTGTTTATTAGAATAAGTATGTCTAATTCTATATTCCCGGTCTGTACACGCTGATCCAAAACATACGGCGTTTAATATCAGATTCTGTTGTCGCGACTATGTGATATTTCCGTGAGATTATCCATATCCCCTAGTGTTGCCGCATACATCTAACCTCATATATAATATTTTCCACAAATTACATTACATGTGTCATCCCATGTCTGATTCTTCACATCAGCGATAATGTCACCATTATCTGATCTCATATGTTCTACTCAATATTTCCACCGTGTTCCCTCCAACGTCTGTTAGCTTAAATCTCGTACTCGGTATAACAATATCATCCCTCATACAACACATATCGCATCACTAGAACGTGATCACAACAGACACAAATATACTCTATTGACTAAACAAACATATACAGAATGTGTTTATATGTTTGACATACAGATGATGGCAGAGAAATTATCCCGCATGCCAGAAGGATTAATTAAATTTATTTTAACTAAACAGTGCGAGTCTGTATGAAGTAATTAGTCTGTTTGTGCAAATGATTTTGTTTTAGAGAATTGATATTTATGTAAGGACAAAAACACAGACCAGGAGTTTCTCTTATTTTTATTTGTCTATGACATGTCTCCGATCGTCCTGTCAGAGAAAGGAACAAATAGCAGCATCATTAAATTTAGATGCTTTAAAAATATTAATGATATGTCTACATTCGTTCGTCATGTGTATTATCAGAGACAGCTGATGTTAAGATCGTGTCAATAATTTCCTCAAACATACAAGGGACAGAACACTTCAGTAACAGTGATTCCTGTGAAAATTTCCATTCACTCTGATACATTCTGCCTATATGTTTTACATATACTTGTTACACTAAATTTTGAAAATTAATCAATCAATAAATCCGTAACCCTTCAGGGTCGTAGTGGTGCCACATTGGATACCTCATCACACAGAGTCCTCCACCGAATTATATCCTCAACGATGCGGATGAGTGTGTAAATATCTTGTTCTGTCCATTCCTTGATGTTGTCTGTCCATGCCTGTATTTGGCCCCCTCTGCTTCTTCACCCTCCACAGTTCCCTGCAGTATTGTTTTTGACAAGGAATCGTGCCTGCATACATATCCGAACCATGTTTGTTTTCGTCGTTTCACTATTGAAAGCAATGGCTCCTGAACAATTAGACAATACTGTATCCAAAATAGACGTAGCAGTTATGCCTAAAGTTTGTTCACAATTTAGTTACGATATCTGATATCTTTGAACAGACATATCAGATTAATATGGCACAAAAACTTTAGGTAACTTCATATTCAATTTTTTTGTCTTCTTCTTCTTTGGTTAACTTTAAACATGTCTATATCTGTAATTTGTTTTCCTGAATAAAGTTCATTGTCGTGTGTAGTTCATACAGAGGCCTATAGAGCTTTGATTCCAGTCTTGTTTCCTCTGGCCAAATATGTCTGCCTCAGCGTTTCATACTCAGAACAATCTTGAAGTATATGCTTCGTACTGTGCTGCCTACCCACATGGCCGTGCTGCCAATCTTTAACTTTGTGTACGTTACTGCGGAGACTGTTGTGTCCTGTTCTGAGACGTAGAAATACACTTATTCTGATCTATCCATAATATGATAGGCATCTTGTGTTAGTGTGTGTGGCTTTCTTATTGACTTGGTCATGTTTGTTTCTGATGGTAGATTATTAGTACATCTGGTCGGTCTTCGGCAGCACCTCCCTTAGTAAGTTGGTCTGCTTTTTCATTTCCAGGTATTCCTCATTGAAAGGGTATGGACATCATACAGTTTAACAACTTCTTTATCGTCCCCCCACGACATGAATGACAGGTTACAATGTTAAAATTCTCGGTTCTTCTTGGATTTCCACAGCATTAGAGTGTTATATTGTCGCAAAACCACATGTTACAATATTACTATTCGTTGTTTTTCTTGGATCTCATCAGTGCAATGGTGTTATGGTATCGCAATACCACATATTACAATTATTTAGTGTAAATACTTCTGTTGCTAGCATAATATATTCTGGATGTAACCATCGAATCATGCATTTTTAAATGAGTGATATTTTTTGGTAACATAAATACCTTAAAATAAGGATTTATGGTTGATTGCGCAATTTCTTGATCTGGTAATTGAAACTATCTGGTACAGTGATCGCTTGTGACCCGCAATGTACAATTCCGCCATAGGAACAGACTTTGATATGTATACTACCGCAGACTGTACAATGTTTCACATGATTACAGTTCACAGAGTCTGCACCTGGTTCATGTTTATCATTTCATAATATTAACTTTCAACAACTTGTGTCACCTCTCTTGTAAGAGAACTCACATCAAAGGCAGCACACATCATGCACTTGTAATAAAACTCCCATCAAAGGCAGCACACATTATGTACTTCTATTATTTTGTCAAGGTAATTAGATATTTTTTCTAATGCTATGGACATAGAACCAGAACAGAATGTCACACACACACACTCGCACACACTCATTCACACTGAAAATATATGCTATTCTTAAAATATGTATTATTACCTGTACCAGATGACGAAGCGCAAGCAGCTCTATAACATGAGAACTATTCAGATTGATGAGGTTTATTCCTAAAATAGAGAGTCTTTAGCTGTTACATGTATTCTACATTAATATCAGTGAATCCACATTTGCAGTGCAGAGTATTTTTTTGCCATGTGAATGATTAATATGATGATTGAATATCCCCTTAGCTGTGAGAATATTCGCTCTTGACAGCCTAAAGCCTTTCTAACAAAAACATAGGTACTCCTCAGTGAGAAATTATATGTTTGTTATCTCAAATGATATTGATATTTTAGTGGTAGTATGGATGGATATTACTTAATATAGTGAGATATTCAATTGAAGCAGTATTACATGGTCATCACATCCTGTCAGGAATGTAAAATACAGCCCTGAGCCGGCTAGTTCACATCTTTTGATCCATCTACATTTATCGTGACAAAGTTGCACTATATACTAGGACATCAAACTATAGTTCACAATTGAAGACACAAATTTAAAAAAACTAATTTTAATAATTAAGCATTGTATTACAGTCGTTCTTCTGTCTGCCATATATGCACATCAAAATGTGGCGCACAGACTCGTGGTAGTATAACCAAAGATTTCACAGAAGCTTAACAATAGCAATCTTGAACATACGATTTTAAAATCTAAAAATTAACCACAGAGATGCTTAAACACAAATCTCATGAAAAATTATGTGTAAGATGCATTGACAATTCATATAACCAATGCATGACCGGGCTTCACTAGAATACATGTTCGCTAAATTAAGTTGTACCCCACTCGTGAGGTTTTTATCATTCTCGTGATTCTCTTTGTCAGTATGTGTATACGTAGAGTCAAATGCGAATATAGCTAAACGTCGACCAATATATTTCTTGCAATTCGGAAACCTTTTTATGTTTACGTTTTGTTAGCAGGTCTCATATACTGTTACGGTCACGAGCAATGCTTGTTGTGTAACACCTGCAAGGATAAATTTAGTTCGGATCGGACACCGTCCAGTATAATATACTTATAGTGACTGTCGGTATAGAAAGTCTGTTGGCTATTACGACATTTGCCTCTTTTCATACGATTCATGCCACTTTTCTCGTGATATTCCATGGCTTTGAACAAACAGTATAACCATAGTGACCTAGCATGGGCAAAATTAAATTACTCATAATAAGTGGATGTTACCCCATTATCAAACATGTCGTATGTTGTCGACGGTCTCGAACATATGCGACACACGTGTACGACACACGTGTATGAAATCACGGTATAACAAATAGTTCTTTCAGTGTTAGCCACATTATTACAGAAATGTGGGAGCGCCACTTGGAAAACAATGTCAGCTGTGTCATCTGGTATGCCCACAAATTATGAACAACCTTCGGACAGGCATAATTGTATAACTCACAATGACGTAATTATCCAGGGCTGTGTTGTATTATAAGTTCAATTGTGCACATATGAATGTCGCATTCAATATGCGATCATACAGGTTGGCAATGGCTAAATGAGGATTCAATGTAAAAATTGTACCAAGCTCTTCCATAGAACTCTGGAATGATGTAAAAAGTTTACCATGCTCTGCCATAGAACTCTGGAGTGATGTAAAAAGTTTACCAAGTTTGACCATAGAACTCTGGAATGATGTTTAGTAGAGAAGTGTCGTGTGAGAATCATTCTATAATTTTAAATAGTCAATACGAACAATGTCAATTTTAGTTGCCTGAAATGAGAGAACACTTGAGATGGCGATGGCTTTCATGACACATTCCAATGTGATTTGAAAATTAAGTTCAGTTTTGTAATAAGGATCAATATGTACCGATCGATAATAGTAAAAATGTTAGCTTGCATAAATGTTGCAATCATAACTAAATGCAGACATTGAATGAAGACTTTTGATTATGTTCTACAGACGTCTATTAAAAATCAGTTACATAAACTATAATAAACCGTATAATGTTTGTATAACAGTAGAACATAAGACAAATGTATTCGTTCAGTAGGAAATAATCAAACATTCATGTTATCGAGAACTAGTTGTGCATGTGGTGAAAAGATGTAAATTTGTTTAAATTGGAAATGTAGCGAAACCTGATTTTCTGTCTAAAACTTGCTAGATAGCGATATCCAATTTATCGACCTTCCCAGAGCTTGAGGCCTGGTACAGTGTCCACTTGTGACTGGCTGAACGACTGGATTATTTTGTTCAATGTATGTATAACTAGTGAACTCGAAACTTGGGTCTGCTGGTTGGCATGCAAGTGATTAAACATTACATCAAATCTGTTTAACACATTTCTAAAAGAAACACGAAATCGTAGATCACTGTTACTTTGTATTTATGAAGTCACATTGTCTGTATGATCAAATGTGGACAATGCCGATATTTCTAATTATTGTACAATGATCTATGTGATTGAATGTCTGCAAGAAATATAATGAAGCGTGCTTCCTGCATGCATGCATATACTTCGCCACTCTCGACTTCTCAAACAAATTCATAAAAATGCAATTTGTTCGAGTATTTTGCAAGTTGTTGGGGTATTGTGCAAGAGGTTATTGGGGAATTTTGCAATTTGTTGGAGTATTTTGGATATGACAAAATTCTTCTAATAACCAACCACCTCATATATTTATAAACAAAATGTACACATGTTACATCCAGTGTAATTCCAGAGGAAATAAATAATTAAACAAAGCTGTTAATTAATCATACATTTCATGTTGCGTCCGACTAATAATTTTACATCAATTCTACATCATCACTACACTGCGGCATTTATTCATTTCTCTGGGAATATTAGATACAATCATATCGTATGCTATATATGTATATGTACACCTTTTGCTTCCTGTGGGTATCTATTTGTACACCTTTCAACTTCCTGTAAAGGTTAAGTCTAAAACAAATATCCTCCGTCATATATTAAACTGTTGTTTCGAGCTCTTTCTATATTCCACCAAGCGTTTGTGTCTCTGCATCTAATTACTTTTTCCAGGTAATTACTTGTTCTTCCTCTTTCCATGTAGGATCCAGGTCTGTCTTACAACACTTTCTCATGATCTCTTAGTGTATGACCTATCCATCTCCAGACCGTTTCCATAGTACTTTCTCCAGTTTTGTTTAGTTCTACTCATGGATCCCTCGTTGGAGATCTTATATCATTTCGAAGCTCCTATTCTACACATGTACTTATTGATGAACGTGTGTAGTTTTCTAGCTGTTCCTTTCGTGGTATTCTATATTTCTGAGTCAAACATATTGACCAAGAAACATATTCAAGTCTGTTATAACGATATGACATATCAGCCGTAGGTCTACATGAGAAAATTCGTTAAAACAAGCATATATTGTGTAGGACAATACTATGCATACCTATTCAATTTTTAAAGGTTTAACCACTACTAATACATGCAGTTATATCAGCGAAATTAGGTGTGCAAGAGTGAGAATATACGAGTGAGATTATAGTGTGAGTCGGTCCACTAACTAGTACGGCTGAGCATGTACGAGTGAGATTATAGTGTGAGTCGGCCTACTAACTACTACGACTGATCATGTACGAGTGAGATTATAGTGTGAGTCGGCCCACTAACTACCACCGCGGCGATAAATAAAGGCGCCTCAAATTATAAGTAGCATCCACAGTTTTAGTAGCGTTGTGCCATTTATATCAGCCACAAAATACGTCTCTCTCGATGTATATGTAGTATACGTGTGTGCTTTCTTGACTTTTCTATAGCACACTGATTATCTCTTTGCTTGATGCAGGTGAATTTGTGAGTGCTCAAGTTTAAAATCTTCATTCATGACATTGTATATATTTTAACATTATTATATCAATTAATTGCATTTAAACATTTAACTCAAAACATGTTAAAATATTTCTTTTACTAAATCTGAAAATGTATTGTCCTCAGACTTTTCAAGACAAATGCCAGCCTTCAGACAATGTTTCAAGGATTCAAAGATATTAGCTCCGACGATGAACTTCGATCGAATGAAGCATTGGAGTACCACGCCACATTGGTTATGACTACACTTGACGATGCTATAACGCACATTGATAACTATGACTTCGTCCGGCAGCTCTTACAAAAGACCGGTGCTTCACATGTTAAATTTGCCGGTTTTAAACCAGATAACTTTATGGTAAGTTCCTTACGTATTATGTATTTAATTTATGATATATATATATATATATATATCTCAACCGTCCGGTCCATCAATGCATGCATAGAAAATGGAACCATCATGTAATAGTATAATTTCTGGATTCTGTTGTTCTATACGTTCTTTGTCTTTTGTTTCATTCCCAGTACAGTCCGTTTGTCCAATGTCGCTGACATGTAGTCTTCAATTGTGTTTCCATTATGTTACTATCTCTCTTAATAAAGCCCTTTTCGTCAAAACGTAGATAATGTGTATTATTTTAGATAAAATTATTTATCCATTTTAGTTTCTTCTTTTAGTTTGTTTATTCACGTATCCTATAATACACAGTTTTACCGCAGTCTCCAGTTCATTCAAGAAACTAAAAGAGTTGAACGCTTCAGATACATCTAAATGAACACACACACACACACGTAAGACAAATCGGGAAAGATTTCATTATCTCAATGCGGTATTCATTCCTATTCACTCTACAGCTGACCTTTGGAATGTCTGATTCGAAAAAAAATAGACATATGGAGACTAAGAAAGAAAATGAACTTTTTACACCATTCACATCGTCTCATGAGAAGAACAAACAACATCATCCGATTACTCAACATTCAAACATTAAGCATTCGAAAAATGAACGCAACATCATCCTACCGAGTACTCCATATTCAAACAGATGCAAACAGATTCAAACACAAGAAGGACTGACGATGACAAAATACCAAATGATTTACTTGATGAAAAAAAATACATACTGAGAAAATATTAAAGACATAATAAATGAAGAATAATAATAAAGAAACACCAACATATATATTGAAAACATCATACTTAAACAAGTGACAGAATTCACATCCCTACGAAGCAATATAACAAGAGACGGCAAGAATAGCATAGAAATACGCAATAGATGTAGTAAAGTATACCAAGCCCTAGGACAAATTACACCAATCTTCAGATACAGAAATGCAGATTTAAACACCAAACTAACACTATTCAAAACAATTATTATACCCACGATGTGTTACCAATGCCAAACATGAACAACGACAACACAAGATAAACGTAAACCTGTGACAGCTGAAATGGCACGCTTGATCAGAATCCTAGGAATATCGCTAAGGACAGCATGAGAAATGAAGATATTAGACAAAGAACCGGCACCACACCAATCTTGTAATATATTAGGAGAGAACAGATAAAATGGGTTGCACACATCAGCAGACTACCATCAGACAGCATACCGAAGCAAGATATGCTGCACAGAATCAGTGAAGTCAGACCTAGAGGCCGACCATGAAAACGATGGACCACCGAAATAAAAGAGGCGACAAACGCCACAATATACTCAGCACACATGCGGGCCATCTCTAGAACGCTCTTCTACCCCTCACGCTGTAAGGTAACAAAGGGTTTAGCGAAAATATAGATAGATATAAACTATTTCAGGTTCGACCTCTATATCGGTTCATGACGTGCGCAAGCATGATATGCATGATCCAGGCAATGATACAGAATCATCGCAACATAATAACATAGGGCTTCGTTTTGCGTAGTAGGGATAGATCAGGTAGTGTATACCGACAAAGGTGAAAGTGCTCAAATTTATCTCGAGGGCTGTACTTCTAAGATGGTACACGTGGACCGAGTTTCCTTGTGCATTCTGTGGAATACTCTCTGTGGCTCTGATTCGTTTTGTACATCGTCGGAGTCACATACATCATCGGAAAAGTAACTGCCTACTGTTCAATATTCATATAGCGCCGATCTTTGTAGTAGAAATACAAGTGGGATATTCAAAATATGCAAACTATAATGAAATTTGCCATGGATTAAAGCGTGTAAAATTCAGGCGAATTGTTAAATAAACAGGAGTTCACTTCCCTCAGTTTCACACACCTCAAAGTTCTAAGGAAGTAAAGTATTTGCTAAAACAAGTGTAGACTTCAGTAGAGAGAACTCAACAGAAACTATAGAGATTTATAATCAACACACAGCAAGACAATATCAATAAATTGTGTGACATCAATAGAATACATCCACCCATTCGCCCATAAACCGTCATGGTCGTCAATACTCTTAAAACACAATCTTCCAGCGATTTCTATCTCGGAGTAAGGAATAAGTCAGACCTATCCATTCCTTGATGTTGTGTGTCTATACTGTGATTATCTCTGTTCTCTTCTGCTTCCAACTTCGACTATTGCCAGTAGTATTTAAAAGAAGTCATATGTCAGCATACATGTTCATACCATGCACGTTTTCGTCGTTTCACTATTGACAATATTGGTTCTTGTGAACGTGTAAACATCTTTATGTTATATCTTACGTACAAATGTGTTCTATGTTTTATAACGAAGATAAGCAGAAAGCATATGTAACAATTGTATTCGAAGGCTTGCGACCATCTGTAGTGATTATCTGTAATCTGTAGCCATGTAACAAATTAGAGAACATTAGCGGGCTATAAAGATATAAGTTAGATCTAACATTGATGTTGTTTTGCAAATAATATGTAACCTTGACATAGCAGCGAAAGGCATAGTTGTCGTTATCTTTATTTAATTCTTATGTCAATTTTTTTTCGCTGCTTATGCAAGATCCGAGGTATTTTAATACATTAACATCCACAAGCTTCTGTCCATTCATCATAATGTTGACCTGCACCTCTGTGTCTTTGATGTTAACTGAGATCGTATTCTTTTCGGTTGTAATTTCAATTCTGTACTTGATAGTTTTATAACTTGTCCAACACTTGTAATTTGTTCTGATCAAGATTTAAGAGTAATATCATCAGCGAAGAACACAATTTCACAAAGAGTGACCACATCATGATATAGAAGTTTTGCAATTATGAAGGATATTTTGTAGTATGCGTTCTATCTGTATGATGAAACGTACTGGATATATTGCACATCGTGACAAGGCACAAAGCAGCTGTACTTATACAAGAAACTAGAAATAGCTGTAAAAATCCATGATGGTCTAAGAAACGGTACATCTCCTAACTATGAATATTATGCAGTGATATTATATTCAGCTGTCATGAAAAACTTTGAATATAAGAGACAGTTAGAGGAGAAAAGTGAATAAATATTGACATTAGCGCACACAATGTCGTATAAATAGAGAGGAGACGATGTGAGCGGCAAGGATGGAATGTTGCATGGGCGGAACGGATTCCACTGTTCCTTTAATATGTTTTTAACACATTGACTTGTATATGAATGCACCTCTCGTGTGAAGCCAGGGCCCAGACGTGGAGCAAAGAATAGCAACACTGTTTACCTTCCACGCATATTTTAAAAGGCGAATAAGGAGGTTATGTCATGGAGTTGGCTGTCCCATCCCCTATATGGTCAGTGACCCAAAAACTTGTTGAAGTCGGATGTGCCCGGCCGAAGACACATATATCGCATCAATGGTGTAAACCATGACACAACGCATTCCGTTCTCCGGACTACATCCTGTTAATCTGCAGGAGTTTGAGAACGAACGCAGAAGAAGAAGAATATAAATGCACATGCTAAGATATATGTTTATGTGAACACCGCCACAAAGCTGTTGTTCAGTCTGCATTTATAAGTTCGTATCATTGCATTTATATATATCTCATGTTTTGGTCTCATTGAAGCATGCAGTCACATTGACGTGTGTTGTCAAAAAATATTGATACCACATAATTATATACCACATAATTATATACCACATAATTATATACCACATAATTATATACCACATAATGGCGTCATGTTGTTGGGTGTCTGCATACAAAATGGTGGAAGCTATCTTCGACATACATATATACCCTCTGAGACATACATATATTAGCTCTGAGACATACATATATTAGCTCTGAGACATACATATACTAGCTCTGAGTCATACATATATTAGCCCTGAGACATACATATATTGGCTCTGATACATACATACATTAGCTTTGAGAATGAGACCTCGTCTTACACCATTGCATACTGAAGAGACTTATTATTATGATATAGAAATGTATAGTAAATATTATTAATACGGCATTCCATCGTATGTGTGGTCATGCCCTAACCTAACCACATTTGTATTCGGCGATTCGCAATAGATCTGGTATTATGCACTCATCGATCTCATTTACTTTCCTACCTCTGCCCTGGCACTACTAAATTGGTTTATCTCGAAAAGAGATAACGTCGCATACATTTTCTTCTAGACTGCAGATGCTTCCATGAACATTTGACTATGAAATCCGTGCACGTAATTGAGCCAGAACTCTATATTTTAGTATCATTTGTCAACGTAATACTATTGTATCTTTCTATTATTAAACTCATTATCTCTGTTAAGCCGCTAAAACAACGAGTTAAGCAGGCCTCATCTGTCAGTAAGCCACTAAAAAAGCCGGTGAGGCAGACTCGTGTTGGTAAGCCATTAAAGCATCCAGTTTTATAGTAACAACTATATAATTACGGAAAGGTAGGACAACACTTTAGAATATACATAGTAAGTAACTACCATCTAGCATGTGATTCTTGGGTCACGCTCAGAAGTTAGGTTTTTTACAATGTATATAAGTCCAACACTTCATTTTGATCAATTTACTCCTTATTAAACTAACTAAATGCTTAGCAAGATGCAACAAAACACGAAGACTAAAACCCATATACTGATGGCATCAACTTGTAGTAATGATGGTAGTTTTCAAGTTTGCGGCATGACCAGCTGTACATAATGTGTATGGGATTCTGTTTTATTAAACTAATCGGTGGTTGTAATCACCTAATTCGCATAATGTATCCGATATTCTGGTACGGTGACTGGGTTGTATGACATGACTCCTTTCGGAAGATGCGGGCGGTGGTGTTGTCTGTGTTGGACTGTGGTTTGCGTTTAGTAACACTGTCGTGATGGCGGGGGGGGAGGGGGTGGATTGGGGAGAGTTTGGGGTGAGACCTTGGGAGCTGTCCTGGGGTGCACGGGAGGTGCACCTATCGTAGCCATAAGGTTTGTCCTGGACCTACCTAACATAGGGTCCAGACATGGGATAGCCCAGGTTGGAGAATACTTCGGGGTCGCCAATGGTGATCATCATGTCTTGCACATGTCTCTAGACAGCACATGGGGAGGGCGGGTAGGAATAGGGGGAAACCTAGATGGCGTGGGCAGAGGATGCCCTGCTCGGAGTTTGTGAGCTGGGGGGGGATAGGCTTTGGGTAGGTGACGTGTGGCATAGGGGATAATTATTGGCGACAGTGGTGATACAGATGGGAGGAGAGTGCCGCGGCTTGGCTGCCAGCGTGTCGGAGGAATGGTCCGGGAGCTCGTATCGCATCGCTCGAGGCCGGGCAATGCAATGATTTAGATAGACGGCTCGGTGGCGCGGGAGGCAAACGGATGTGTTGGGTTTCGTGCCCTGCCAGTGTGGCAGGAGATTGACTGAAGGTCGGCTGCCTGCCCCACTGCAGCGTCGAGTGTGAGAGTGGAGATGGAGGCGGTGACGGCGGCTTTCGCTTTGCTTGCGACGCAACCACCAATTGACTCAGCGATTCTATCGGACTCTCAAAGTATGCTGCGCAAGATAGAAAACTGTATGATCGGGGCTGGGTGGGTCACTCTTCAACGACAGTGCGCAGAGCATTCCATAGATTTACTGTTCTGGTCGTGCTGGGGTCGGGGGATGCGGGGGGAGTTCGATGTGTTGGCTGGTGGGGCTTTAGTGGGCGGCTCAAGGGTGGGGAAGACGGGGTTGGATTGTTTGCGGCAGTCATGGATGGCCTGCGAGAGGACTATGAGGAAGTCGAACGTGACAATGTATATATTCAGAGATTGGTGAAGATGATGATGGCTGGAGGTGATGGAAGAGGGGGCCCCCTCTCCGGACGGATCAGTGTGGTTGGCAGCTGACTGGCACGCTGAGCATATAAACGTTTAGATGGCTGACAGAACTGCAAGCAGAGCATATTTGGGAATGCCCCCAGTGATGTGACGCTTGCTCCTAATCAAGAATAAAGAAGCAAGACATGACTACTTGTATGGCGCTCGTTATCCAACTGGTACTAAATTTCTCTTGCAGGCAGTTCTTATAGCAGGATTGTCATGCACGATTTTCTGAAGGATGTAGTCCAGATAACGTAAATGCGCTGTGTCGTCAATTTATTTGTTCCAATGACCCGATAAATCCAACTCGGCGATAGTAATACATTCAGTGTACCACTTCTACTGAACGTTGAATGCCTGTTACCATACGGATAGTATTATTAACAAGACATACAAAAAAGCTGGTTGCTGTACCCACCAACTGGTCACCACGCCCAAAGCTAACCACATTCATGGATACTTGACCTTTCGCAGCTGTCTTACTACCATATCGTCACAGCCACATAATCCCGCCTGTAAGGATAGTCATTTTGGAAATAAAAGCCACTGAAGCCAGCGACTCGTAAAAAAAGGCTTGATTCCTGGAAAGCATGTATGTCTGTTTTAAAACACAGGTGTTCTAGAATTGGACCATGTTCTTTTACGCTATACATGTCCATTATGTCATGTGAACGTTTTGTTTTCCAAAACAAAGAATTTGAATTGAGAAAGGGATCTTCTGATACAATCGAAATTTCAGCTATTTACCTTTTCACGCAAATTCCGCTGAAATTCGTATTTCTGTGTGCGTATTTTCGTCACGTGAAACATGTCCACATATACTGATACAGTGACAAGTGAATTCAAAACGCTGGTAAAGTGAGCGGCGGCCAAGTAACTTATATATAACCAAGTGTTATATTAGTACATTATATGTCACTACATTTAATATCGACAGAAAACAGTCACATTCTAGATATGCGACAACTTTTTTTAATGACTGAGAAACTTATGAATGCTGTTTATAAACCAATTCTAGTTTAATGGTTTGTTACTGCAACACAGAAGACCACACGTCGGGATGGGCGTCGACTACTTGATAAGTGTGTATATAGGAAGAAGGTTAGAGATTTAGAAAGATATAAATTCATTTAGATGGCTCGAATGTGAAACAAGAAAATTTGACCTATTGCACAAGATGAACATAAACATAACCTTTAGAACTGGGCGTACACAATACAGGAATAATTATACCCACCCATGACATTGTTTTCGTCTGACGCTGTGCAGACACACATGTGTTTATTATGTGTGCAAACAAAGGAGTGTTTTATATGGGCACAGGTGCACGAGTATATATGTGTATAGAAACATACGTATGCGTAATTAAGGACATAAATATAGCTGAATTTCATAAATTGATTTAATAAATAGTCATCATAACTTGGTGATGGATGAACAAACAGAACAGAAACACATGCGATTGCATGAAGAAACATACGTTTATTTCTGTATATGCATATACGTTTATGTGTGAAGATAATATATGTTTATGTGCGTATAGCCTTGTATTTATGTGCGCACATAAACATGTGTTCTCTTGTGCACATGAACATGTGTTGATGTGTGCCCATACAACCGTGTTTATATGTTCACGGACACCCATGTTTATACGTTTACAGACGACAGTGTATGTTTACAGACATCGGTATTTATGTGTGCACAGAAATCAGTGTTTATATGTACACATATACACGCTTTTATATGTGCACATACACTCACATGCCTGTATATGTGTATATTTGTAAAGGTAACACATTTATTATATAGGTTCCAGTAACATTTAGAGTTATCGTTACTTGATGACCAGTTATATTCTGAGTAATTGCTACTTGATGACCAGTAACATTCAATATTTTTACTGTTCGCAAAATAATGTAATTATTTGAATAACTACTTCAAGGTCATTCTTATTTGTAATTCGAAGCTAGCGTATTAAATTGTGTTTCTTCATCACTTCTAATTGTCAATCGTTCCCACGCATCTTGTTTCTCCATCTCAATTGCCTTGTACTTATGCCTCTTCTCAATCACAGTAATGTGGACATGAGAAATCATCATTTTAAAGTAAGATATTTGATTTTAGAAGGGTGATACTCCATGACTCCACATGACTATAATTAACGAGATAAACGATTGTATTAAAGAAGCCACATCACTGGATACATTATATTCAGAAACAAATGTTAAGATCATGTGATGAGTCCGTCAGTCAATGGTATTATTGATCTACGAATCTATCAGTCATTGGTATTGATTTTGATAATCTACAAATCTGTCAGTGGTTGATATTGCGATACTTTGCAAGTCACCCAGTCGACTTGAAATAGTGTACTGATAACAATAATGTTCATGACCTGTATGTGTCTGTCCTGTCTAGAATGTAAATAAAGACATATGTTGAATGATAGATGATATGCGGATCTCTTTAGATTCATTGTTTGATGATATTGATGGTTCTTCTTTCTTTTCTTGTGCCTTCGTTCTCAAACTCCTACAAATTAGCAGATTGTAGTCGAATGAACAAATGCTTTGTGTTATCTGTTATGCCATTGTTATATATCTGCGAATTTTGTTATGACAAATCCGACGTCATCATGGCGTCTGAGTTACTTGACCATATATGGGATGGGAGAGCAAATCAGATCATGGCTTCCTTAGTTGCATATTGCGACATTCATGAGAGGTAAAGCGCTGCTATTCTTTGCTCACCTTTCGAGCCGTCAATAAACTGCGATAATGGTTCTAAAGCTACAGTGTCTAATTATTTTTTCTATCTTTGGTGTTTGAGCTACCTAGTTTCGTGTTCCAAGTAATGCTCTTATCATCAAGCAGCTATGTTCAGATGGACTGAGTGCACTCAAACAAACCTGAATACATTTAGGGTTTGTATATTGATGGGCTCCGAAGAGGCGCAAGAATTCTGAAAATTCCACGAATGATGTTAGGGACGGCTAAAGAGGTTGTGAAGGTAGCGTTGGCTGTCTCGTCCATGGAGTGTTACAATGCCCTAGAAGTCATGCTGATGTCGGATATGTCGGGAATAGACACAGACATCATAACAAATCTGTTAATAATGGCACAATGTAATCCTTTCTCCAGACTACTTTCCTAATCAACATTAATTTGAGAATTAACAATTGAAGATGAATACAAGTACGTCGATCCTCTTCATCTGCACATCACCACTGTAAGATTATATGTAAGTTAGTAATTCTTCTTCGTCATCTCTCCATTGAGTACAGCCAAACAAGTTTTTATGGAAAGTAAACAATTTCAGAGAAAGTATCCGGTACAGAATCTTGACATAGGAGAAAACGTGTGTGCAACCTTGAGAATATCTCACCTGTTTTCTATTTACAGTTTAGTTGGAAACAGTTCAACTTGAAACGTCTGACACGTGAGACCAAATATAAGAAATGCTTACCATGTTAAACTTGGAAAGACGGCTGGAGTGATGATAACCACATAGCCCCTATAAACTAAATAGAGTAAATTAAATACATCTTCAGAAAGGTCATGTGTTCTCATTTTATATGATTCTATTTGTTTGAAAGTTTAATTGATCACTTTGTGTATACTTTGCTTCCGCCAACCAATGTTAAACATGGATCGCTCAACTGTCAGCCAAATTCTTTTATCAGTCCACTGGGCAATACTTGGTAACGGCTTTGCTAAACTATATACAAAAGTAGTCATTCTTTTTAAATACGAACATCAATTTTGTTCATTATTAATTCATGAGATGGAAGAGAAATCAATGTGATTAAATGTTCTTTGAAAAAAACTATTCAACGCAGATCATTGTTTTTCAGCAGAAACTAATGTCTGGACGAGTTAATTCAGTCATCCGTTGATTTATGATCATTCGTTCCTTTTACATACAGATCACCGTAACAGTTTCCAGTTGAAAACCCTTTTGGCGATTCATGCCCAGCCATTTCATTGCACACATTTCTGAAAGGTATGTTTTTCCCTCCCTACGTGCGTATCCATGGTCACGGAATTAAGAGGGGTAATCGAAGAGAAAAAGTCTGAACATTTCTTTGCTTGCTTATAGTACTTGATATATGGTTGATGGAGATAGTCATATAGACAACGTGTTCTAGGGTTGGCGTGATGCATCATGGTAATTGTGTTATATGCAGGCTCTTATGAACATATTAAATTAGGTAACTGTGGTGCAGAGTGTCGTTGATGCATTAATCACGTGTGCATGCTACAATGCTAGTATGGAGTGGCCCTTCTGAATGAGTGTCGTGCACCATCAGATAATTAGGATTTGATCGTGTCGCTTCTAGGTTAACATAGTACAATCTACCTGCAACCTGCTACTTCAGATAACAGGGGTTCTCATTCATGTTTATCCAATGACCCTATTCGGATCATATTTTCTAGCGTGGTCCCTTTGAAACATAAAACATATTATCAACTTTCTTCCAGTATTATCATTTTATATATATATATATTAGTTATTAAACATGGCAAAAATAACGACTGTTTTCCTTTAGGCCGGGTAGTGAAGAAATGTAATTTATTTCTACGTTTTCCCCTGGATACACATACATGTGGTTCCCACGGACAATATGACCCACATTGGGAACTATTGCCTCATATAATATTTAGTATGGCGTATTCTTGCTACAGTAATGTTCTACAAAATAACATTGCGGGTGACATTGCAATCTTAAACTCTACTCAACAACAAATACAAGATACAACAATTAAGCTATGCACACTCGCAGATCGGATTGGGCTTCAGATCAACACATTCAAAAAGAAAATAATGGAACTTACCAACTCATCAAAAACATCTCAGAAAATACGGGTAAAGTATTCACCTTTACTTATTTGGGTAAGCAGAATGTCTGGAGACGGTGACTCAATGAAGCAAATAAATACACAAATAGCAGTTCCAGCAAGCACATTCACTAAGCTAACAAGCATCTGGACATCCAATGACATACGATCAAACTCCAAGTAAAAAGTAATCAATGGCTGTGTTATTCCATCATCAACGTATGGTAGTGAAAGCTGGAAATCAACACAGGCAACGGACCAAAAGTTAAACAGCTTTGAAAACAAATGTCTCCGGAAATTGCTGAACATAAAATGGAGCGTTTTTGTCACAAATATCGACCTTAGAAACAAAACACACCAAGAATATGTTTCAAATGGTATACGAAAATGAAAATGGAAATACCTGGGACACGTTTTAAGACTAGATTTTAAAAAAAACAGAACTAGGAGGACCTCATGTGGGCACCTGAGGGGAAAAAGGAAAAGAGGCAGACCAAAAATTACCCTAAACAACACCATGTTTAAAAAAAGAAAAATAATTAGTTGCCACTCCATAAATGAACTAAAAGTACAGGCCGCAACGCATAGAGAATCAAAACCTCTGCTCTTTGTATCGAATGTGGCACGAAAGGAACTATCCAACGAATGTGGTAACTAATGCACATAGCCGTACTTACCAGATAATTATATTTGTGTGTGTTTTGTCTGTATGGATACACTACACCAAGCTAATTCAGTGTGTCTCTCTTTTATATGGATACAATACACCAATTTAATTTTGTGTGTGTCTCTACTATATGAATACATTACACCAAGTTAATTTAGTGTGTAGTATATTTGCTCTGTGAGAGTTTGTCTTTGGATTGCAACATATTTCCTACGTAAAATGGGGACAAACAATAGTAACACACAATATGGTTTAACTTGAGATCTTTTAAGTGGAACTTTCGAATCTAATATGTATGGCTGTATGGCAAAAATACGTCTTATATGGTAGTACAATATTTTAAACGCTTGTGACAATCTCCATTTTGTCGGATATAGTCTGACACTTTGATTACACTGCGCAACAAAACAAAGTTTTTTTTTTAAAAGTATAAAATTAGTCAATTCCTACTGAAAATGGGTTGAGAAAAACGAATATGACATCAGAAAATGTTTATTAGCTCTAGTTTTTGAGTTATTGTAATTTCAATATTTGTATTAAAAATCATATTTCTTATTGTTTCCTTTTCCTCTTGTATACCACTTCTGGAGCTTCTCTTGTGACATTCCAGCAGTAGTCAGCAAGCATGGATGTATTCCACTTACCCTGGTACCTTTCTTCCATCAATGCATTGTCTTGGTGGAAACGCTCCCCATGTTCATCACTTACTGCACCACAATTTGGAGGGAAGAGGTCAAGATGAGAATCCAGGAAGTGGATCTTAAGTGACATGTTGCAACCTAATTGTTGATATGCTGTCAGAAGTTCATTAATAGCAACAGGATAGTTCTCACTTCTATGATTGCCCAGGAAATTTTGTACAACACATTTGAAAGATTGCCATGCAACTTTCTCATTCCCATGAATAATGGCATCAAAATGCTCATCTTTCAACAGTTCCCTTATCTGTGGGCCTACAAATAATCCTTCCTTTATTTTACCATCACTAAGATAATGAAATTTTTTCCTCAAATACTTAAATGCCTCTCCCTCCCTATTCATGCCCTTGATAAAGTTCTTCATTAGCCCCAATTTAATATGAAGAGGAGGTAGAATTATTTTATTTCTATCAACCAAAGAAATTTGCTGTACATTCTTTTCACCAGGCTCCATAACCTTCCTATCAGGCCAAGTTTTCCTAATGTAATGAGAAGTTCTCTGTCGACTGTCCCATTCACACAGAAAGCAACAATATTTTGTGTAACCTAATTGCATGCCAAGTAAAATTGCAATAACTTTCAAGTCTGCACAAATCTGCCACTGATGATCATCATATTTTATTGCTTTAAGAAGTAATTTCATATTTTCATAAGTCTCCTTCATGTGGACAGCATGGCCTATAGGGATAGAAGGTAATGAATTACCATTGTGTAGCAAAACTGCTTTCAAACTTAACTTTGATGAGTCAATGAATAACCTCCACTCTTGTTGTATGTGCTCTATTTTCAAAGCTTCCATAAGCCCATTAACATCATGGCAAGCAACAATGCTATTATTCATTGTGAAAAATGGAGTTAGAGATTTCTGACGTTCTCTGTACATAGACACCTTAACATTTTTATCCAGGAGATTCCACTGCTGAAGTCTTGATGCAAGAAGTTCAGCTTTTGTTTTAGATAAGTCAAGATCTCGAATTAAGTCACTTAGTTCATTTTGAGAAATCCTATGTAGAATATCAACAGAACCTATTGGTGTGAATTGAGTATCTTCCTGTTCAAACTCAGGTTGTATTTCTTGACCACAATCTGTATCAAGCTCTATAACTTTCTGGTTGGGTGAGGTAGGAACAGGTAGATCTTTTCCATGTGGTACTGGCCGTATAGCTGATGGAATATTGGGGTAATTCAAAGTCCACTTCTTCTTTTTAGATATTCCGTGTTGGAGAGGAGGCACCATACAAAAATAGCAGTCACTTACATGATCTCTCGGCTCTCTCCATATCATAGGAATCGCAAAAGGCATTAACCGCACTTTGCCATTCAGCCAACCACAGAGTTTCACAATACATGTAATACAGCAAATGTGAGGTGCCCAGGGTTTGTCTTGATCACCTATCTTACAGCCGAAGTAAAGATGATATGCAGTTTTAATTAAAGGTGTAATTTTCCGTATTACACGGAGGTATTATACAAAGGTATAATTTTATACACATGTTGAAATATGTGGTTTGTTTTTTTACATCAACACACGATTTAAACAATATAGCGGCCATTGAGAGAAGTCGCACGGTGTCAACATGCATTCGTCGCTGAATAAATTTTTCGCTAGGAAAATTTTCCACTTTTTTCGACACAATAAACAAGGAATATCACAACAATAAGAGCAAACTGAGAATTTCTAATGTGATATTCGTTTTTCTCACCACATTTTCAGTAGGAAATGATTATTTTCATGTCTGTAATTTTTTATGTGTAGCGCAGTGTTATTAGTTGCACAATATAAAATGTTGCACAAATTCCAGCACTAAATCTTTTGCTGGGTACAAGTCAGTCAATACGGTTGTTCCAATATCATTAGTCAGAACCTAAATAAGAATAGTCTTAATAGATAAAGTTTCCGAATATATAGCTATACGTCAACTAAGGAAATTATGAGTACTTGAGTAAAAACGTATACTTTCACGGATGAAACAGGTTGAGTAGTCGTTTTGAGTTCCACAATGTATTTCAACAGAAATCAAAAAGAAAAGTCAGGAAGACTTTCAGATTTCTGAAACGCATTCAGTCTACTTCCTGCTTGTATGTATTAGTCAATCCTTCCTGCGTGGAAAAATATTTTTATTCAAATTTAAATCACATTTAATGATGTATATCTTTTCCAAATCTTGGAATGTTTTCTTTGCACAGGTTTTCATCTTCTCTATCAGTAACACTTAACACGTGCGCCTGCGCGAATACAAAGATTGACATTATATATATATATATATATATATATATATATATATATATATATATATATATATATATATATATATATATATATATATATATATATATATACCTGATTTAAGTGCATTGCTATAACGTAACCAATATGCCAAGTAAACCAACGATCCACGACACAGTATTGTATAATCTCAAATCTAAATTTATTCTAGAGATCAAACAATGGCACATTATTAAATACTATCATTTTGCATTTCTGCTACAATGTCACAATGACATATTAGTAAAACCTATCATATTCGGATATCTGCTACAATGTCACAATGACATATTATTAAATACTATCATATTTACATTTCTGCTACAATGTCAAAATGACATATGATTAAAAATTGTCATATCTACATTTTTACTATAGCATGTAATCTTCTCATGCTACATTTATGTACGCACATCTCACATTGAATATTGTTGTATTGTGTGAACAAACATAAACTGTTACTTTATCATTTAGTATATATTTCAGAGAAAAATGTTTATGTCATATCACATTTAATAGTCATATTTACTGATAACGAACACTCGAAAGTACTAAATTTAGAATGTAAATATTCATACATATATTTGTGTTATTACAGACAACTGGTTCAGCACGATTACAGTAATGAAAAATATAATTGAACACCGACAGTGTACTTGCGTATGTGACTAGCATAAAAATAAAAATAAATGGCATCTCGCTTTCCTGGGTAGTCTGTCTCTATCTATTGACTTTTCTCAGCTTATGATGTGAGGTGTCGCAGGATTGAATGACGATGTCTTTCGGGCTATTGCAGGTTTGGTGGCTTAATACGCATCAATACTGTGTCATGTCAGAACGTTGGTAACTCTTTCAATCAACCTTCTTCTTGATCTTCCTATGGATCTTGATGTTTCCATTTTAATGTTGTGTTATCTTGCCGTTGGTCAATAAGAGCATTCTCATTAGGTGACCGAATCAGTTCAGTATGTTTTCAATATTATTGATCACTGACGTTATTACAACTGTTCTTGTAATCTCCTCATTTCCACATGATCTCTTCCTGTTCTGTTCGCCGCTTTTCTTATTCATTTCATGTCACACTTAGTTAGCGTTCTCTTGAGTTCTTGCATGATATCTAGAGCAACTGTCTGGGAAAAATCAAATCCACTACCGGTTTGCTAGACGTGTCGTTGATTCATGTTTGAATAAAGACTTACAATATCACAATTTAAACATCCTCTGAAAGTATGACTCTAGTGTCATGTGACGTATTCCTTCCAGAACGTTGTCTTCCCAATGAAATCTCTGAATATCTCTCTGTCTTGAGCGATGTCGCTTGCATTTTCTAGCGATGTATTCATGTTATCTTTAATGTCGTCAGTCCATCGTCTTCTTGGTCTGCCCCTTCTCCTCTTCCCTGGTACTCTTCCCTCCATTATTTGTATGAATAATGACTCTGCTTATGATTATCTTGATGAAACTGCCAATGATGAGAAGTATTATTGTCAAAACGTGATGAGCAGAGAGATACAAAAACGCAGGATTTCCAAAGCCGGAACATAATTTTTGCTTCAAAACATTGAGAAATATTAGCAGACAGATATGCACATACAACGCAACATATGTCATAGTTTGTTGTTCAATCGTTACAATCGTTAATATCTGCTGATGAAGAATACAAAGTTTGAATAATTTAAAATTATTAAAAGTGCTGCCCAGTAATGTTTTATTTCCAGAAAAGTACTGCAGCACAAAAATTCAGCAACGTCCATAACAGGATAAGCTGCCAATTACTGTGCAGTAAGTTGTTTCATATTTCAATATGTTGAAGATTCCCTTCATTAGAAGAGGTGTATGTTAAAGAAAAATATTTCACATTACACGTATTTTGCTTCATGGAATACTCATGATCTGAATACTATTTTGTATAAACGAAAAAAGCACACTATCTTGTGGTCTTTATTAATTTGTTAGAACGATTCTTCTGAGTAGAAATCAGCATCATCGTAAGGAATTGTTTGTTTAAGTTTCATTTTAAATGAATCGATCTTCTTCCAAGTATTAATTGTTGTTTTTGAATGGTACTGTTCAGTTCGTTTATGTGATAAAATATGACCCTTGGGTACGCTGTCATAACTATGTATTTCATATCTTGGTAATAATTTGAATTAATTAGAAACAGCTGGACTTCCGATCTGATTCATATCGCATTAGATTGTTCAGCGCATATCACTGAAAGAAAACTAGAGAGAGCATTTAAGGAGCTGATATTTGTGTATACGAGTGCATCTATACCTTTGTTTGTGCGCTAGTTGTTTTTCCTACATTTAGTACTTATGAAGATCGCTCCATATGTTTGATAAATTAATTTAGTTATAAACACGCAAACACACAAAAAACCCCTTAACTGGATTTCTTGACTTGAAATTTAAGATTGTCCACAACGTCGTTTGTTTTCATTCATATTGAAAACAATCAACTTTATGCCTATCGGAATAATACTTATTTTAAAGACATCTCACGACACTACGGTTTCGAAACAAGTACTTTCGCACTTCAAAGAGAATGTGTGAAGTAAAAGTATTCAATAATACTAGATTTGAGAACAGGTTGCATACTGGCTTCATTTTTAATAACATTTTCCGATATCTGTGGAAACAATTAATTGCTACTTTAAACTTAGAAAATATTGCTGATTCGTCACAAATATCTGCTGAGGTCCACTACCGGTTTGCCAGTGATCAATATTATTGATCGCCGTTTTCCAGCTCCATGTTAACTATTTTAACTCTTGGTATTACTTTGGCTTCTGTTGTCAAGATCTTGGTTTTCTTTATGTTTTATTGAAGGTTTTGTTCTTCGCCGTATGTTTTTGTTTGAATGGTAATCCTTTCTAGCTCTTCTATGTGTGTAGTTATAAGTACTGTATCATATATGTATCTTCTATGTGTGTAGTTATAAGTACTGTATCATATGTGCATCTTGTCTCTGGTATATCTTATCCTCCTATGTTTAAGGGATGAAATTTTTGTGTTCCTTACTTTCCTCATGATGTTTCCCGCATATATGTTATATGCGTATGGTGATAGGGTGCAACCCTGTCATACTCTATATCTACCGACAATCATTATGAGATATCCCCATCAACTCTCACAGCTGTTTGTTGATTATAGTAGAGTGATTCAATATGTTATATGTTCTAGGGATCCCATTTCTCTCATTATTTCCCATAGTTGCTGATAGCATACGCAATCGAATACTTAGGAATAGTCGATAAAACGCATTTATAAATCAGTTTTGAATTCCTACATTTCTCGAAAATGTTTCTCGTACTTGGTAAATGTTATTTTGTCTGACTGAAATCATCCGTGTACCTCGATAATTTCGGTTTATAATTTTTGCTATATTATTTTCATAACTGTTCTTAGTAAGATCTTGCTCGCTTGGCTAATTAATGCTGCTGTTCCTTAGTTAGCACATAATTTAAGATCTCCTTGTTTCTATATAGGTATATATATATATATATATATATATATATATATATATATATCGATTGTTTTCATTTTTCAGACCATGTTTCGCTGTTACAAATTATGCTGCATAGCCTATGGTATATTTCTGCTCTTTGTCCTCTTCCATCTAGTATTATTTATGTGGTAATGCAGTCAATTTCCTTGTGTCTCAATAAGGTCGACCCAGCCTTAAATGGGTACCAGATTAATCCGGGACGTAAAGACTGCGAGGTGAGGAAATAGGGTCCCGCCCTATTTCCCGAGCCTCTAAAATGTGAGATCGCTAACATCTCCCAACCAACGTCATTAATAAATGATATGTGTTACTTTACTTACAGTCAATTTCGGGAGATGTATGCTTATTCAGATCCTTCATTTCATTTCTAATTTCATCTATCGTTGAATCTGGTTCTTGTGCTGTGTTGTGTATGTTTGCTTCTGGATATGTTGTCTATCTTTGCACATTTTAGCCAATATTTTTTCTATCTTTCTTTCTTTCGTTCTTACCTCTCGTTCCTGATATCACATTTAAGTCGTCCTTCTATTTTATATTCTTGTGGAGCTCTCTCTATGCCAACTTTGACATTAAAATTTCCTAGAATTATTTGTATATCTTGTTTGTTTATTTCGTTTAGTGTTATTTGCAGTTCGTCGTAGACATCATATATCTGCTGCTCATTTGCTGTTGTTATTGGAGCTATGTCTGAATTATCGAAATATTGTATATTTTCCTTGTCCTCTCTTTGTTTTTATGGGAATGCTTTTTGGATTGTAGCAACCTATCATTGTTAATTTTATTCGTTTAGATAGATAGCCATTTACTCCTTTTTGCCGACTTTTCTCGTTCCCCGCAAATAACATACACATAATTTACCTGTTTGAGTTGTAAAATGTAAATTTCAAGAACATGTTATTTGCTTGACCTTCTTGATTCTTGATTATAAACTAGCCTCATAGCACGTGGACATTCCCTTAAATGATTCGCCCACTGTTCCAGCAGACATCCAACTCAATGGTGTTTCGAGTTTAATGCCGTCGAAACAGTCGTCGACATCAGAGCACAACTCTGGCCCCCTCCACGCCCTGCCCGTAATTAGCTCAAGCACAACATCGGCCTGGTAACAGCATGGTAACTGTTATCGAAGGTTACGACTACGGGATTGTATAGATGACGTGCCATGAAACGTCTATAAGAATATAACCTCAATATAAAGGCTTGTCATCTACTAAGGTTTTCTATTGCATGGGTGGTTTGTATAGTGAGCCATTGGTGAAACCCACAGACGCCACCGCATGCTTGATTTTTATTTACTTGAATGGTCTCCCTATTTTTCTATATATCCGCATCTCAAAAACATCAATTATGTGCTCTAATTGTTTGTTTATTGTCCTTGTTTCTGAGCCATAGATTAATAAAAAATATAAGTAGCATTTTATAATTATCATTTTATTGTGTTTGTAATTTGTTTAAATGTTAACATTTACATCATTTCATTGAAAGTACTTTTAGCAATTCCTATTATATCCTATATGTTACAATGGACAGCAAGGAAGGGGACTGACCACCCCACTTAATAGTTCCTGCGGCTTAATACATGAAGAGTTATCTTCATCATCGACGTAAGGTTGATGCCATGGAAGATACATTTACCTTTATTATCCTGTTAACTTCTTTTTTACATTTGCCATCATTTGTGACTATGTGTCCAAGGTATTGAAAATGCTCTACTTGTTGTAGTTTATTCCCATGTATTTGTATCATTAATACCTATTTTTCTGTGACGTTCCTTTTTATAACTAAACTTATAGACGCCTTTTTTAAAAACTGGTGTTTTTTTCGACTATTTCTGGAAAATTATATATATTTACCAATGAGGATGTCGATGATGGTCTCCGAGATCAGAGATATGTATAACTCAGATATACATTGGGCATTCCTAGTTGTTATATATAGAAACAGATAGATCTAGTAACGATGTCTGATTAAATCAGAAGTTCATCGGATGAATACATTCTATCCTAGAATTGATCAAACACATTTGAAGTAAGAATAAAATTGCAGCTCGATGTCTGATATACTCAACAAATTGTGCATGACATGAGACAATTTCTAAATAGGCTACACTTTGAATTTTCTATTTTAGGTTAATGTTGCTGAATCGGCTTGTTTTCATAGAATTAGCAATGGGCAATTAAGTATATGACGTGATTGTAGTCTTTGAGCTGTGAACATACAATATAATCGTGCGCATTTCAGCTGTGAAGGTACACCCTAATGTTCCACATTTGAGTTGTGAAAATACGAGATAATTGTGCATATTTCAGCTGTGAGAGTACAACATAAATGTGTACATTTTCTTAGTAACAACAGAAACAACCACAAAATCACCCAGTCACCAACCCTACGCTTAACAGCAAGTGTGATAAACAAAAGACAATAAAAACCACAACGAGCACACATGATATGGAGAAATGTATACACATATATATCAGAAATCGACAGCCTTCTATTTCATGTGCTATCAATAATTTATGATACAGATGTTCCCCAATGCCGTCATGTTAGGTTGTCAAGCATGATATCGCTTGGTCTTCCCCGACCGTTCTTGCTTTTCAGCATGCCTGTTGTTACCATATGTTCCATCTTTATTCTTGTCATGATGTCTCCAAATAATGTGGATTGTTTATTTTTTAATTTTTATGATGCAGGTAAACATCTCTCTATGTGAATTAACATTGCAGTACTAAGGGTGCAACAGGGGGAGGATATAGAGTCGGTGGAGCCAAAGAGCTTTCGTATCTTTGATTAACTTTTTTAGCAACTCTCTATAGTCAGGCCCGGAATTGTTGTTAATCACAGTATTGATTGTATAATTACTGTATGCCTTGACATATGAACTCCCACCCTGCCATAAAGAGATGTCGTCGATACTATAAATACTCATTCCTGTATGTTCCACATTTAAAAAAAAACATTACTAATGAGCTTGATGTGTTATTATTTCTCAATTATTCTGTGAAAACTATCGACATAAAGTTATAGGTTATGGAAAACTTCATCACAAATAATTAAAAAACGAGATAACATGGCCGTCGATTTGTTGACTTGTTGATTTCTAGCAGGATGTAGTCCAGTTCATGGTAATATCCTGTGTCGCCGTTTTATTTTACGTCTATGGCCGGACACATACGTCTTCTGTGGGATTTTTATAGTCAATTTCATATAAGAAAAATTAGACTAGCTTTGAGAAAAGTCACCTGTCAAACTTAAAGAGATATTTCAAGATAAGGGACTACCTGGAAAAGTGTTTGATGGGATGGTTGGAGCAGTGAGGTGAAAGGTGAAAAGATAATTTTCTTTTGTGTTATTATTCCCGTAACCATTGCCAAAATCTTAATTGTGATTATTTACTGCGAAAGTATGGTACGCGGAGATATCTTGTTTTTCGTGTTGTATATAATTTGTGTACCTTGCGTGCATTTCGTATTCCATTGTTTGGGATTTTACGAGAAATAATTAAGAAACTGTTACAATTGTGTTCACGTTTAGTTTGATGCTAGAAAGAATTAAATGATCTGACTTGTGTTTCCTAAATCTCCAATCCCATATTGAAAGTTATGTTTTTTAACATATAAATATCTCATACATATTAATCCTGCCACCAGTTCTTGTCGAGAATCGAACTTTAGTCTATGTGGACACACTACATACTTTAGTTTAGAATATTCACTCACTGTTGAGTACACCTCTTGATTGTCTAGCCAGGTATCTTACATGGACACGCACGTGAAGGACATATGGCATGCGTGCAGTGACGTGTACATACCTTGTTTGATGTAGATTAGATTAAACGCATATATTTTTAAACTAGTTTCCGCAGTGGTCTTGTAATTATTTTTGTTGATGATAATCTCATTCAACTCAAAAATAGTCCGTGAACCAAAAATATTCTGCAATCTTTTATTTTTTATCAAGATAAAAATGTTTGCATGAACTGAAACAAGTCGTGATGTTATCAAACCATCCTAACATTTAAGATCTGTCTGAAAAATTGTGAAGTTTTCTATACTGACGTGTTTCCAAGAGCATTGCGTAAGGAAAGAAATCGAAAAGACAAATAATCACCTTCAGAAATACTATTTGAACAATGTAATCATTGATAAAGACAGGTTTTTCCAATATTATTATGATATGAAAGCACCATTACCAGACAATTTGATATTAGATGAATTAGTAACTTTATGTGACTTTGAAGTAGAAATAATTACTAAATTGTTGAATGATACATATAAAAGTGGCTACATGCCCGATAATGTATTGGGATCGATATTTATAGTATTACCAAATAAGCCAGGAACCACCGAATGTGAACACCGTACAATCAGCCACATGAGACAAATAAGAAAAATATTTCACATCATGAACAGAATGAGATAAAATAATAACAACGTAAATATGTCAAGAACAATGGGGCTTCGTAGAAAGCAAATGTACCAGCAATGATGTATATATTTTAGAACAATAATAAAATGTTCTAAATAGAGAATTCGATAGAGAAGTCTATAAAGGTAAAAACAGACATGTACCTCAGTTTTATAGACTACGCAAGAGCATTTGATAAAGTTGGACATAGTGAAGTTATGCACGTACTGGAGAACATGAACATCGTCAGTAGGGACTTACGAATCATCAAGAACATTTACTGGCAACAATAAAAGCAGCAATAAGAGTAGGAAATCAGTGTAGCCCATTTCAACAAATAAAACAAGAAGCTAAACAAGGATGTGAATTTTTATAAGACCTGTTTTCCTTATACAGTGAAAACACAATACGTGCAATAGTTGATATTCCAGGAATATCGGTGGGAGGACATAAAAAAATAATTTCAGATATGCGGATGGCACTGTTCTGATTGCTAAATGTGAAGAAGACCTTCAGGAATCAATTATATAGTAGTGATAGAAAGTAAAAAGATAAGTCTCTTCCTAAATATCAAAGAAACTGAAGCAATGGTTTTTTCAAAGAAACAAAATAACACACCTTGCAATATCAAAGTGAATGATATAGTATTAAAACAGGTACATCGATTCAAGTATTTAAGTACGTCCAACTACACCCAATAATCTCATTAGAAGCCTCTTACGAAATTCATGGAATATAACGAGTATTGTTATTTTTTGCTATCCTTTCGGGTCCCAGCAACACATGAGTGAGATCTTTAATCGAATTACATAACAAACAATACCCAATACGTCTTTGGTGCATAGATATATCTGTGACGATTTCACAATAAACTCTAGGTGAATGCATGCTTTTTATTGATGTGCTCTGAAAGCAATCACATAGTTCATGTGAACAAGCAAGGTGGTGTTTTTCTTTGTATGCCCATAATGCACAACTTGGTAGAGAAATATGAAGCTGCCAGAAACGTACCGTATATAACACTTTAAAGAAATATGAGGCTGCCAGAAACGTACCGTATATAACACTCTAAAGAAATATGAGGCTGCCAGAAACGTACCGTATATAACACTCTAAAGAAATATGAGGCTGCCAGAAACGTAGGGTATATAACACTCTAGAGAAATCGTATCAGTTAACACATAACCAGTACAATCAGTTACCACATGCTGAAAGATGTACTAGAGACCAGAGTACCCGTGGAAGTGTCCATTCCATTATGTAATGAGTATCTTCTTCTTCAGCGTTCATTCTCAAACTCCTGCTGAATTCTCTTTTAGCAGGACCATTGTCCTACTAGATTTCCAGCAGGATGTAGTCCAGAGAATGGACATGCGTTGTGTTGCCGTTTTATTTACGATAATGGCCCGACACATCCGTCTTAGTCGGTAACGAGTATCTAATATACTCAATGATTAGTATGTATACATTAGCTGAGAAGAAGTGAGTGTAGTCACATACATTTTTAGAACAATTTTAAAACTATTTTTAATGTCGTAGTTGATGATTCACTTTCAACTGTTTATCTTTCTCTACAGGCCATCAAGGAGCCATTTCTTGAAGCTGTGAAGGTGACGCTAGGAGACCGTTACACGGAAAACATGCAAAACATTTACTCCATCGCCATCACCTTCATCCTGCAGAGTCTTATTGATGGTATTGAAGAGGCCTTAGGAAAAACGGGAGACAAAGGCAGCAACGGAGCTGTTTGACATGGAGAAGCATTACTGCTGGTCATGGGTTGAAGAATGTGGAAATCCCTAACAAAAGCTTCAGGGATTTACCATTTATAAGATGCATCGTGCTATTTCATCCATTTATACATACTAGCATCTAGATTTGCCTTACGAGACTTTTAATAGTTTTAATCATTCATGGAGCATGTTTGTTTCATTATGTTGATCACTGTAAATAAATTTTAACGTCGTTTGTCATTGGAACATTCTGTGAAAGTAGCTTAACCGATTCACTCTGTTGTGAAAATCAGTCGTTCCGTCTATTTCTTAAACTGTCACAAATCAACAAATCGAAACACCTGTGTGAATAACCGAGGCCAAAAATGAAGAATACAATTGAAACATTGGTGCCTGCAGGGTGCATCGTAAGAGGCGACTAAGGAGGTTTTAGGGTTGAGTTGGCTGCCGAAACCCATAGTTGATATACCTGGCCTATAAGAGATGTTGAAATCTTGTGTCAGGTCGAAAGGCGCAGATCGCAGCTAAGCTGTAAACTAAGATATAACACATTATATTCTCCGGACAATACCCTGTTAATCTGCAGGAGTTTGAGAATAAAGTCGAGGAATTGACATTTCGAATATTCTATAAATACTTATATATTACGGCAACCTCTGTCACAAGGTACAGTAGTGAATCGGGTTAACATTGTTCTGAATGTCCTAATGGCATGTCAATAAATTATGTCAATATATAGGGTTTGAATTTGGACAAGTTTGATTTTGACAGTTGTTGACAAAGGGAAGGGTGGTTTACACACAACTTGACGTCAACAGTTTTTTTTTTTTTACAGAAAATAAAAAAGTTGATATTTCAAATACTTTTTTTTTTAAGTAACCGTATGCAAAATATCTATGTTTTCGAACTTGATTACTAATATATTTGTTGTGGGGGGGGGGTGGGGGTGGAGAGAGAAAACGAGTAACACTTTTGACATATATAAGTAATGACATGGTACCTGAATCCGTGATACTTGTTGAAAAGAGAGGGAGGGGATGAAGTTCAAGATTGACCCCCAAAAAAGTGACGTAATTTATTGACCCCCAACAAGAAGATTATGTTATAAATATGAAGAGAACGATTTAGCAATGTAAAGTGATGTATGGTGTCATTAATATCTTTGGGTTTTTTTTGTTGAGAATTTACACCAGGCGGTACTTCAATGATATGAATGACATACTCTTATACTGTCGTATGTCAAATATAATATGTATGCCTTTTTATGTGTATGCTGTATATAATGATTCTTTTTTTTCCAAACAATTATGCCATTCACAAGACCAAATAGGTCAATGTATAACGTATCACACGTATGGCTGTTTATTATTGGAATCTTTCAAATAATGCGTGGATGGTGTTGAGAAACAGCGACTTTGGGGGGTGGGGTGTTTATATTGAGATTTCCTCGCTCGTGAATTAATAATAATAACACATGCTGTTGCTGTAATATTAACACCCTGCTATATGTAATGTATAATTGCAGATTCATGTTAGAGTTTTAGATTCTGGAACAATTCATCAGACTTCAAACGCTGAAGTTCTTCTTCAGCGTTTATTCTCAAACTCCCGCTGGATCTCCTATGTAGCAGGACCATGATCCAACTAGATTTTCAGCAGGACGTAGTCCAGAGAATGAAAAATCGTTGTGTCGCCGTTCTATTTGCGCCAATGGCCCGACACATTCGTCTAACGGCGGAGAACCGCTCAGAATGCAATGGCAACCTACTGACCTTATTTTATATTGCTTAGAATATCACTACAGCCAAACAACGCTAGGTTGATGGCTTCGTTCTCAATAGGATATACTACCAATTAATAACATTCTTGGATAGAAGTCACACAAATCTAGAAACCAAGTATGGTCAAATGGAATGTACAATTATCGCAGCGCTGACATAATCTGAAGAATACATTACTAAAATTTCAAAGGCTAACGTTTAGTGCTAGAGTGAACACTGATGATATAGAGGAGGAAATTAAATACGTGTCAATTAAGTAGCATGCTATGTACATAACTCTACTCAGATGCATGTACATAACTCTACAAACAGCAACGTTAGTGCAAATAGTGTAACAAAAACACTTTTAGATACATATCTTTGATATATTGAATAAACAACATATTATATAAATATAGAACCTGTTTGAGACCATATGAATTCATATCTGATGAAACGGAAGCAGAAATAGTTCGTTATTTGAATACACTTTAGGTATTATGTATGTTTTTATACTCTTCGCACACCGGACAAGTTCATAGGTGCTCAGATTTCCGCTTCAGTAAATCTCTCAGGGTATAACGGCTGATGGTTCCGGTTCTATGTTGGTTCACTGTTCATTTAAAAAATACTATTACACATAAGTGTTAATTTCATAGATTATTAAACGATTCATTATTATAAAATATATAGATAAATGGACAGGAAGAAACTAGTTCTTTGCTTATACAAGAAGGTTATGAGTTTTGCGTGAATATCACCATCAACCTACACCGAACAAGTATGTATGGGACATTAATAAGCGTCAGATAAAATACATTAGTGTATTTGTTCACTACGCTAGTGTGGTGTTGATTTTTTGGTCTATTCGTGTATATGTTTCGCTTTTCGAATAGCTGTAAACGTTTCTTCAATTCTCTGTAGTTTTGAGAAACATCATGCCACATTGTAATGCCGTATGATAGATAAGGTCCTTCAGCTCAGAACAATCCATTGATGTACCTTACGATTCTGTAGCAGTGTTCGCCAGTTTATGCGCTCACTCATTTGCCCCAAGAACCGTATGTATGGGCAGGGTATTAATGTAAATCGCACTAGTCGCAGATTGCCCTAAGAACGTCACCCTCTGCTTGATAACCATTTCCGGTTTAACGTTGCCTAGCATGCTCACGTAGTCGTCACTTAATGTACATGCACAGGAGCATTTATGTGACACCAGAAATGGCACTATAACCTTCATTGTATGATAGTGTATGGCTGATAGTGACTATCGTAAAAGTATGAGGGCATTCAAGAGATTTGAGTTTCATCAAATCTTACTGCTGCTGTTTCTGTTTTGATATTTGCACCAATTGTTTTCAGCTTTCTTCTGATTGATAAACGTGTCAGAGAAAATATCAAGACTCACTTTTATATTCACGTTTTTGTGTTGTCGAAACAAGAAAAAGTACCGAGTATGGCAACAATATTTATCTATTATACGTGTCATAAAAGGTTTTGGGATGAACTTCGCTATCACATCTCAAATACGGTTATATTGATCCAGAATCCATGGTGAAGTCAGATGTGTCAGACATAAAGGCGTTGATATTATAGCTATGTAGTAAACAATTACAAAACGCACTACGTGCACCAGACTACATACTCCTATTCTACAGGCGTTTCTGACACAACGTACTATATTCACCGGATTACATACTACCAATATGCAGGAGTTTAAGACACAACGTACTACGTTCACCAGACTATATACTCCCAACTTACAAACGTTTCAGACACAACGTACTATGTTAACCAGATTACATACGTCACATCTGCAGGAGTTTCAGACACAACGTACTACCTTCACCAGTCTACATTTCAGCAATCTTCAGCAGTTTCAGACACAGCATACTATGTTCACCGAAGTACATACTAACAATCTGCAGGAGTTTCAGACACAATGTACTACCTTCACAGTCTACATTAAACCAATCTGCAGGAGTTTCAGACACAATGTACTACCTTCACAGTCTACATTAACCAAAATCTGCAGGATTTTAAGACACAATGTACTACGTTCATAAAAATACATACCACTAGTCTGCAAGTTTTTCAGAACGTACGTAGAAGAAGGAAACATTTATTCTGTTATATTTATATCTTTGTTTTTTTTTTCATTTCCTGTACTTCAGGTTGTTATATGCAAAGGTGAATCCTCTGATGTATAATTCCTGGTCAAATGTTACTTTCATTTCGTCACTTTATAGACCAATGGATCTCAATTTTATTTTCAGACTGCGAGTACTGCACATATGTAAATATGCGTGCTCACGAGCACATTTTACCTCGCATATTACACGCACTTGTCTATACTATAGCTCCACGGTGCTTGCGAGAATCAGATTTAGAGAATGCATAGTATAAACATTAAATAATACTGAAGAGAGAGGTGAACCCTAACTAGAGAACTAATTATATATGCATTATTATATATACATTAAATAATACTGTGGAGAGAGGTGAATCCTGATGCAGTTCTGGATAAATTGTAATCCGCTCAGAGGACCAAATATCACACCGTAGCATGTATGCGTTTTGTATAGCGCTCATGAAATACATTGAACGATATGAGCTTTACCACCATGATCAAATTCATGGGATATTTCAATGGAACTCTTTTATAAAAGTAGACAACCTCAGTTGCACTTCTCATCACCAGCTTGCAAATTTTAAACAAAGATCTCACTCAAAAAATATCATCATTGCACCACAGTTTTCTCTTAGAGTATTCAGCATTGCTATGATTAAATATGAAGCGGTGTGCACGTTTTATGATTGGTTGTCTTCAGTTGTAGTTAGAAACTGCGGAGACGCTCCTCCATATAGACAATGACACAACGTAACCTGTTCTTGGTATTATATCATGCACTTCAACAGGAGTATTAGAATGAACGTGGTATGAATACTATCAGTAAATTGGTTTATTACATAATATGACGAGAGACTGCTATAATACAGTGATTTTATAATGTTACAGAAGGGACTATAAGAATTCCTAGAAAGGGGAAATTATTGTAAATACTGACTGATTGGTGATTCGGCATTTGCCAATGTATGGTCAATCGCAATGCAGAAGGAAAACAGTGGATCTTTCTAGACGATTACGAGAAGTATGATTATCAATGTGACTTCTCTCAACAAAATTATAGCATAGCAAGAATCGCAAACAATTACCAATGCATGTTTTAAACTGACTGTATGAATATACTTCTGAAGCGGCTGCGTCAACGTTAGCATCTTCGTCGCATGTGCAGTGTATCATGTGTACTCAGCAGGTCTGGTGTTTGTGACATATGTTGCTACTTTTTGAGAGATCTTTAAGACTATTTTACAGCTTTATGTGGATGAAGATCTCCGTATGCCAGTAATAACTTTTCACGTTGCTCGGTGTAGTCTTGCAGGCTATATATTTCGCAGTTGTCTGTCAACAGAATCTATTGACATAATAAACCGGTATATGTGACTGTTGAGTCAGTTGTATCATGTCCTAGTACGGGAGACGATCAATTGTTCTGCTCTATAGAAATATTGATAGTTTTCATTGAAAGCTCGACTTGTGTAATAGTTGTGAGTGTTGTTTTATCCTGGTACATGATTGTGTGCTATTTTTTGTTTGTCCCTTTTTTCTATGCCTTTTATTTCCAGTTCTGACACAGTGCGATGGTATACATTGTACCACTACACATTTTTGAATGTTCACTTCTCGTAGGACCGATGTTGTCTGACAGATAGTTATTGTCAAGGGCTTGTAGACAGTAAGAAATACCACCAAATAGTAAGCCTATGACTCTTTATGAGGTGGAGAGATTCAGTCTATTATTCGTTTTGGGAAATGTCAGACCAGGCTGATTGGCCAGCGCACCAACATTGACATAATTATGTTAATGTATCGTTCTGATTGCTGATAAGTTAGCTAATTCATGATGTGTTCTGCATATGCCCAGAATGTAGGACTTGGGAGTGAAGTTGGGAGTGTAACTAAGATAAAATTGTTGAATGACAATCAAGAAAACACAATGCAGAGAATATACAGATGCTCAAGATAATTATTCGTACACTGATGGAAAAAATGAATACGATATTGGCCTATGAACGAGTACTAAGTACCCAACAGTCATGGGTTCATGACTAGTTCAACAGCTTTTGGTGGAATAGTAAGTTCTGATATGCATACCCAACGTTGCAAACTCATAGCTTTGCATCCCCCTCATACAACATATAGACATTTCCTAATATACACTACTGTTCTTGTTAATGTTACGCATTTCCTGAGAAATGTAGTTTTTGTGTAGAGTAATGCCTCCTTAGGTTATATAAAAACTATGTGTTTTTTTTCGCAGTCTAACATATTTCACATGCCCTGCTGATATAATTAAATATGGATATACTAGACTTCCTTGCGTGGTGTTATGACATAAGATGGTTATACTCGGCTGGCTAGCAATATATTATCATAAAGTATGGTTATACCGGGCTGGAAAACGTTGTGTTATCATTAAGTATTTTTATACCTGGCTCCTTAGCCTTGGTCTGGTATAATAAATAATGTTATACTCGCTATCAAGCGAAGTGGTATCACAAAAGAAGGATATACACGACTGGTTGGAGAGGCATCACTCAAGATGGTTATATATTGTTTAATTTGGGTGCTATACCAAAAGATGAGTATACTCGCTATCTAGCTCTGCGCTAACACACGAGATGGTTATACATGACTGGTTAGTGCTGTATCACAAAAGATGGCGGTTATACATGACTGGTTAGCGTGGGATTGCACAAGATGGTTATACTAGCTATCAAGTGTGATATCACAGAAGATGGTTATACATGGCTGGTTAGTGTTATGTTATTATAAAATATGGTTATACTGGGCTGGCTAGCACGCGTTTATCGCACAATATGGGTAGGCTATACTGGCAACTGTGACTATATACACAATATCTTGACGTTTCGGTCGCGTATTAACATTGATAGCGATGGTCAGCGTAGGTGCCATATAAATCAGGCATAGACAAATGATGAGCTTATCGATGCCTGACGTGAAAAACTACTCGTTGCAATTGATCTATTCGCTTGAAGCTCCATTGTCCCAATCACGACACGAATCGTGAAAATGCTTTCGAAAACAATGTACATTCGTTTTTGTTTTTTGGTTACTCCGCGATTACTCACGTTCTTGTCCACTAGATAGATACAATCATAAGGAAGTGTTCTAATGTAGGTAAACAGTTCTACATTTAGAACATATGAATCTAGAAATATGTATTCTAACAAACAACACGCTGATTTAGTCACATGACTTTTTCCACTCACAATTTGCATTAAGGTATGTTCTGTAAGATATTAATGTATCAATTAAGCCTACCTGTTTTCTGTATTATGTTGCAATTTGTTTTAATAAAGAGATGATCATTAACTTTCATATCTTGCTTTGAAGTTCTTTGGGAAATTGTCTATTGATTTGTGTCCTGTTATCTTACCTGTGTATTTCATAGAAACAGATGTTACGTGTACCTTTGATGAAACAAAACAAAAATTACTTGTGTGTTTGATGGAAACAAATGTTACCTGTATGTTCCATTGAAGTAAGGGTTACCTGTGTGTTTGATGGAAACAAACGTTACATGTGTATTTGATGGAAAAAAATGTTAGGCCTACCTGTGTGTTTCATGGAAAAAATGTTACATGTGTTTCATATTATCAAATGTTATCTGTGTATATTATGGAATCACATGTTACCTGATACATGTTATCTTGGACATATATAATGATCAAAAGAACCAACCAAGTGGTGCAGGCATACGCATACGCCAGTGTGGTCAACAATGACGATCACACTTTATACCAACCTGTAGATAAGACAAAGGGAAAACAATCAAATGACAAAATCACGAGTGACGTGTGGAGAGAGTGCTTGAAGTGGAAAAAGTAAGCAAAGTCGGTAAATTAATGGTCGTGGACAAAGAGACAAGTATAAATGTCAAGACACTCATCTACGGATACTTTACTGACATGTTTTCTAATTTACACGAGGTATTGGTCATCCGCACTGGCGTCTCGCATGTACCTCACATATTGCGCAACAATACACTATAATGATATTGCTGATTGCTCACCAAATCGATACATTGATATCGTAAATTGTTTAACCATCCAACACTTTGACATCGTGGATCGATGGTGGGCAAAATACTGATCGCATTTAGGCACAGAAGCTATTTCTTTCTGGCCCGACATGCTGATTCAAGAGTACAATATGTACTAGTATCAGTTCCGAAAATACTAAGTAGCGATACAAGAATTAGAGATAGATTCAAATAACTAGAGATAGATACAAAAGACTAGCGATATAAAGGATTAGACAGAAATACACAGGACTAGAGAGAAATAAAATGACTAGAGAGATATACACAGAACTAGATACAGATACAAAGAACTAGAGAAACACAAATGGTTGGCCCCCATGCCAAACGAAAAGCAGGTTATTTATACGCTCCCAGCTAATAGAAAGGTTTCCCACAAATGTTGTAAATTGTCCATGCGTTCGATAAATGAACGTCCAATATTGGTTAAATGCAAAATACTTTGACATAGTAGATATTCAAACACTCGACACAGACAACATATATGCGCATATTATTCACACATTCGATCCACTGACATCTTACATTTTAAAATCAATTGACACCTACAATGTTTAATCACTTCATAATTTTGCATCATAAATTATTCAAACACTCGAAACATTGATATACCTAGCATAATAATACTGGTGCCGAGGATGCGATTTATGACACGTTTCAGTTACCTGATCAGTTCTATTTCATATTTCTGACGTTCTCTTTAAATCAAACGACATTGAGGTTGTCAGGTATTTAAATTGGTTAACCTGTTGTAACCTGATCATAGAAAAGTGTAGGGAATTTTCAACTGACCGGAATATGTGTTTCATAGATTACTCAAAAGCGTTCGACTGCGCCAAACACCAGCAACTATTGGAGAAAATGAACAGCATGGGTTTCCCAAGACATCGGATTCATCTAATATAGGAACTTTACCAAGATCAAAAGGCTGCAGTGAAGTTAGAGGACTATCTCTCAGAGCGGTTTGAGGTACAGAGTGGAGTAAGACAAGGATGCATACTCTCCCCTAACCTGATCAACATCTACGCAGAAAGTATAATGAGGAACGCGAGAGAAGACATACGCAACGCTGACTACCACGCTTTAAACATAGGTGAATTCATAATCCCGGAACTACGCTACGCAGACGACACAGTGCTTCTTTCAAATGATATGAAGGGATTGGAGCAACTAATCAAGAACACAAAGAAATACAGCGAAGTTCAAAATTTGCATTTAAACACGCAAAAGAACAAAAATCATTTCAACAGATATTACAACACAACAACCAAAAATGAGAATAGACAATACCGAGATAGAATGTGTGGATAAATTTGAATACTTAGGAACAAACATCAACGGTGCAGGAGACTGCATGTCAGAAATAAGGAAGAGATTGGCAATGGCATATTGCAAAATAACACGGCTGAAAAACATATGGAAAAACAACAGAATAGAAACTAAAGTGCTGATGTTACAAACTTTTATTCTTCCGGTTGCAACATACGGCTGTGAAACATGGACCCTAAGTAAAACAGCGGCAAAGAAGATCAACGCCTTCGAGCTGAAATGCTACAGGAAGATACTTAGAATGTCATGGAAGGATAAAATCAGAAACAGATATTATAAACACATTGAAGATTCCAGAGTGTTGGTTACTAAACACAATAACAAAAAGAAAAGTATACATGTTTGGTCATATAAAGAGACACAACTATTTAGAAAGACAAATAATGGAGGGAGGAGTACCTGGGATAGGAGAAAGGGCAGACCAAGAAGACGATGGACTGACGACATTTAAGATAACATGAATACATCGCTAGAAAATGCAAGCCACATCTCCCAAGACAGAGGTTCAGAGAGTTCATTGGGAAGACAACGTTCTGAAAGGAATACTCAACCTGTTGTATTGTTGAGCCGTTAATCATGATAGTGGGTGCTAGTGATCTGCTTCATACATATGGCAAACTCGTTTTGGTCTTGCGATGTATGTTTTTCTTTATGTTTATTTTCTGTTACAGGATAGATAAGGGATTGCATATTGTTCTCAATTTAGCAATCAGAACGAAGCAGTAAGCATATCTCGGGTTCCTTATCTTCACGCATATCTACAACTATTGTTCTTCTTCTTCAGCGTTCATTTTCAAACTCCCGCTGGATCTCTCTTGTATCAGGATATGTGGTCCTACTAGACTCCCAGCAGGATGTGGTCCAGAGAATGGAAATGCGTTGCGTTGCCGTTTTATTTTCGATAATGGCCCAACAGATCTGTCTTCGGTGGGTACAACTATTCTAGTTGCGTCGTTTATTATATATCCACTTTCAAGTATTCCAGAATTTCTGTTAATGTATTCCTACCGACAAGTATTTCATAAATGATGTTTATGTTCTACTCTTCTACAATTATTATAGCAATGTTGTTTATGGTATACCCATCTACACGTATTCTAACAATGTTGTGTATGGTGTGTCAACCTACAATTGTTCTAACAATGTTGTTTATGTTGTGTCCATCTACAGGTATTCTAGCAATGATACGTATGCTGTGTCCATCTACAATTGTTCTAGCATTGTTGTTTATGTTGTGTCCATGTACAAGTATTCTAGCAATGATGTTTATGCTGTGTACATCTACAAGTATTCTAGCAATGTTGTTTATGCTATGCCCATCTGCAATTACTCTAGAAATAGTGTTTATGAACATCACAACTATTAAGACACACAATTGTTATATGTAATTGCAAGTTGACGATTAAGATATAGGAAAATGTTACATTTACAATCAAATTTCAGGCGACATATTGAAAAGCAAAAACAATTTACAGACATATGTAAGATAAAGAGTATGTACAGGGACAATTTACAGATATGTGTAAGAATAAACAACATAGAAGGTTGATAAAAACACTTAATATGAAGAAAGAACTACTAAGATAAATAAAGATCAAGCAAATAAAATATTTTGGAAACATTAAAAGACATGACACCTCATTGACGATCTTACTTGAGGGAAAAGGCAAAGGGAAGCGAGCAAGAGGTAGGCAGAGATACAAGTGAGAGAGTAACATCACACGATGGACAGGGTACAGTCTAGTAGAGTACATAATGTTGAGTACACAAGACAAGAGACAGGGGATGTTGGAGATCCGTTGCAACCAACCTTCGTTGCGGAGACGGTTTTGATGATGATGATGTAAGAATAAAAGTATATACAAGGAAAATGTACCGTCATGTTTAAGAATAAAGGTATATACAGGGACAATTTAGAGATATTTAAGATGAAGAAAAATACTCGTACAAGAATAGAAACATATATTCAGTAGATAGAAATAGTTTTGTGTCTGTAGACGTTACTAGACTGAACGTGTTAGACTTCTATTAGAGCACGCATTTGATGCCAAGTCTACATTTAATCTGATCTAGGCTAATATAGTATTTTTGTTCTTTATATAAGCATGTATGTTATCGTTCATCGGAATGCAATTGTCTATGTTATTGATCTTGAAAATTGAGTTCATTGAGATCATTTATGATTTTTATCACTGAACCTCAATTATGTCCATCTATTTACGTAGCGTTTCATTAGCGGGATGTTGTCCTCAAGCTAAATATGTAAGCCCCTCCCCACGACCCCCCCCACACAAACTATCTTTCAGTTGCGAAGCCTCTTCTAGTGTCCTATTCAGAAGTTCTTCAATCGATTAGGTATTAAAACTGATTCAGCACGTAATTATTTTATAGTTTGAACGCATTAATTTTTTTAGCTCAAAAAATATTACATATATACGCCAGCAAAAAACATTTTCCGTGTCTAAAAATTGTTGAACTATATCATATTATATGTCAAATTACAGGGAATTGGATGAACTATAAGATATTGATGACTGGCATATAAAAAGCTATGTATTGCAAAAGTTGTATCAAATAATATAGACATGCATATAATTCAAATGTAAAATTAGATGACACAAAAATGTCACCTATGTGGAACCACAGACCACAATACTTTTGACAGAGCATTCTAAATAACCATAATTTGTTGGTAATCCACTTCTGGATACATAACATTTTACAAAATTGATATTTGTTTATCGGTTTGTGAATTGTTCCCACACTCGTATCATGGCCTTCGGCTAAGAAATTTTATAATATTGCAGCTATAGGTTAGTCAAACTGAAATTATGAAATTTAAACATGATTAAAGTAAGATGTGTTATATGTCTATTCAAAGAAAAGTGGAAGGACTTTATAGATATGTAGACTGTTATAGCAAATGTATGTTAATGTTAAATTTAAAGAAAGAAATATCCGCACGCACAAAATAAAAATATGAAAATGCGAGAAAATAAATTTCACTTACCACAGATCCGCTTCAGCAATAACTGTCCTAGAACTTTCCTCTTCCTTTCATCATATATGTAATCCAATTTCGAAAACACAATAACTTATAAATGCTAACTGGATTTATAGATTTTTAGTTATTCACAAATTAGCAATGTGACCCCCAGTTTAAATAATATGAATAGAAAATGTAAATAGTTAAAATAGTGTTCACATGCTACACATCCATAATGTTTATGCAAATATATACAGGATCCCAGATAGCAAAAATAGAAATGTTATATTAGTAAAAGTAAAAAAAACTGTGTTAGGAAAATAATTACAAACACACAAGTACCCAGGTACATGATGCATCTATTATATGCTGTGATACAGCTTGAAACAGTACTTAGGACAGAGAGCAGGATTTGAAGAGCAACCTTCACAAATAAATTGGCTTCTAGACTTTTTACACTGAACACAATATTTTTGATGTCCAGTATATGTAATAATATGGTTGGCTCCTTGTAGCCTTTCTACTTGATGTGAGATTCTTGGTCTTCCACGTACAACAAGAGAGGATCCAAGTCGTACATTGTCTGGTGTTAAAATAGCCGCTGCTCTGTTCAAGTCATCAATAAGGGATATTTTAAAATCAAGCATGTTGGTTTTCGTTTTATCTTGCCTTGTAAGGCTATATAGAATTAAAGCATTTGCCTGGCAAATCTCAAGCATCCAGTGAAAGATTGTTTTCCACCATTTATACGTCTTGCGATTGAAATTGCCATAGTAGGTCAACATTTGGTCGACTCTGTCACACCCATTCATAGACTGGTTGTAGTCATGGATAACTTTTGGCTTTGTTTTCTGTGTGTTTCTTCTTCCAACAACAGTAATACTTTCAATTGAAGCCTTAGAAGATATTATAACAACAGGATTTTTTGCCTTTTTGTCCTTCCATGCTGTGACTAGAATGGAGTTGTTGTCGTCCAAATAGCTCTTTGTTTGCAACAGATTTAATTTTAATGCTTTTATTTCCAGGGGGAAATTTTTCCTATTTTTGTTTAAGGTTCCTGTGTAATAGGTTTTCTTGGAAAGCAAATAAGTTATTAGCTTGTGGGTTGTATAGTATCGGTCAGCAAATATATGGTGACCGGTACCTAGCAGAGACAGGAGCGTTTGAAAAACTTTGACCGCCATTCCTCCATCAAGATCTGCCTCTGGATCGTAAGATGTTTTACTACCAAAATATGGTAGCAAATTAACCACATAACCAGTTGTGGAATCACAAAGTCCAAATACTTTTATATGATATTTGTGGGGTTTGGTGCCATTATATTGCTTATATTGCCACCGGCCGGTGAAACCAACAACCATTTCATCTAGTGACAAATTTTCAAACGGATAAAATGCTTTTTGAAAATTGGACAATAGTAAATTCATAAAAGGCTCTATCTTTGCTTTATTTTCTGAAAGAGGTTTAGAACAGTGCAACATTGTATGATAGATGCTCAGAAATCTGTCACGAGTAAACATTGAAGGAAAATATTTTGTGTCAAATACTGGAATTGTTGACCAATAGTGCCTGACACTTGGACGACGATTGATGCCCATTCCAATCAGAACTGACAGAAATTTTGTCATTTCATACATTGTTATTGGTGTCCATTGGGAAAAAACAGATCTCTTTTTAGATGGATTGTTGATCATGCATTTGTGTTCAGCAAATGAGTTTATAGAGTTAATGAGTAACTCTAAAACATCATTTGTAAGAAGAGTCTTCAGGCAGTCCAGTGGTGTTGATCTTTCATTAAGATCAGCATTGACACCGGGTGTATGCCGTGGCAAAAATCGAAAATTATTATTAGTGAAACCTTCACTGACTTCTCTCCACGTACATTTAGGAGGTTCTGCCTCAATTCTTCTTCTTTTCACAGAGGAACTACGTGGACCTGGTTGAGGAGACGCCCCCTTTTGAGCAGGATCTGAAACGGTATCTACTTCATCAGAATTGTTATCTAATCTATCAAAATCAAAACTTGCATCTTCTATGAATTCTTCATCAGAAGTACTATCATTGTCACTTTCATTGTCCCAATCAACTGCACTTTCTAGCCATTCTCGGGCTTGTACAGCACTCATACGTACAGAACGTGCTGATGACAAACCTTGGCCATTTTCTATGTTGCTTGCCATTATGAGAATTATAAACACGATAAATAAACTAATTTATAACAAATAACTTCGATGTACAAATATGCCACGCTCGTCTTATTTGACAAAGATAAGTGTTTACTTCCGGTAGGAAGTAGTTCTAGTTAGTTAAGGTTAGTCTAAATTTCTAAACAAGACAAAATATTTCATTACTTCTATAAGTTATACCGGCTGGAAGACATAACGGTTTCTTACTTCTATAAGTTGCTCCGGCCGGTATGTGTATTAGGTATTAGGTATGCTGATTATTCTCTTCGCACACCGGACAAGTCCATAGGTACTCAATCGCCGGATCAGTAATTCTCTCAGGGTATAACGGCTGATGGTTCCGGTTCTCTGTTGGTTTGTCTTTGATGGAGACACAGTGTCTCCATCGATGTCTTTGACTGCCTCTTTTTCTATGTCCTGGAACTATTCATTTATGATTAATTTTTCTACCACAACGTATTTTTATATGTCCACAACACGTTAGCGTGTGCCTTGTTATAGTTTTTGAGGAGCCAATATTCTTCTATATCCAGAATTTTACAGACGTTTATGTTAGATCGGTTTTCTGTAAACGATATTCTGTGGTCATTTTTACAGAATTACAAATTCTGATATTTTATTTTTCCAACCGCGGCTATCACTGTCCAGTTCTCATGACCATATGTTGCCACTGAATAAACAATTTTCCTAATTGTTGCAACGTTTTATTATATTTGCCCCTTGCAATAATTTCTTTCATATGTGATGTTTCTTGTAAGGAAATTACTACTCTCTTTCTGATTTGTGCTGAAAAATTAATGCAATGTTAATGAGTGACCCAAGATCTACAAAGTTAGTGACATTTTATAGTTGTTATATGCCTATGTATATTCTAGGTGTAAGTCAATAAACACCCAGATCTGTTCAGAATTTCACCTAAAACCGGCGTAGTGCTGAGGATAGCATAAGAGCTCTATGATTGTTGATGATCCCACATATGTTATTATTATGCATGTTTTCTATGAGTCAAATCTTCACTTATAGTCCATGAGCACAAATAAGTGTCGTTATCAGTTGAGTTGAAGGACCTCAATTACAATAGAAGTGAGTTAATTAATTATGTATTATATTTCCTTTGCATGAATCCGATTAAGTTGTAGATCATGGCAGTCTATCCAGTATTCTTCTTCTTCTTTGGAAAGAAATGTGTATTTTGAGTGAAGGAGTAGAGTAAAAAGGAAGAGATCACGAAATTTAAAAGAACGCAATGGCAGTTTATGTGAATCGATGGCCTAATAAATTCCTCATTCTGCCCCTTAGTAGCCCAAACTTATTCGTGTCACACTAATTAATACTTTATTCTAATCGTTAGATGTATCATCCACAGTAGTGTCTACATTCAACAATCGTATCCTAGATGTATCATCCAGAGTAGTGTCTACATTCAACAATCGTATCCTAGATGTATCATCCAGAGTAGTGTCTACATTCAACAATCGTATCCTAGATGTATCATCCAGAGTAGTGTCTACATTCAACAATCGTATCCTAGATGTATCATCCAGAGTAGTGTCTACATTCAACAATCGTATCCTAGATGTATCATCCACAGTAGTGTCTACATTCAACAATCGTATCCTAGATGTATCATCCACAGTAGTGTCTACATTCAACAATCGTATCCTAGATGTATCATCCACAGTAGTGTCTACATTCAACAATCGTATCCTAGATGTATCATCCACAGTAGTGTCTACATTCAACAATCGTATCCTAGATGTATCATCCACAGTAGTGTCTACATTCAACAATCGTATCCTAGATGTATCATCCAGAGTAGTGTCTACATTCAACAATCGTATCCTAGATGTATCATCCACAGTAGTGTCTACATTCAACAATCGTATCCTAGATGTATCATCCACAGTAGTGTCTACATTCAACAATCGTATCCTAGATGTATCATCCGCAGTAGTGTCTACATTCAACACTCGTATCCTAGATGTGACATCCACAGTAGTGTCTACATTCAACAATCGTATCCTAGATGTATCATCCACAGTAGTGTCTACATTCAACAATCGTATCCTAGATGTATCATCCACAGTAGTGTCTACATTCAACAATCGTATCCTAGATGTATCATCTACAGTAGTATCCATATTAAATAATCATACCCTAAATGCCTAATCTACAGCAGTCTTAAATTCTTGATTAGAAACTGGCGTCACAGCACGTGGGACATTCCCATAAGTGCTCCGCCCTCAGTTCCAGCAGCCATCTGACACGATGGTGTTTCGAGTCTAATGCTGCCGAAACAGACGTCGGCGTCAGGGCACGACTCTGACCCTTGCAACAGGTGTCTTTGTTGTTCCGCCCACCCATGCCGTGCCCGTAACTAGTTCAAGTACAATGTCGGCTTGTCGGAACAACATGGTTACTGTTATCGAAGGTTACGACTACGGGAAGGTATAGATGACGTACCATGAGGCTTCTATAAGAAGATAACCTCAAAATAAAGGCATGACATCTACTAAGGTTTCTGTTGCATGTGTGGTTTGTCTAGTGAGCCATTGGTACTGAAGTACTACATCTATAGCAGTGTCTGCATTTAACAATAGTATCCTAGATGTATCATCTATAGTAGTGTTCACATTCAACAAGCATTTGCCAACGATGCCACAACATTTCTCCCTTTGGACATTACATGACATCTTATTGAATATATTACTTGAAACTAGATTTGATGGACGGCAAACACGAAGTACGCATAGACTGGATGCAGTCTAGGAAAGTAAACCACCAAGATAAAGCAGTTTGATGTCAGTTGGAGCCAAACATTCAATACAGAGGCTGCAGTAGATAATGGTTTCTAAATATTTGTTAGTTGATAGATTAGGGCTCCGTTTTTTAAGACATACTGTAACCATGGCCTGTAATCCACTGTAATTACATTTGAGCAGGGTCGCCAACCTATGGCACGCATGTCACACTTGGCACGCCAACCAATTTCAAATATCACACAGAGTCTTCACGTTTCCTGTATAAAGTTTATTATACATTTCGATTATCGCGGTTTCCTCGCCCATTACGGCACTTGGGCGTAGCAGGGTACCAGCCACAGCCTTATCCAGACTTGTTACATATTATACATATTTACATATTATTGAATATCACTATATATTAATTAATTAAAATATAAAAATAAAATATATGGTAAAATAAGAATATTGGCCTCGGCTTGTATAAAATGATATGTGGTGTTGGCACTCTGAATAATTTGAAACCTTAAAGTGGCACACAGTTAGCAAAAGGTTGCCGACCCCTGCATTAGAGCATATGCCATGGTAAAAATAGTAAGATAGAAGAATTGTATGAATGATATGTCGAAAATAATGTATTTGCAGCAGTGACAGACAATTCTAAATTCAGTAGATAATCGTTATTAAGTCTATAAAATCAAGTTTACCGTCTTCCCATACTTGGTCTTATTCTATACGTCAACATCTATCACTAGAACAATGACAATGCCTACTCTGTAGGAGAGAATTTATATTTAGAAAAGTCATGTCTACTCAACTGTATCTGGATGCTTGTATTGATCACTTATATTGCACTATTGTTGACTATTTTGGTATAAATATGCTCACGATCTGTCGATTTTTTTTCTTTATGACAGTGAACTGGTTCAATATATTTATTTTATAGATTTTATTTATGCAACATGCAGACGAAATTTGACATCGCATGACGCTATTGATCTCTAACACTATTCTGGTATCTACATTCGTGATGGTTTGTATATTACCTAGTCCGGTTATTCTTGCATCTATAAAATATTTTACACGATTCACCGTGTCTGACAGGCACATTAACAAGAGTCACTGTGCTTGTTGCGACAGACGAATGAACAAGATGTACTGTGTTTATTGTGACAGACAAAGCAAAGATTATTGTGTTGTTGTGATATGACAAATAAACAAGAATTACTGTGAATCTGGTGGCATACAAAACGTCAAATGTATTATGTGAAAGAATATAGTTGATTGTGTTTACTGTGTCAGATAAGCTAACATGATTTACTACTGCTAAATGTGTGCAAGAGAAGATATTTATACTGAATTGTTATGTAAGTGTATACACACACACACACACATATATATATATATATATATATATATATATATATATATATATATATATATATATATATATACACTCTATTGTTGAGTGTGTAATAGTCCAATGACATGTACCGTATAACCTATATAGATCTACATGGTGTTCTAAAATCAGTAAGAGCTCATCATCTTGTGAAACGAGGAGAAATGCAGCAGCCCAACAGCGGAGAGCAGCTAAAAAGTCACGGTTAGACCAAGATCCGTCTACAGTCGTCATTCCATGTCCGAACTGTCCAAGGACATTTACAGCTTGAATATGGCTCATAAGCCATCTACGAACTCATAATCACGGACATAACTCTAATTGAATGTTCAATAGTGGATGTACAAATGGTCATCATCACTTATGATGGACGACCAACACAACACTTTCTAAAAGATGTGTACTGAATACCGTGTATGTATTGTATAAATGTCTTATACTGCACAATTCACATGTACTGTACACATGGCATTTAGTATACAGATGTTACATACTGTACAGATGACGAGTACTGCACAGACGACATGTATTGTACAGCTATCATGTATTGTAGAGAAGTAAGGTACTGTATAAATGACATCTAAATGTAGTGAAAATTTCAGGAATGTGTGTTTAATAGTGTTAAAAATATGATACTTTGATGATATCTACATCAATGTCTGTTTACACCCAACTGTTAACATGACATATTAACTCGAGTAGTATACACTTGTTTGTGCAAGGTAAAACAGTGAGCTTCTCGGATTGTCAAGTTACATATTTCAAACCCCTCAGACCCGGCTAACTGTTCATCTGTTCAGGAATCAATGTCGACCTACTGAATGTTTATATTTTGCTTCAGAATCACTACAACTAATATATGTTGTTTTGATTGATACGTCCTTAATTGAGTATGTAAACAACTTTATTTCTGTCTCGAATGATGATTTCTGAAGGGCTTCCTAGTGGGCCATCAGAATAAACATTTTTAAACAATAAGTCCCTAATATCACACACACACACACACACACATACATGTGGAAATTGTACAGTAGTTCAACTAAACTATAAACTTATGAAACAAATACAATTAAAATAACGGAGTCTGCTTGGTAGCTTTCTTCTTCTTATGGGATCAGTTTATTACTATCACTAGTGTCTATACAGAAAGCTGGGCCTCCTTCATGAATTTATTCGTAAGCAGGAGGTCCTAATCTCCAAACAATCACATATCTTCGTATCTATTAATCTAATTAAAACATAGACGGATATATTACAATCGTGATATCCATATTAATCAACAACCGGCATCCAAAGCAGCTGGTATATGGTGTGCTCCTTAGTTTAAAACGACTGGTGTACAGAAGAATCGCTTCAGGAAGTCTTTCAAAGTATAAACAACTAAAACATCGACCCCACAAATATTACTTTGTGGCGCAGAAATACCATTAAGTTGATTGTATCGCTGAGAAGTATCACACCTCAGAATCACAGAAAACACGTTTCTACCATATCAACATACACCAAAGAGTGGATACAACATCATACGTCTGAAACTATTGTCATCATCAAATGCGATTGACGTTTATTCATCAACAACTGACAATTATTGGTCATAACAGTAGCGGCTGTCACACAACAATTGATGCATATTCATAGAATCAAGTAACATACTCTTCTTACACTACCACACATGAATCAAAGTAATTGATCTGATCACCGCGGTCACCTCTAACGTCATCCTACGAATTGTTCAAACTGTTATTGTAACACCGCCGTCTTCACCATCGTCAACCTGCGAATTGATCAAGTTGTTATTGTAACTCCGCTTATTTAATAAAAGTCGGTGTGATTGCCTGTGAGAAGACCCTGAGATTTCGCTAGCCTAAATGAATCCACAATGTTTCATCCAGTATTGACTGGGAACTTCTACGTTAGATAGTATGATGTACAAACTTCGAAGTACACACTTTAAAGACTTGTACAAGAACACGTACACACATTCAAATACATTCATTCATGCATTTGAAACACACACTTCACCTTCGTCAGTTGTTCAATTAGTTAAATAAATGCATCCCAGCAGTATTGTGTCATCTTTAAATGCATATCAGAAAATAACTCAAATTATGCTGGTCATGTGGAATGCTAAATAAAGCAGGGAAATTGCATTGCTATTATCTATGTCTCCAGTAGGGTAAATAAGTTGTTACAGCGAGTAACAATAAATTAGCACACATACAACACCCACATGATGTGTGATTATTTTACATTTACAATGTATATTATGTAATCTCTTTGACAGTGTGACAATAAACAATGTCTGAGTACGAACTACATTGTTCAATTCTCGGTAGGAGTGCAAGGGGAAGAATGTTGCTCTATTTTAAATTCATAGTTCTAGACCACACTGTGTCAGGTCTCAATTCATCTTTCCATCGAGACTAGCACCGTACAGAGGTGATGGGGCTTAGTTCAGCCATCAGGGGCTGGAAACTAAGACTGGTCGGGCAGTCCCACTCGAGCAGGACCATAGTCATGCCCAAGTAAGCAGAGTGCTGAAGACGGAGGCATCCAGCCAAAAGGTGCACATATAATCAGGATGCAACGCACAAAACACAATGGAAACATGTCTACATCTATAAATAGTTATGGTGCCTGCCCTGTGGCGGGGGTTCAGGCAGGGACGGTGCCGGGCCCTATACCTCGAAAGGGCCCAACCTCAGTTACTGGAAGTCCTTCTCAATTGCGCCGAAGAGCCAGGAGGCAAGGAATAGAGCTACTGGCCAAACAAACAGAAGACCAATAAAAATAATGCACTGGAATGCTGAGGGTGTCAACAGTAAAAGAGATGGATACAGCAAAAAATTGGAACTTGAAAATGTCCTCAGTGAAGAACAAGTTAGTATATGCTGGATCCAAGAAACACACTTCAGCAGCGACATAGCCTTCAAAATCAAAGGCTACCAGTGTTACCGGTCTGACAGAAAGGACAGGCGAAAGGGTGGAATTCTGACACTTGTTAAAAACAATATCAACACATGTCAGCTGGAAGTATATATGGAAAGGGCAGAATACCAGATGCTCCACCTAAATACAGACAGTGCAGAATTCCATCTCCTGAACTAGTACTGCCCAAATGATAAACCATTGGCAGACAAAGAGAGACTTATGGTGTGTGGTGACTTCAACAGCCACTCTCAGAGCTGGGGCTACGATCGTATCGACAAGAGAGGTGAGGAACTTGAGAGCTGGCAGGATGAAAATAATCTCATCCTTATTAACCAGCCAGCAAACTCACCAACCTTCTACTCGAGAGCATGGCACACCACCTATACACCAGACCTGGAATTCCACTCACCAGGCTTGGAATGGGACATCACACGAGTCGTTGGAAAGCAGCTTGGAGGTAGTGACCACCGATCAGTATTTCTGGAAAATCACAATGAATTTACCAAGGACAGCAGCACGCTCACTAGGTGGAACTATAAGAGGACAGACTGGAAAATGTACCAGTATTTAACCAGTGTTCTAGCTAAGGACATGAACTTGGACAAAGACATCAATAGAGCAGTGAGTGAATTTAATAGATGTATACTACATGCTGCTAGTAAAACCATACCCAGGGGGGGGGGCACGCAAAAACTACAAACCCTACTGGAATGATGAACTGGAAAAGCTGCAAAATGAGATGGAAACATCTAGATAGCAGGCTGAGAACAGACCTAGCCAAGAACATCACAACAAATATCAGCAAACAAATGCTAAATTTCAAAGAGCAAAGTTACAAGCCAGACGGAGCAGCTGGAAAGAACAAAAATAGAGTCGCTGAACCTAGAAAGAGATACTAGAAAATTATGGAGACTTGTAAAACAACTAAATGATGAATGTACAGGGAGAAATACCAGGATCACACTTTATAAAGATAGAAACATTTTAACAGGTAAACATGCAGCTTATTACTTTGCAGATTCCTTTGCAGAAGACAATAACGTCAAAGTCAGCCCAGACAAACAACAGGAGGTTCGAGAGAACCAGCAAAACATTGGACAAGGCGAACCTATACCTGAAGTCATGGAGGCACCAATCACAATGAGAGAACTGGAGCATGCAATATCCAAATTGAAAATGAAAAAGTCCCCTGGAGCTGATGGAGTGTCCAATGAAATGATTAGAAACCTGGGAATTGCAGCAAGAGCAAAGCTACTGCAGATCTTTAACACAAGCTGGTCCACAGGTAATGTACCATAGGCGTGGAGAGAAGCAATAATGATACCACTCCTCAAATCAGGAAAAGATGGAAACACAGTCTCCAACTACAGGCCCATCAGCCTCACAAGCTGTCTATGTAAAACAATGGTACGCATTATCAATCTTAGGATGCAGTGGTACCTTGAAAGGGAAAACCTTTTGGTATCACAGCAAGCAGGTTTCAGACAGTGCTACTCTACTGAAGATCAGGCAACCTACCTCTCCCAAGAGATTGAGGATGCCTTCCAAGAAAATAAACTGGTACTAGCAGCATGGATAGACCTCAGGAAAGCATTTGATAAGGTCTGGAAAGAAGGGTTCCTAAAGAAATTGCGAAATTGCAGGGTTAGGTCAAGAATGCACAAATGGGTAAAAGAATACCTGCATAATAGAAGAGCCAGGGTACAATTAGATGGTCGCAAGAGCAAGAAAGTTATACTGCGTCATGGAGTCCCCCAGGGAGGAGTCCTGTCACCCACACTTTTCTTGGTTTACATCAATGCCCTAGTTGCTGAACTACCACACGGGATGAAAGTGGCAATGTACGCTGACGACCTGGTGATCTGGTGCACGGAAGAACATGCGACAGTAGCCAATAAACAAATACAAAGAGCTATTGATGCTCTAACCTTATGGGCTAATAGATGGTGCGTCAGCATTAACACAGATAAGTGCAGCACTACACTCTTTACCCTGTCACCAAAACAAAAAGCTGGTCATATCAAGATAGATGGAGAGCTCTTGAAAGAAGACAAACAACCCACATACCTCGGAGTTACTTTTGATGATAAGCTGACATGGAAGCAGCACATAAACAAAGCAACAACAAAAGCCAGGAGGAAGTTAGCTATCCTGAGAAAACTAAGTGGAACCACATGTGGAGCCAGTGGGAATATACTTAGTAAAGTTTACCAGCAAGGCATAAGACCACACCTGGAATATGGTTCAGCTGCGTGGTGTCCTGCATCAAACACCACATTACAAGATCTAGATAAAGTGCAACACCAGGCACTTAGAATAATGTTGGGAGCAATGAAATCAACACCCATAGCAGAGATGCAGAAAATGGGAAGAATGCAAACACTTGGCGAACGCAGAGACACAAAAGTACTAATTCAAGCAGAAAAGTTCCAGTGTATGCCAAGTCATCCAATGAAGGAAAGATTCCAAAATCTAGCAATGGGACGACTGAAAAGAAGCAGCTTTATCCATCAAGCTAAACGACTCCGTAGACAACTTACAGACCTACCTGAAGTTGACAGCCCCTTAAGGTCTGTACCAGAACAAACCCCATGAAGTGAAAGCCATGGAATGCCAATATACATTCAGACCCATGTGAAAGGAATACTAAGCGAGGACGAACAGAATAGTGTGCAGCGAATGACAGTCACCCTCAGTTTCCTGGATGAGTAATATCCACACGATATATGGGTCAGAGTGTACACAGATGGGTCAGCAGAGAATGCTGTGAGGAATGGAGGTGCAGGTGTATATATAGAATATCCACACAAGCATAGAGATACAATCAGAACACCGACAGGAAAATTCTGCAATAATTATGATGCTGAAATCCAGGCAATTAGTGTGGCAGCTAAAAAACTGCTGAACTCCAACTCTGGCCTACAGCCTGTGGTATTCCTGACAGATGCAAGGTCAGTGCTTCAAGCTCTTCAGTCTGGAAAACTAACAGACTTGAAAAAACTACTTAGCGAATTGTCTTACCAGTATAGGGTAACCATGCAGTGGATACCCTCTCACTGTGGAATTCCAGGAAATGAAAAAGCAGACCAACTTGCTAAGGAAGGTGCTGCCGAAGACCAACCAGATATACCAATCACCTACCATCAGAAAAAACAGATGATCAAGTCAATAAGAAAGCCACAAACACCAACACAAGATGACTATCACATTATGAACAGATCAGAACAAGTTATAATTCTACGTCTCAGAACAGGACACACCCGACTCCTCAGTCACATGTATACAAAGTTCAAGATTGGCAGCAAAGCCATGTGTACATTTGGACAGGCAGCACAGAGTGCCAAACATATACTTCAAGAGTGTTCTGAGCATGAAACGCTGAGGCAGACATATTGGCCAGAGGAAACAACACTGGAATCAACGCTCTATGGTACACTGTATGAGCTACAAAAGACAGTGAGTTTTATTAAGGAGACAGAATTACAGATATAGACATGTTTCAAGTGAACGAAAGAAGAAGAAGAAGAAGAAGGTATCAATTCCTTTCACTGTGAACACAACGATTTCTTTGAAACAATTAATTATGAGCCGTAATGACCGACTAAATTAGTGGTGAGTCTTAATGCCAGACAAAATAACCTCAAATCAGAAGAACACTAGCATATGCAATGACAGCATAAAGTAAATCTCCTTCACATAGTGCATGCTTTCTTTTCAGAAGACATGTTCTTTACCGAACGTCATTCTTATTTAAAGATGATTTGAATTCCTATTGAATTTGAACACTTTTATACTGCAGCCAAAGAGATATTCAAACGCATTGTTGTGGATTTTGTTCATCGCCAGTCGTCTTGTTAACATTTCCCTTTTACAAGCAGCCGTGATTTTCATTACTAATGTTTTTTTTACTGTTTATTTTTCTTTGTGTAACCAAATGTTATACCTAGTATATTTCTTGCTATGTTATTTTGAAGCCAACATTCTACAAGTTGAGTTGTTCCTAAGAAGCTTGATTCGTCCTTGTCTTTTTGCATTATATTCTCCATATCCATCTATGCCATACCATTTTGACAGAATATATATATTGTTTTGTCGCTGTTTCAGTAAATAGTATATTTCGGAGAAGTAAATTGTTACTATCGATATACATGGTTTTATAGTAATTTTCAGATGTACCTAGTCAAAGATTTATGGATCAAGAAAAAGCTCACAGTTTGCATATGGACGACGAGTTTAACACATTCATATGAAGCATTCCCGTACGCTAAAGCCCAAAGGAGAAATTTCTTAGACACTTTTTTTACTACTAGTCATACGCTCAAGATGGCGTTCAATCGTCGCTGTTGGTTCTGTAGTATATTTTTCATTGGAATCAGTCACGTCATTATTGACGTACACTGTTGATTTCGTAGTTGTGCGTAATCTATTAGAATTGTCGGGAAACCGTGCATTATTTTTCTTCAATACCAAATAAGTAACATATCATCTAATAGGATGTCGCTAAACAAGCACATTCTAACCCCATGGTCTTTTGATGAAGCCGCACCAGTCTGATTCTATCAGGAAATTCTCCACGCCCATTACAATAGATTGGGCGCAAGAATACAATAATTGGAAAAATGTTATCAGTTGACATTCTATCTTAAGGATAGAGACAGTTTAGGACTTATACTCTTTTAAGTGTGACAAGATAATGTGAAATGTAAATAAAGGTAAATTTTACGTGAAGATTGTATATTAGTGAATTCCACACTTTTGTGTCCCGAAGAACCTTTGCGGTTTTTTTTCTATTCCATAGACTCATTGCCTACCTAATCATGACTTTTCCTAAACATATTAAATTCAAATGTGTTATTGACAGCTTACACATTGCTACTCACTTTGATCGGGTGTTTTTTTTTTTGTAGTGGAGAATTGTATCAAATAAAGAACATGTGCGATTGTTATTCATAACTTTATTAAATATAGTACATCTCGTGCACCCTAAATCGTATACTCGCTGACATGGACCCTCCACCCCCCCCCCCCCCACAAGTTGAAATCGATCCTTGAGGATCCATATAGACCACTTTGAGAACATATTCTGTGAATGAGTAAAAAAAGAGTGTGCTTTCAGGTTATCCTCTTGTTTTGCGTTCTTTCTCACATTCCTGCCTTCTATTAACATGTGGTCCTTTTTACATCATATTACAATAATTGTTCTTTTCAGCTCCATAATCTGACTTGTATCTTCTTTTACAATGTGATGCTACTTGATTTCCAGCAGGAAATAGTGCAGAGAACGGAAATACTTTGTATCGACAGTTTACTTGAGATGATAAACTGAAACACACAACATCAGCGGTAATCCGTCATTTCATGCCAATATTTGACTACTGCGATTTTCATGGAGATTAGATACGTATCCCTATCTGAAATCATCTTTTAGTGGATTCGCGGCATAAATAACATGTATATTCTAGATTAGCTAACACTTCGGCAATTGTGTAAATGTGCTTTTTTATATTTCATGTTAAACTAGTGTAAATCACATTATTTATCAGTCGATTCCTTGGGATTATTGCTTGAAGCTGCACAGTTATGTACTATGGATGGCACTCTCGGAAAATACGTATAGCTGCGTTGACAGGGACTGAGTACATACCGGGTAGCCAGAGTGCAATGAATTCAATCATCATGACTTTCAATTTTTTTCATTTGAGATCACTGCAATTTTCTTTCGAAATTCAGCTCCCATTTATTCATCACATTTTCAGCTTTCTATAACAATGTTTCTCAAATATTTCCGAAAGCAATTTCATCTTTCTATTATTTATCACAAAGTTATCGAGCGAAATCCCCTCTCATCCATGTTGCTGAAGATAGAAATCGATTAAGGACTCCTTCGTGTCTTTCGTAGTTTGACATGTCTACACAGCACATAAAGCTTGAAACTGGATAATGAAGTTTTGCTAATAGCTAGAAATACACATAATAATACAGACAAATCGACGTTTCGACCAAAAGATTTATCAAGGTCTTACACATATACAACGACGAGCAAGAACGACAAAACTGACGTTAACATGTCTAGCGTGATATGAAGTGGCCAGAAGGATATAAATTAGGTCAGACGTGACACAAACTGGGAATATACAAAAATGCAGCCCAATAAATGTGCAAACGAGACAGAGAAATGACGGAACAACATGGTAGCAGTCATATGACATTAACGCATTGATCCCTAAAGGTTTAAGAGTGCCGAATTCGAATATATAGGTTCTCAAGCGCGAGACAGATCCGGTCGTCAGAGAAGCAAGCCTTAATGACCGTCACTTGAATATCCTGTGCCACCCAATGTCATGTGTCATTGAAGTGGATGTTGACAGAATAACCAGAATGGTGTTTTATGCTGTTTAGGTGTTCCCAGAATTGGCCAACAAGACTCCTACGTATCTCACCTATGTACGGCATCATGCAGAGTTTGCAGATGATGGCTACACAGCAAGACAGGCTCTCTTGTTAGATGCTGCTGTATTTCAAAGGCACTCAGTGCTCCCATGCAATTGTCTGTGGATATCTGTCTCTGTGGCTCAGTGTTTCTCCCTTACCTGGTATAATCTAATGCAGTTTTGCAGAATATGTTCTGTGGTCTGTGCTTCCTGCCCACATGGACAAAGTGGAAATGGAACCAGTCTTAGTCTATTTAAGTGGCTGTTTAGTCTGGTGTGTGATGTCCTAGAGCGGAAGATAATACCCTGCTCAGCTCTGTCACGATTGTGAGAGTTGTCTTTTGGGCGGTCGACTTTCACGATAGATTGAATGAGGATCCTCTTTTCTTGGTAGGTGATTTATTATTATTCTGTGTTCCTGTTGTGCTCCATCTTTGCCAGCGTATCTGCATCCTCATTTCCTGGAAAGATACAGTGGATGGTAGATGGATACCATCCACTGTAGTAACCATCCACTGTAGTACTACCCTTCTTTGGAAGTTCACTTCTCTTATGGCTTCATTCACGTATGGCAGTTTATCACCTGTACAGCAGGCGATATTGTAGGACAGTTACTGCATAAGTAATACAAATCACATATTGACATTGGCGTCTTGTTTTTTTAATTATTTATGCACCAATGTTTGTCTGTCTCCCAAATATTGTCTGTCTCCCAACTGTAGTTGTGTTGACGTCTCTGCCTGTTACTTGTTTTTCGTGTGTGAGTAGATTTGCTCTGTGTTTACATATGTATATGTTTTCTTTCTTGTAGTTGAATCATGGCTTAGATGTTTCTGTAATTATTGTTTTGTTCACTTGGGTTATGACTGGGTGATGATCACTGCAACTACGCTGTTCACAAAAACGTTCTTTCCACTATTCCAGCCATGTGTAGGGTGTAGATTAAAAGGTCTGGGGTGTAGGTAATATACCATCTTCTTGAGAAGAAATTTCGTGAATCCTATGGATTATTCAGGGCGATTACGTTGTTACCATCTTGCCAACTTTATATCTCTTTTCCCTTTCTATCTAAATTAATGTATCCCAAACGATGGTAGCGGATATTAAAGTCTTCTAATGACAGGAAGTAAATACTGGGGATATTAATACGGGTCATGTGTTTAATTCTCTGATTAATCCTGTACTCAATTAATGCTAGGTCAATCAGGTACGCTTTGCGGTCTGAAAAATATATCCACCTCAACTGGGAATAAACCCACTCTTATGTATAGTCAGTGAGCTAACAATCGCGCTACGCTCACCTCCCCCAAAGACTTAAAGAACCAAGTGAATAAGTACTACAACAAAGAACTTTAGATAAGACATGCAATTACAATGTTTTCTTTTATCACAAGTGGCAGGTTATACAGCCTATTCTCCAAATCTCCTTAGTCGCCTCCTATTAATGCCTGGAAAAAAGACAATTGACTTATTCTTTGTCACACTCAGACCAGGTCCCAGTTGCCACACGGGCAAATCAAAATACTAAATGTATAACTTGTGTATCTGATTCTTGGAGTCGCGAGTTCTCTTTCTTCCCACTTAATTTATAAAGAAATGATACAAATAGAGAGACTCGTAATATATTTACACAAATTGGCAACGATGCCATAAAACACATTCAATTTATAGCCAAGCATGCTGAATGGCGTTGCTTTTGGGTACAAATAAAGATCGATTTCGGAATTGTCGGAAGGCCGCCAGGCAGGTCTTTACGTGAGGCATAATATAATGTTCGATCAGAATAGTGTTATTTATTACAGCAATAGCAATATCATAGCCGGCCGTTTATCTAACAATTGGGTTATTGTTGCCTTCAATCGGTTTGATGCAAGACAACGTTAACAGACAACTGAAGAAAAGAGAACACACAGCGAACATTATGCACATATTAGAGAACAATTATTTATTAGAATACATTCTCTGTATAGGACACATCTATATATGTTTGTGCAGAATGTATTATAAATAAGGTTTTTTAATATTATTTTACGTTCTTTCTAAAACTCTTGGTTGTTACCGCGTTGGATGTAGTTCAAAGAACAGAAAGCAAGGTGTTATGGTTTAAAGCTTAGCTGCGATATCTTCGCATTTCGCCCTGAGAGATCTGACTTCAGTATTGCTTCTGGGTCGCTTTGACCATCTTAAGTACAGGCCAGTCGTTCACCATAAAACTTCCTTAGTCGCCTTTTACGACATTAATAACAGGTATCAAGGTTGATATTTCTTGCAAAGTATTACTTGGATATACTGTCCAGGTCATGCTGGAGTCAGAGAAAACGGAAAAGCCGATGTGATGGCTGGCAAAGCCATGGTGAATGGTGCTGAGATAAGAAGAAGAGACATGATTTAATTAATGAGATCAGTCATGAACACTCTACGGAAAAAAACGAGGATGAAGTCGAATAAGACAGTGTATACATTCTGAGAGTGGTAGAAATGGGAGGGACTAGAGACAGGAGAAAGTGTTTATATAAGCTTGCCGTTGGTTTCTTCTGACCATTTATGAATGATGAGCACATACAACGCAATGGCTACTTATGTATTTACTTATTTGTGCGACAATACGAGCATTTATTACACTAGCCATATGTGCAACAATATTTCCTTTTATGAGAATATTTCAGTACCAGCGCACAATTCATGTAGTACTAGCGAGGGTGCCCGGTACAAATATACTATAGGCGTAGAACCGTTCGGTATGTAAAACAACATTAGAAGAAATATAATTAAGACATTAGAATTTCTGAATAACGTCTTTGTCATAACTAGCACATGTAGCCACCAAGTATTTGAAAATATCTGAAGATCAAGACATTTCAGTCAGATACTTACAGATACATCTGTACCAGATTCAAACACCACCTCGGGAAACTGTGCATTCGGGACGTTCACAGAATAATTCAACCTATCGAACGTATGTATATGTATTTTCTTTAAAGACAGAGAAGATGCACATATCAGATATGGGATAAAGTAACACAAGCACCAAGTTAACTAGTGAATAATTAAATATGTTTTAGAAGTACGTACCACTACTAATAGAAAGATTATAAAAGAATTATAATAAAAGGATTAAAGTCGAAATCGGTGGAGGTTTCGATCAATAGTGTTCGTCTGAAGAACCTTATAATAATAAGAAAACACATAATAATACACACAAAAATAATTAATTCAAACATGTCGTTATAAAACTGTATTTATATTGCATAGAGAATTACAACATTAGCAAATGTTGCGCTGAACGCTACGTCCTGAGATGGTTATTCTATTCACGTTTTTCAATCTCTCTCGTTGTAACGCATTCTGGAATTCAGGTTATATAATCCAGTGGCGCCCTGCAGAGCTACAATCATATATTTAGGCTGTCTCTTCTTATTGAAACCTTTGCATTAGCTGAAAACTGCAGCAAACCTTGAAACATTCACAAAGCATTAGTACATTCATGTCATGTACTTTTCTATTGTATATGATGACACTTATTGCTTTAGTGCATACTTCCTCTTTAATAATTGAACAACTAGAATATGTTTCACTTTTCAACCACTATTGCCTTCTTTCATATCTATGCAGTCTTTTCCCATGTATCATGCCAACTGGCAAAAGCGATACCCGTAAAATATAAAATCAAGTATTTTCTATTAGCATTCATGCCAAACCTTGGGGTGCCAAATTCTCTTATCAAATGCCTTTGAATCCAATAAAAACGAAACGTAAGCACGAATATCACTGCCTTCATTCTTATCCTACATTATATTTCAAATTTGAAAACAAGACTTATTTATTCCAGAACTATTCCTGTCTTAAGTGAACCAGACTAGCCTGATCCAGTATTTTATCGATTTCTCCCGCTCCACATCTTTCATTTTTCTACATTCATCTAAACCGTTTTTCTTTTTGCGTTCAATGTTAGGATAAAATACGGATTTATCTATCCTATTTTTGCACGTGATATATCTACTCTTCATTCAGTGCAAAAAACATCTACAGATTAATGGTTATATTTGAACGTGCACTTATTATTAGAAATAAAAATACGCGAGGTCTTACGTGAAAAGGTAAAGACGCATGCTCACAGATAGAAATAGCTAGACAGAAGCATCTAAACTCGCATGTAAACGGGAAAAAACCCACGAAAAGTCACAGCAAATATACGAGCACGTTAACTCTCACTTAGATGAACGCACGCGCAAACTCTCAAGTAAAATAACAAACACGTAGAATCCTAAGTAGATAAACACACACGTAAATTCGTGAGACTATGAATAAACACATTTATTCTGAATTAAAATAACAGAAACATTAACTCTGAAGTAGATAAACAACATGGCTTATTAGTTATAAACACAAATGATATGCACCACAGAGTATCTGTGAAAGGAACAAGTGGGGAACCTACAGAAATCTAAACTATGTCACTTTCTATGACTACACGGCAGTAGCATCTAAATTTTATAGCAGAAGAAGACCAAAACATTTAAAGTTATATTATTATTGTCTTTTTAAAATATTCGTTTGCCATATGGTAGGCAATATTGTTTACAAGCAGTGCATGCTAACTCTCATTTAGAACTCACAAATGGATTTACTTTAAATAAATACTTAGATATACACAACCTCAAGCAGAAACATACGCAAACCAACGCCTAAACTTAAGTAAGACAAGTAAGACAATATACACGGAGACTCATACGTAGACATAAGATGAGGCACACTCTGGCAAGTTCTTGACAGAGAAACGTGAAGCTACCGAGAAGAAGGACAAGGACGCAGTAAGCACATGGACTATCAAGAAGTAGAAAAAATACAGGCATACTAACCAAGCAAAATAACTAGTAGAAACACATCACACATCTAAGCTTTAGTGTGTCATTGTGAATCATGTACTTCGTTCATAGGATAGACCGTTATGTTTGATAATAGATAATACTTTATATCCCAACTATGCGACACCAGAACACGAAATTCCTAATTCAACAAGTACTCAAGTCGTAGTTAAAATGTTACTGGGCTGACCAAATACAACATTTCATTCAACGAAATTCCCCTAACGTCTCAATTACTGGGAATTGTGAGAAATAAAAAAAATCATAAAAGATATTTCATATAGATAATGCAATCTAGGAACATGGCCACGGATGTTTAAGATTGCCATGTTGCCACTCACACTTAAATACAGTAGAATTAGTCCGGGCTAAAAGTAAGGAGCATGTGGCAACCGAAAACAGAACATTTAAATTGTAAAATGTTGAAATATAAATGCCGTCATCTCTAACATAATCAAGGATTATTGGAATACATGTGAGAACCATGTGTTACAAGAGGAAGAGAAACATTGGAAGAATGATTATGTATCCTTCATTCTGCAGAGATTAGTTGACAATTTCTCAGAAACATCTGATCATGATAAAAATGAATTGTCTACTGTCGTTCTCCAGGTGAATGATTGTTGATTGCATTCACACTTGCCGGTAATCGTAGGGGTGGGAGCTTAAGCTGTCGTTCCAAGGCCAAATGTATCGCCGTGGTTGCATTTAGTCCTAGTTAGTTCAAAGCGTTCTTGGTGTTTTCTATCCACCTTTTTGGGGGGTCTGCCTTTGGCTATACGCCCGGATATTCTTGTATTATATGCTCTTATTGGTTTTTGGTTTGGCTTCATTCTCATAAGGTGACCGAACCATTTTACTTACTGTCTCTCAGTATGTTCGATACATGATATTATACAAACTATTTTTCTACTTTCTTCATTTCTTATTTTATCTAGTTTGGTAACCATTGCAGCTTTTCTCAGACACTTCTTTTCACATGTGGCGATTTTCTTTGCTGCAAAGCTGTTAAAGACCATGTTTGACATTGATAGCACTGTGTTGGTATAAAAATTGTAGATATTATTAGTTTTTTTAATTTCTATCTTGATCTTTGGGTGAAGAAGTAATGGTGAAAGTTGGCATGTCACTGTGTTTGCTTTCTGTCACATTGTTTCTATTTCTCTGTCTAGTATCTTTAAAAAAATGCTGCTTAGAAATGTAAATTCTTTGGCTTTTTTCACTTCGGTGTTATCTATTGTGATATTCATTGGTGTTGAAGACTTACTAATTTTCATAACTTCTTTTTTTTGTACATTAATTTTCACGTTGTACTTTTGACTTGCTAACAGCAATTCATTGATGTGCTTTTGCAAAGTTTCCTCATCTTTGCATATTAAACTTTGATCATCAGCAAATAATAGTTCATTGATTTCATTAAGTTCCTCATCAGATTATGTTTTCCTCTTTGTTGATGTGAGCTTCTTTTATTATTCTGTCCATGTACATGTTGAAAAGCAGGTGTGAAAGTACGCATCCTTGTCTTACTCCAAATCTTGTTTTCATAAAAATGAATGATTTCTTTTATATAACATAACGGGTATTGACAAGCACAACAGAGAGGCAACGTTCCACTATTATATTAATGAACTATAAATTCGTGATGCATATAGAAATAATTACATTTTAAAAAGCCAAGTATGGTAACATTAAAAGTCAAAATAAAAAAATGTCACGATTTTCTAGTATATAGATCACTTATTAAATAATCTTCAACGGATATTCATATTTATAAAAAAATGGGGAACACGTTATTGTAATAGCACACACGTCTACGCCTATACTGCTAACATAATCGGCGTTTGAGTTGGTAATATCTCTTTACTCGATGCACCATAATTAGTATGTTGACAAAGATCACAGAATTGTATTCTTTTATAAAAACTGAACATACTGCACAAATATAAAGTATATATGTATTTGGTCTAACCAAATATAGCACCATATGCAAAAAAAATGTCATTTTTGCGTTAGATGGTTAATCAGATAATAACATTTGTTTGAGGACAAAACTAGCGAAACGTGCTGTAGTAGAAACATCCAATTAAAATAACGTAAACTTTCAAGCAGAAACATCACGTAACAATTACTTAAACTCTCAGGTATAAATCTACTATTTTCACGTCTACTCTATTCCCATCATTAAGGCACGTCAGCACTATATTGAAGATGTATATTTACTTAATCACCACACCTGAGATTTCACCGCTACAGGTATCTTACTTATGTTACTCTTCGGAAGATCAGCTCTTACAAATCTATTGCTGACACAACCGCTGTTGCCATTGAGCTATTTAAAAAAAACACATCTTGTCTCATTAAAGCACTAGTTTCATGTTTACTTGAATTTCATGGAAACATTCAGGGTCGTATACAGTCTTCGGCAAGAAAGGAGAAGGGGGACACGGTTTACCTGAATGAAAAAATGTCATTTAATTGTTTACGTGGATTTGTGTGTGCCTTTTTTATGGAAAAACTAGAAAATGGAAGGCGGGGTGAGGAAGGGGGTGGGATATAGAACCTCATTATATGTTGGCTTTCTTTCTAATACTAAATGTTATTATCTGTATTGCCATGAGGGGTGGGTTTAAACTCTCTTAACTCTCACCCTCTATTTATGAGCTTGGATGCATTAGGATGAAGAAACTGTGGACACATGTGAAAACCATTGGCATGAATAAATTGTACACACATAGGAAAACATTGGATATATTGGAGAAATTATGGACATGTGTAGAAACATTGAAATGATGAAATTGTGGACGTGTGGAGACATTGTCATGGGAAAAATGTGTATATGCGTAGAAACATTGGCTTGAGAAACTATGGACACAATGGGAAACATTGTCGTTGATAAAGTGAATCTGGACCAATGGCAAAAGCACATTCTTAATAACTTTGGAAAGAGCACAGTTGAATATACAAGACATTACTTTAAAATACAGATACTTATATTACTATGTTTTAATTATTCTATTGATGCATTTCAATTACTCTTACCAATCTTGTGAGGCTAACACAGTAAGGAATCGACATCGCATCCGTTAGTCCTTTAGGGCAGCAGTAAATATATGTACTTTTTTGTGCTGTTACTTAATGTTATTGCAGCTAAATGCTTCTATTGTTTTGAATATCGATACTTAGTGAATGTTTCTATATTGTTGGACTGTGGACTATTTTTTAAAATTCTGGCTACCACCTCTGATCAGTGTGTTATAGTCAGTTCAGAAATTCGCGGCCTCCTTTCGTTTATAGTTTCTCAAGAATAACTTCATGTAACACATTCATTTTTCATCATGTCATCGTGTTATAAAAAAAACGTCAATTCGTTAGTTCTCGGTGATAACGGCTGTTTAATCGATTTTGTGTCGCGATGCTATGTAGCGTTCTTCATAAAGTCATCACTCACATCATAACACGTAAAGAAATATGTGTTCTCTAGTACTAACTAATGATTTTTTTTTCTATTGAAGGTTCATCTCAAATATATATTTTATTTTCTCTTGTTCTTTTGAATTACTTGTTATTTGTGTTAAAGTCGATAAATACTATATGTACACCTAGCGAAATACTTAAGGATGGCACACACTTTGGAAACATATTGCAATCATTTATGCAGGACATTTGAATAGAAATTTCTTACTAAAAGATAAAAAACATCACCACAAAAAACCAATACTTTGTACACACCATCTTTATGAATGATATTTTTTTTTCTTGAATGTAAATAACGATGCATTCAATATATATTCAGCAAGTAGACCCATGCGTGCAGGAAATGGCTTTATAAAATTCAACACATTAATCTAACACGTTCAGAATAATAGCTAAGGATAACACACCATATTAAAGACATATCTAGACATGTGTGCTGTTATTTTAATCCTGATGTTTGTACGAATGATTGTAGTGTATGGTTTGCATTATTCACTGGCATGTCATGGTAGCATAACACATTTTAGTACTAGGCCCACAAATTAATTAAATACTGACAATTCTGATCTTTCAATGCATTTCAATAAATCTAGCATTTATTTACAAGATGAGGAGGTTTATGTGTTTGATGAAATACATTTAAATAAAGAAAGTGCAGGTGCAGACATGGCAAGTTCATCAACATCTCCAATTCACAAAATAAACAAACTTCATCTTGTATTTTGCATTGTAATTAATCACAAACTCTTTCCATAGCCGAGCAAAAGCTGCTTACAAATTTTGTTAGTAGAAAACTGAACACAACACACAGACATTGTAACCTACATATCAGATGTATGTGCTCTGATATTCTTTATAAACTAACTTTTCCTGGAGCCAGTATGTATATTGATGTATTGCAATATGTGGAAAGTAATTCCAAGGCAATATTGAAAATAATAAATTCAATTGAAATTAAGTGCTACAGAACGATACTACCAATATTATGGACAGAGAAAAAGAAGAACAATAGCGTTTAGAAATTTTTGAAACTAAATCAAGGGTGGCTTCTAAATACTATCATCGGAAGGAAGCTACATTATTTTGGAAAAATAAAGCGACATGATAATATCGAAAGGCTGATTCTAGATGGCAGAGTGCTAAGCAAGAGAAGAAGAGGAAGACCAAGAAGACGAGGACCAGCGACATCGAAGAATGTATGCACATGTCTCTGGTCAATGCAGGCCTGCTTGCGCGGAACAGAGATACGTATCAGAGTATGCACGTGGAAGACAAAGTTCTGGAACGAATATGCCACTTGCTCTCTCTCTCTCTATATATATATATATATATATATATATATATATATATATATATATAATATGGATTTGGATCTTGGGCAAACACCATTAATCCAGTTCAGTTAAAATAACTAAGTTATAATTGAAAAAATGTCTGATTATAGTTAATTATAATTAAAAATTGATTTCACTTTCCATTCCTTCTGTTACTTGTTGTTACTTTCCTATGTACTAATCTATTCAGTGTTTTAGTTACTATATTCCATAGTCACTTATATTTTGTGTAACTCCGTGTTACTCTCTTATGTACCTTGTTATTCAGTGATTCTATAATTATGTGCTACACTCTTCCGTATCTACTTTGTGTTTATATCAGTCTTCGTGTTCTCTTATGAAATTGTATTCATTTTAATGCTGTCCCAATGAGCACAACATCACTAAAGTAGCCAATGTTTGTAAAAACCCCCCCAATAGCGATTTCTCACACAAACGTTTTGTTTAATTAAAAATAACACGGTAAAACCCCCTTAAAGTAATCATAATCTACGACCCTGTTAATAGAACATTGTGACGTCTGCATGATTTTCTGTCATGTTTCTATATTAATTCTTACATACAACGTCTTTTATAATTTTTTAATTGTTGTTTCATGTGTTAGTTAGTTATTCCTCTAGGGCCAAAGACGGCACATAGGGCGGATGTCATAGATTTCCATGTCTCTCGTTTCATTGCAATGTGCTTTAGATCTTCATTGTTTCTGATACCTATGGTGAAACGTTCCTTATAATAGTTCTACGTAAAGTTTCTTTTGGTTTCCTCGTTTTCTCTTTCCTTTTGGTGACCACATCAAAGCTTGACAGGGAATCTTTCAGTATCCATTCGTAGTGCGTGTCCGATGTAATTCCAGCGACGCTGTCTAATATAGGTGGATACATATTCTTGTTTTGATTCTTGCCTGACAACTGTGTTTGATTTGAAGTCTGACCAAAGTATGTTCAGTAGCCTTTTAAGACATTTATTTTCAAAGGTGTTTAGTCTCTGCTCTAATTTTGATGTTGCTTTCCAACTTTCGCATCCATATGTTAATTTTGGAATTATGCAGGAGTTGTAGATTGTGTGTTTCATACGTAGAATATATATATATATATATATATATATATATATATATATATATATATATATATATATATATATATATATATATATATATATATATATATATATATATATGAATATATACGTTTCATGTGTATGTAGATTTTTTATATATATATACAAAAATTTAATCAATTATGTATTGGGTTTCCATTTATACACTCAAGATTGGAAATAGACCATACATTGAAATCCTAGAGACATACAAGTTGTAGTTTCTTAGCAAACTTTCCATTACAATATCTTAAAAACTGCAATGTGTGCAGCAGTGAAACTGTACACAATTACAGATCTGCTTATGTTATATGATAATATTGCAATTTTTAGTGCATATTGTGTTTGTATGTTAACAGCAACGTGTTTTTCGTGCTATGCAAAACCATAGAAATCAGCCTGATTATCTTTCCACACAATGTAGTGCCATTAGCATCATAATTTACCATAATCAAAGGGAGATTACTTAATCAGCGCGTTAGAAAAAAACACCCGTGAGGGTGGGAGGAGGGGTTGGACCTTACACACCCGTTCCCTTACCATACGGACTTTTTGTTTTAGAAGTTATGTACTGTTTCTATACTTTAGACGTTTTTCTTTAATTTTTCAAAGTTTCTAGATATAAAGCATGTACGTTCGTCTATGTTATTATGTATACAAATATATGTCACTTATATTGCTTTCCACGATTTAGACTTTGAAGTGCAGCAGACAAGAAATAAATAACTCACAAAGATAATAAAGACACGTTTGTAAGAACGTATACCAGATACACATGGTACAAGAAATGATGTCCATGAAGAAAATTCTGTGGTATTGCATATCACAGACATTTCAAATTTCAAATGAGAAAATCTTTTTTTTTAATGAAAAGATTAATCTTGCATTAAAATTAGAAACGTTCGCTTTAGATGTGAATTCTGTTTGCAGTTATCACCATCTGGCATGTTATACAGATGACATTTTCTATTGCGGATGCCGTAAAAGTTGTACGATAATTAAAATAAATGATGTCGGTAGTAGACGCTATAAATAATAAGAAAGCATTATATAGAAGATAGAAGGAAACTGTGAACACGTACACATGTAACTAGTATCTCATAGTCCTGCATATAAATAGTACAATGCTCTTCATGGTATTTCTGGATAGTTCTGTATTCTTTATTATTAACCAATGTCACAGATGTTGGGGCATCCCCACGTGTGATCAGCTCCTCGTCCATCTTTGCTATCTAAGTTTGTGTAACCTCTGTGCTGTTTCTGTCAAATTCCGTACGTTCATCTTTGGATCCCTCCAAACAGAACAAATCTTTCCTCAACACCCACATTAGCTTCAATCACTCTCGGAACGTGCACAGTGTATCACTCAGCATCCACCACGTATTACACACACAAATGCACAAATTAACCCCCATCTCTTGCATGCATTGCCCCTTCCATTATAACACTTGCCGACAATACATCATTCCATCTGCTCTGTACTTCTATGCGACCTGCGCAGCAGATCCATGTGAAACCGTGGATGTTGTTGCTAGGAATACTGATCCGTTCGTCTCTCAACATGCATACCTCTATCGTGCGCAGAAGCTCTGGCAGCCTAAAACACAAAGTGTGTGTTTGTGGTTCAGAAATTAGCCAAGGCTGTTCTTTTCAGGCCTAACAATACATTTGAATGGGGCAAGTGTATCTAATGTTGGAGTATCATATCATTCTAATCATTCTAAATAACACGTGAGACAGACTAGACACACCAAGATGAATGTTCTCTAAACGGACGTGAGACAGACTAGACACACCAAGAGGAATGTTCTCTAAAAGTACGTGAGACAGACTAGACACACGAAAATGAATGTTCTCTAAAAGTACGTGAGACAGACTAGACACACGAAAATGAATGTTCTCTAAAAGTACGTGAGACAGACTAGACATACGAAAATGAATGTTCTCTAAAAGTACGTGAGACAGACTAGACACACGAAAATGAATGTTCTCTAAAAGTACGTGAGACAGACTAGACACACCAAGATGAATGTTCTCTAAACGGACGTGAGACAGACTAGACACACCAAGATGAATGTTCTCTAAACGGACGTGAGACAGACTAGACACACCAAGATGAATGTTCTCTAAACGGACGTGAGACAGACTAGACACACCAAGATGAACACTCTCTACATATCACGTGAGACACACCAAGATGAATGCTCACTAAATAATACGTGAGACAGACAGACTAGACACACAAAGATGAACATTCTCTAAATAGCACGTTATACTAGAGACCTCAAAATAACGCTCTCTAAATATCATGCTAGACTAGAGATATCAAGATAACGCTCTCTAAATAGCACATGGGACTAGACACACCAAGATGTACGTTCACACGTGGAACATGTGTTTCTGCGTTTACTGCAGAGTAAAGAATAGAAACACTGTTAGTCGTCATGTATGTCGTAAAAGGCAACAAAGACGATTTAGATTTGGGGTGGAGCTAGTTGTTCCTTTACAAAGATCAAAGTGATACGAAAGCAACGTAATGGCGCAGTTAGCACAAAACAAGTATCAGAAATGACACTTTAAGTTTCTTCTCCAGATGATAGCACCTGAACCGTCATGTCCGTTAGAATTGCATTAGAGGAAGAAAAGGATTAACCTTCTTCGTGACACCTGTCACCACTCTGCAGATATTAATTTCTCGCCTGTGATCGTTTGTTTAGTTTTCATCCATAAGAGTTACGTGCAATAAATCCCTTAGAATATTTTATGCAACGGATAGAGTTTTCCACCGTTTTATCACGTGACTAGAGGGCCGCTTTTTCAATGATCTGCACTGTTCTTTTGTGAAATATTCTGGTGTGCACTGTTCTGATGTGCAATGTTCTGATGTGCAATGTTCTGAGACGTAGCTTCCTACTCAGAGGAGATGTAGATAACATGTCATTGTGTAAATATAGTTATAGTGATATGAGGTTTCCATAAGAGGTAAACCTCATTATGTATGCATATCAGTGTTATCAATGCCAGGCACGGACGCTAACAAAAGAACAAGATAATGTTTACGACATGTGAAACGAGATGTCTAGGAAAAGCAGTAAACATAACAAGAAGAGATCATATGAGGAATAAAGAGATTGCAAATAACTTTTTGAACAAAGTATGTGGTCACATATATTGGAAAACAGAGAAATGGTTCTACCATTTAGTGAGAATGATATAAGAATTGGCCAGCCCCAAGAGTATTAATTTATTCATTCATTTTCCTTTAGCGCTTAAGTTAGCGCATAGGACAGAGGTCAGATCTCTCCAATTCTGTCTGTTCAAAGCTATTTTGTGCAGTTCTTGAATAGTATGTATACTTATTGTTTTACCTTCTCTAAGTATTGTTCTTATGAGTGCTTATTTTGGTCTACCCCTGGCTCTTTTGCCTGTAGGTATCCATTCAAGAGATTGGTAGTATATTCTAACTGTACGATAATCCCAAGATAATGATGAAGACAAATCACATGTGATATCTTAAATATCCGATGTTGTAATATATAGTCTTTCACAGAATAATTCATTTGAATGGAACATAATTGGAATGAACTGACTTCTGTTACACAAATCGGTCTGAACTTTACGATGTTAGTTGATTAATCCAACGATCGAAAGAATGACCTAGACTTTATTAGAAAAACACCATCTATCAACGGACGACACTATAGGAAATACGGGTATACAACCTGAACGTAGTAAAAGGAAAATACTGTGCACGAAAAAGAAGAATGTAGATTGAAGGAGTTAAACATACATTCTGAGACGTCACAATATTACTGCATATCAAGCAGCGAAATGTACCATAGTCCGAAAACGTATATTCATTCAGTCCTGCGCAGCCTTACAGCAATAAGTTGAGGAAAGAAAATACATGCATATAGCATGCTAAAGTATAATGTTGCATTAAATTTGCGTTGATAAGCCTATTGATATGACCTTTTAACCGTCCACATGCAGGATTTTGCATATTGCAATATATATTGTTAGTACATGGCCACGATTATATATACAGAGCCCTACTATAATCAAAAGATACTTCATTCTTAGTATATACCAAATCATAACATGGCTTCCATACTTATAATATCAAAGAAAAAGAAAACATAATTACTAGTTCCCTGTATGTCGCCGTAGCCCGAAAGGGGAGCATCACTGTATACTAAGAATATCCTAAAGGGCGATTAAATATATTGTGGGTTGTAGTTAGATTCCCCATCCCATACTTGTTCAAAGTTTCTAAGAAATTATTCTGATGTCGGATGTGTCAGGAAGAAGGCGCAGACACATCACCAGTGCTGACAACAAGAACACAACTCATGCCGTTCCCTGGACTATATCTTGCTAGGTTGCAGGAGTTTGAGAACGAACATAAATGTACTAAAATATCTAGCAAGGCAGCATGGATAGTTAAATGAATAGGAATATAAACATGGATAGTTTATATATAATGTATCTTCTCCACCTCTAAGAGAATAAATTATATATCCACCACTAATCGCATAATATGTCTGTATAAGACTGTTTGTAATTAGAATGTTTACTTGACTATGTATGTATGGCCTGTTGCTTCTTACAGACAGTCATTAAGAACGGAAAAAAAACGAAGCAATTCATTGAGCATTTTCTCAGAAATAGGAACTTTTCAAGCGATCATGTTCCAGAAATAACAAGATCGAATACATGACTCTACAGCACAGCAAAATAACATCCGATGCCACATTTTGGATTGCTAAGCCATTTCCTCTATCTCTTCAGTGTTACTATACTCTAAAAAGAAACATCACGACAAACTATGAAACGCAAATGCTAATAGATTGATTTAATAGAAGTTGACAGAAAAAAAATAAAAGACAAAAAAACGTCAGATTTATCAAAACTAACAATAGTTGTAAGAAGAAAGAAAGGAAACTGTCATTATTATCATTTTCTATTCAAATTAAAGAACCATCTTCGGGGTATCCCGGTCTACATGGGATTGACCATCGATATGGGTGAAAAAAATTTAAAATATAAAAGGGAATTAATCGTATACAATTTAAAACGTATTCTTTTAAAGGGTAAACTACCTTTTAGGATGTTTATTACCCTCTTGTAGTACACAAGTGCACGGGTAAATCACTACAATATCATTGAAGTAACATTTTATAACATGTACGGCTAATGAAACTCGTGTCTCTAACTGCGGCAGGTCAGCTCGCACAGAATCGCATTTTTCAGAAAATCCATAAGGAAGACCACGTTCTGCAAAGAATATGTGGCATGATGAATCTCAAAAAAAAAAAAAAAAAAAAAAAAAGGACATTTATATTACACAAGAATGTCGTAATTTGAAACAAAGTATTCTGCAGAAACGTGTTTCGTGAAAGCATCTGCTTTCATTTACTGCCAAAATGAATATTATTTATATTCTAAACGTACTGGATGTTACTGCCTGCAACAATTTTGTTCCAATATTTCCTGAGCGAAAGATGAAAGATTGCCATGCTATTTATTTGGACAAATAGCTGATTCAGCAGAATTATGGGAAAGTATGACAATTAATTGCAACGAACTTAAAAAGAATACAATAAAGCAACAAAAGACATGGCATTAAACTAGTTTATTCTGACATCAGTGGGAGAGAGAGGGAAAGAGAGAGCGAGAGAGAAAGAGAATAGAGAAAGAACGTGAATTTTCAACGCAGAACATATTATTCACGTTCTGGCAGCCGGAGGAGAAGGGGGCGGCTTATAAATTGCATCAACAATTGTGTGTTACTTTTTACATTTACCTATTGTCTATCCCCAGGTAAAGGATGGCTGATAGTATAGCTAAGCTAAGCGTATGGATGTAACATTTAGCTGCTACTCCAATGCTAGACGTATTCTTTGTTATATTAAATCCATGTTTGTTCAAGATTATATTTATGTTTTCTATTCACCGTTTTCTAGGTCTATCTTTGACCTTATGCCAGGATATTCTTTTGCAATATACTCTTATTGCTATTTGGTTTGGGTTTATTCGCATAAGTGACAAAAGCATTTTACTTGCTATCTTTCGATATGTTCAATATGTGATATTATACCAACTCATTTCCTAATTTCTACTTGTCTTTTTTTATCTAGTTTGATAACCATTGCAGCTTTTCTCAGACACTTCATTTCACATGTAACGATTTTTCTCTGCTGCGAGGCTGTTAAAAGATCATGTTTGACGTTGTTAGCAAAGTGTTGGTATACCAATTGCAAATATTATCTGTCTTTTGATTTCCATCTTGATCTTTGGGTGTAGACGTAATTGTGAAAGCTAGTAGGTCACTGTGTTTGCTTTCTGGCATCATGTTTCTATTTCTCTGTCTAATCTTCCATTTTCGTGAAAAAAATATGTCTATATATTTACATTCCTTGGTTTTTTTGGTGTTACAGAATTGATAATTTTCATAATTTCTGCTATTACCATTGTCAAATACTGAAAATAATGCAGGGTTAATTATGTCAGACACCCGACCCCTCCAAACCACATGGCCCGGACAACGTTTTCAGCGGAAAAGTGCGAACCATAATGCATGTATTCTGTAACATTTCTAGATGTTTTCTAATTCTGACAATTTAATCGGCGTATAAAAACAGTATTGTTGATGTTGATTTTTCACAAACTCTCATTCGACTTGTCAACGCCTTTCAATTTATTTATAACACACTCCCTCACTCTTATATAACTCCATTTTTATATAACCACCCCCCCCCACAAAAATAATTGCTATCGCAATATATTGCAAGCGCCCAACTCCTGACGACCTAAGTACAGATACACTAAAATGAATAGCAGCCATACAAATGTTCGTCTTTTCTACCACTAAGCTATCTTTTTTCAAGATAAGGGCAAACACACATACTGGAACACATTAGACAAAAACTACATTTTAGAAACGTATATAAGCGTAGGCATACATGTTGCCAAATGAGAAACAGATGGGTGCACAGTAATGTAAGGCATGAATATAAATAACCATAGTGGATGGTACCGCAGTAACCTAATGAACAAATAGTCAAGCAAAATGAATTAAACAGGTTACTAACACACTTACCTTGCCTATTAATAAAAAATATATATTTTAAAAAAGTAAATATAAAAAAACTGGACAATTCTCCACGTATCGGCTCAAAAGACGGGGCTTGATGAAATCTAGTCATCTATTTTGTTTTTTATTTTGTTGTTTTCTGTTGTTTGTCTCTTGAAAAATGTTCAATTTGAGCCGATACGTGGAGAATTGTCCTGTTTAGTTTTATTGTATGTTTTTTTATATTTCTTTTTTTAAATATATTTTTTTTTATTAATAAGCAAGGTAAGTGTTTTAGTAACCTGTTTAATTCATTTTGCTTGACTATAAGGCATGAATATAAGTAAGGCGTTGAGATAAGTAATGAATGTAAATGCTGAGACAGGTATGAGAAGTAGAATTATCATTTCAATGTCACAACTTAAAATTTAAGTATAAAATAACGATCCTGATACGTCTGATAGTGTGTCGCCACACCAGAACAAAGACATAATTAACCAATAAAATCAAGATGAAGATGGAAAAACGGCTGGAGAAAAAGGCTGGAAAGTCAGAAAGATTAGACCTTCAATGATTCTAAAAATATGGTAGTCATCATCAGAACATGATGTAGCAGTCATCACACCCTTTCTAAACGTATGTCTAAATTTAGCCAGTGTTTTTGCTTCTGTTATTGTTATGTTCATGTGGTCTATGATATGTTGTGTCCATTTTCTTCTTGGTCTTTCTCTAGGTCTTCCTCCACGGTATGTGTAGCATTACTTGCTATGGTTCGCTGTCTGATGATAGTCTGATGGTGTGTGCAAACTATTTTATCTGTTGTCTCTTAATATATTCCAAGATTGGAATTGTACCGGTTCTTTGTCTACTGTTCTCATTTCTCATTCTGTCTCTTAGCGATAGTCCTAGGATTCTGCACAAACATGCCATTTCATCTGTCACAAGTTAACGTTTATCTTGTGATGTCGTTGTCCATATCTGGCATTACTAGCACATTGTTGGTATAATAATTGTTTTCATTGGTGTTATTGTGGTGTTTAAATCTACACTTATGTTAATGACGATTGGTGTCATTTGTCCTAGGGCTTGGTATGCTTTATTACTTCAATTGTGTTTTTTATGCTACTCCTGCCGTATGTTGTTAATTGATTCCTAGTTATGTTAATTCTGTCATTTATGTAGTCTGTTGTTTCCAATATATATGTTGGTATTTCTTTCTGTTTTTCCTATCTTCATTAGTTCGGTTCTATATAGTTATCTTCGTTACAATATATAATGTAATAATAATGGAAACATGAATTGCTATTAAAGTATTTTAGAGTTTGCTTGGACACTAACATTGCATCTAATCATGTCATTGAAACAATATTGACGATCAGTTGTCGACAGACCAGCAAGTTAGATGGAAATGTGTTAGTGAGACTAACCACTCTACCAGCGAACAGAAAAAATGTAATAGTGTATTTTGTTGTTAAACTGACTTGAATATGTTTTCATGAAACTTTGCAACTTACATTCGTTCGATCAATAAAGTGTCATGTTAAGTGGCGTAGGTTATCATGATTCTCCTCAACTCTCTATCGATTGTGTTGTTTATAAGTTATGTGGGTTGACATCTTTAGTGCTACAGTGACAACACATCCAGAAATATATCTCCTTGTCTTCCTCCTTTGTCTCTTCTTCACTTGATCTTTCCGGTGGTTACTAAATGTTCAAGTTTGGTTTTTCTCATCTCAAACCCTAAAAATCTTGATTATATGTTTCTTATTAGTCGTTTTACTGTAGTCACCCTGATGGCTTCAACATTAGTTTTCTTGCTTGTCCATGGAATTTTCATAATTCTTTTTAAAATTCACATATCAATTGCCTGCAGTTTGTCTTAGACATTTACAAGTGTTACCAAATGGACATAACGGTAACTTAAGAGGAGTTAAAATTAATGTTATTATACTGGTTTCTTCCCTTGCACTGCATACGAAATACTATTTCTGCATGTTTTCTGTACTTCCATATGTACATTAAGAAATAATGCATTTTCTAGCAGTCTTTAATTTGAAATGTTAGAAGACCATATGTGCCCAGCTGTTTTAAGGGTATGCGTCTTCAATATTGTATGAATTAACATTAACTTTTAGTATTAATTAACAAATTAACTAGTAATTTTTAAGTATGCATATTGTAGTCCGAATGTAGAGGTTAGATCATTTTCAAGCTGCTGACCTAATTAAACAAGTCGTCAAATTAACATCAAAGGACACGTTTATCTCGGAAGTTTTGACTTATAGAAACACAACTAATAAACATCCCATATTGTTATGTATATAATAATGAAAACAATCATCACAAAGACTCACAAGAAAACGACATGTTTTTAATGGTAAAAAGCTCTGATATAACCAAAATGAATTAAACACCATGGTTGACAGGGTGTACCTCACATATGACGTTCTTTTTGTAAAAGATTTGTTTATATAAGAGCGATATATAGTTTTTAATTAACTATTCTTCAGAAGTCTTGCTGGATTTAAGCATGATTTCCATTATGTTTGTAGGTCACAGCTCTTATATAACTATATTGTTCTGTGTGTTGACAGTATTTTTATGCCAACACTCTGCTATCAATGCCAAACATGGACGTTGAAAGCAGCTCAGCAGAGAAAAACTACAACATGTGAGATGAAATGCCTGAGAAAATCCGCAAGAGTGAGCAAACTAGACAAAATGAGAAATGATGAAATCAGGAGAAGAATCGGTTTAAGCCCATGCATAGAAATACATGGGAAAACAACAAATAAAATGATTTGGACACCTTATGAGAATGAACCATAACCAACTATCAAGAAGAACCTATAACATAAGAAGATCTTGATACAAGACAGAGGAAGACCTAGAACAAAATGGATAGATAACATCAAGACAACTCTGAACACATACGGATTCACCACAGCCAAGGCGAGACATCTGGCCTTGGACAGACAACTAAAGCTCCCAGTCGCAACAGATACGCTTAACAGCAAGTGCGGAATTTACTACCATCGTCAACATGGGGATAGACAATAGACAATATTTGTCGGAGCACAAAAGGCGAGTAAAGAAAAGCTACACTGTTTATCTTCCATGCAGGCTGTAGGAGGGTTTAAAGAAATTGTGAGATGGTAGTGGCTCTCTCATCTTATATTATGCCAAAGTAACTCAAAAGTCATGCGGATGTCAGATGTGTTCGGTCACAAGTCTCAACTGTCGCGACCAAACTAAAAGTAAGACGCCGTTGTACAAAAGAGATTTTGGAATGCCTGCACATATCCCTAAAAGAGGCGGGGCAGTTTGCTCAAGAACGGGCATAATTAAAGAGATCCACTGGAAAGACTATCTTCTGGGAAGCATGTGTCACTTAATGATGACTATGAAACTATAAACGATGAAACCGCGCATTCCGTTCTCCGGACTACATCCTGCTAATTTTCATAATTTTGAGAACGAACTTACAAAAAGGAGATGGACTACTGTACGCAGTTGGCAGTAGTAATCCAAACAATAAGAGTAACATTTTTACTTGCACTTATATTGAACATAATATTCTGAAAATACTGAAGTGATTATTGTTTTCAAATCATTATTGCAATAATGGAGAAACATATTTTCCAATGATTATTTCTATGACATTTATTTTTGAATTATATGCGTATTAGAGATCATGTGGAAGCGCCGTGCTACCAATGTCAAGCATGGACAGCGACAGCACAAGACAAAAGCAGACTTGTGACATCTTAAATGGCATGCTTATGCATAATCTTAGGAATATCGCTAAGCAATAGAGTGAGAAATGGGGACATTACAACAAGAACCGGCACCACCTCAATCTTGGAATATATTAAGAGACAACAGATCAAATGGTTTGCAAACATCGGTAGACTACCACAGGAATCTATGCTATATAGATACAGGGAAAGCAGACTTAGAGGCTGACCACGACAATGATGTACCATCGAAATAAAAGAGGCGACAAATTCCACAATACACGCAGCACATACGAGAGCCAACAAAGGACAACTCTTCTAGCTCTGACACTGACAGGCAGAAAAGGATTTAGGGAATATATAGATAGAAATCCTCTCAACTGTAGTTTGATGATTACCGATGCCAAATGAGATTTGTATAAATGTAATCATATTAATAATACACATTAGTAATAATATATAGCAGTATTGTGAAGAACAAATAGAATCAGATGCGAACTTGTATAATTTGACGAGCCAATACTTCCTATTTCTCGGATACGAAATCAAACTCACGTTATAGGATGACTCCGATACATGATACTTGATAGAAGAACTAGACTAGGGCTGGTTCCCTCTGTCAACCTAGGTTTTCTACATTTGTACACATCGTAATAGTTTGAGGTTCTGCATACAGTTTACGCATTGTACGTTTCTGTTTACTCCCTTGTTCTTTCGGGCGAAGACTTGAAGCTCATTCGAGACAATAAACATGGTTTTAGTCATGGTTCAGTGTATCGTCGTTGTGAAGTTGGCCATGCCCATAGATATGTCTTCAATAAGGTGGGAAGAGGTTTACCTAAAATAGCATGAATATGTACTTAATACATTGAGGAGAGGTGTAGCAGGATAGTGTGGTAGATTTTCTCACTAAGATACAAGCCTTCGGAACCCCGTCCGACTTCAAAAGTTTTCTTTCGATTTGTCGCCGCTTAAAAAATGTATTTTGATTGATGCCGACTGTTGTGGCAGCCTCTCTACATCATAGCCTAGCACTAACTTGCGCCGTAGCCTAGTCGATAGTGATATTGCTTACCATCACCTCGCTACAGCGTGTCAGGTTAGAAACCACATGCACACAAACCAAACTTCGGATAGCGATTGCACGCATGACACAACCGTTCTTCCAAACGACCCAGCTGTAAATGGATACCTGACGTATGAGTTGAGGAAGGTAAAGACATCTCGTAATGGAACTTGCCACCCCACATAATACTCGTAGTTGCTTCTGTATAGTACTGGAATAGTTATCTACATACCCGACGGCAGATTGCTACCACGGGACCTACATTTACCTTTACTCAATGAATAAGATTTGCCTCGTCGAGTGTCACAAATTTGGTTTCTTTCTGATGATATCTCTACTGCCCTGATCAGTTGTTGTCTTTTAAATTATGTTATGATAGTTTAATTTTCAATAACGTAATGTTCGCGAGATATCGGTCAGGGATATCGGTTCCCTCGATTAAAATAAATCTTTTTTTTACACCTTTGAACACAATACATGTTTGTTTATCACTAACACCAGCAATTGCGAGCAACTTTATCTCACTTCCTATACGCAATGGAGTGGTGTCTCGGAGATTTCTTTCATACCCAGGGGACTTCAGCTGTCGGCTTAATGTCAGCTGGATCGTTTGTACTATCTGCGACGTCATCTGTTTTAAACGTGGATCACAGAGTGTGCGTTTATGGTCGTGATTAACTGCTATCTTTTCGGCTTGCGCGACAGCAATGCAATACCATATGCATCAATCATGTGTATTGAATTTTAGGTAAAAAAGAATATAGCATATACACAAAAGATTGTGAACTTCAATCGTACTTTGAATGTTATCGGCAGCCAAATTAGACATGCTAAAAATCAATACGTTTTTTTTTTGGATTCATCATCATCATGTGATATAGTTTTTCCAGAACGTAGTCTTCCTTGTGGATTCTTTGAACACTTCGCGATTCTGAACGACTTGACCTACCGCAGCAAAAGACATGTTTAAGCAATATGATATATCACTACACTATTGTCGTCTTCGACGCACTCTTCCCATAATGTCATTAACTCTGCATTCAGGTTTGAATCTATCCACGCTGTTAGACTCTTTATATGACCAAACAAACTCAGCTTTCGTATTATGATTTTGTTAAGGAACCAGCCGTCCATTCACGTTTATTGTTCTTAACACTTCTTGATTTTTCTTTTCAGCTGCTAATTGTATACGTAACATTCTTCTGTCGTATCTCATTTCGAATGCAGCGATTATCTTTGCTAACTGTTTTATTTAATATCCATGCCTCACAACCGTATATTGCCTTTGGAAATACGCAAGGTACTTCCGTTAAAACAAATGGCGTATAAAATGAATCGGTGTGCTATTCGATAAACAGATTTCATCCTGAAAGCAATGTCTAATTACAGGAGTAATGTACTTAGTAATTCTATTATAGATGAATATTTTTGTTGTATTCCCCGTTATGTCAGGTTGTGATGTTTATTTGTCATCTGTTTCTGTATCAGCTCTTCCAAATACGTGCGTTCCTTTTGTGTCTTGATTATTTTCTTGTATGTTTTAGATTTTCAAGAAAGTATTAACGCGGTTCCGGGAATACTGTGTATGAAAAAAAGTATTGAAAGACAACAAATTACACAAATAAATTAAACTGGAAATATAAAGACATGATATTCTGCATAAAACATTGCATTATTGGATTGTAAAACTGAAGAACAGCTAGCAAGATTTAGGCATAAACACAAGTTGTGGGAAAACATCGTTAGACTGTCAAGCTGTAATTTATCAAAAGGGCACCATCAAGCCAAGATATAGATAATGTTAGAAATCCGTTTCAGCAAAACAAAGACATCACGTGATGTTGGTGACAAACCTATCAGTAATAATGATTTCAACTCCTGAGAACTCCCTGGCGTAGATGTTAACGTCGTTCGCTTTGTATTCAAAATGTGGCAGTTTCTTAACCAGCTTGCGACTTCGTATTTTCTTCTTCTTCAACGTACATTCTCAAACTCCTGCTGAATTTCTCTTGTAGCAGGACCATGGTCCTATTAGATTTTCAGCAGGATGTAGTCCAGATAATGGAAATGCGTTGTGTCGCCGTTTTATTTGCGCCAATGACCCGACACATCCGTCTTCGGCAGTACTTCGTATTTTAAAAGTAGATTTTTGGGACATTTCTGCGGAATGTCTATTGAAGCTATGGAGCTACCGCTATGTATAATGATGTCAATTCTCTACGTCATTTAAACTTTTAGTAAAAGACAAAAATATAGGGAAAACATAGTGGCATGTGAACTATGAGAGACAATAAGTAAACACGGTTTACACTATTATAACCCACAACCTGATGAGATCAATAATGTTGCAGACATTAGCATTTGTAAAAAGTCATCAAGAGTATATTTAGTGATTGGTGGATCACAGACAATACAAGTATTTGGAAGGATTGTGCTGGTGTCATATATTTATGTAGCTAGAGCATCGTATATAGCAGTCGGAAAATATTCTGCGCTTGATATTTCTTGTCCTCTCCGATAATACGAGACATGTGCACAGAAGACAAAAGCAGAAAGGTTCATTTTGATTATTTCCGAGCATTAGAGGATATGCTCGGAATGCGGCCATTCTACATCAATATGTTTTTGAGGGGTTCGATTAACGCGTGGAGACATGTGCGGTTGCGATAGATCTTGAGGATGCCTGCAGTAGAGTGTCCTTGGGTACCTTGATGGACCAGCTGTTACATTGTGCAGTAAATTCCTTTGTCGTGCAATGGGTGGGTTGGTGCGGCCCTACTGTACAGGATATAAGTTCTAAATTGTGGCAACTGGGTATCGGCACCAACAGTTATTGGCCTGGTCTGCAACGGGGATCGCCTATGTCTCCTATGATTTTCATTGACTTCAAAAGGGCACCATATGACTTCATCAGATTATAATCATTAAAATTTGTTATGGAAGGTTCCCATTTAAAGGAGCCTCATAATTTGGGCAAGCAGTCGATGTTCTAATCTGTTGAGACGGAGAAAACATAACATGTACGTATGTCTATCTACTATGTCTTTTGAACCATTTTTCAACAAACAGAAACCGCTAATATAATAAGATGTATACATGTGTCTATTTAGTTGTAATATTTAGTAGATCTACTTTATTTATCTAATTATCGCGGAGTCTTTATTAGAGGAACACTCAATCAATAAACCCATAATTTTCAGGGTCGCAGGTATGCCGCATTTAATGCTTCAGCACAAAGAGTCCTCCAGCGATGTCTATCCTCAGCGATGCGGATCAGTGTGGAACTATTTTGTCCTGTCAATTCCTTGGTGTTGTCTGCCCATGCCTTATTTGCCCCTGTGCTTCTTCTACCTTCGACAGTTCTCTGCAGTATTGTTTTGGACAAGTTATTATGTCTGAAAACATGTTTAAACCATGCTAATTTTCGTCGTGTCACTATTGAAAGCAATGGTTCTTGCACACCTGCTTACATCTCTTCTGTATTTCTTGCGTGCACATTGGTCTTATGTTCCCTATAGGAGATTCTTATAATTCTCCTGTAGCATTTATGCTCGTAAGCCTATAATCGTCTTTCCATTTCTGCAGTGAGTGCCCAACTCTCACAACCATACATTATAACAGAAAGTACCGATTTGTACAGTTTGACTTTCATTCCAACACTGATGTTGCTTTTGAAAATCACCGTTATCCTAGACAAGGACGATAAAGCCATCCCCATCATTATTTTTTAGTTCTGCTTTGCATTTTCCATCGCTGCATATGCTGGATCCGAGGTATTTGAAGGTATTCACCCCCTCAAGCTTATGTCCATTCACCATGATGTTAGTCTGATTTTCTCTCTCTCTGCTGTTAACCAAGATTTTGCTTTTCTGTGTTGATTTCCATTCTGTACTTTCTGGTAACTTTTTCAAATTTTACTGTTAACTCTTGCAATGCTTGTTCGTGTAGTAAATATTACACTTGCAGTTATACAGCTCCATACAATACTCTGTCCATCTTTTTACTATATCTGTTGTTTAATTGAGTATCTTCCCGTCATTGTCTTGAATCGTATATAGCTTTGGTAACCAAGGAATAAATGAACAATATTCTCAATGAAATTAATTAATATCATTATTAGAGACACATCTACTCTATGAAGATTAATATTGCAAAGATTGAAATAATGACAATAACAAAGAAAGAAAAAGAATATAACTATCTTCATCGATAATACATACATTAAATATGTAAATGAGTTCACATTCTTAGGAAGCATTATATCAAGTGAAGGGAAAAACAGTAAAGAGAAACAAAATAGATACAATAAATCATACCGGATCCTAGGACAGATGACACGTATTTTCAAGAACAAAAATGTAAACATAGAAACTAAAATTTCAATTTAACAAGACTAGTATCATTCAATCACTGTGCTACCAGTGTCAAACCTGGATAATGACAGCACAAGACAAAAGAAAAATAGTGACAACAGAAATGACATCTCTACGAAGAATACTCGAAGTGTCATTAAAAGATATAAATAGAAACGATATCATCAGACAGATAACCAAAACACTACCAGTATTGGAGCACATCAAAAGACAACATATTAAGTATACCAGAATTCCAACAGATAGCATGCCACAAATGGGCATGACACATAGACATAACGGCTATAAAGCAAGATGCAGACCACGTAAAATATGGACCGCATAAACCACAGGAATAAGCTTACAAACAACACACAAGAGGGTTATCTTCAGAGAACTCTTCCACCCCTGACGCCGCAAGGCACATATGGGCCACAGAGTATATATATATATATATATATATATATATATATATATATATATATATATATATATATATATATATATATAAATAAATGTATATATATATATATATATATATATATATATATATATATATATATATATATATATATATATATATATATATATATACTGCTCGAGAACGCCTTGCTCTCAAACGCGTGGTGTGAGACTCGAACTTGGACAAGGGGTACACGATGTCGGTGAATGACACCTCGGCTAAGAGGGCGAAAGAGCCAGGGTCTAACTCCTCTGTAGAGTTCTTCCCCTTAAGGAACCAGGCTCACGAATGAAAAACGGTTCAGTACCCAATGGGCACAGGCACAGCACGTCCAATTACACGAGGCAAGTTCATAGACAGTGGAACACCTCGTTCGAGTCAGACGAGAGCAAAAAATCGTCTGGACGAAGAGTCTCCACTACGCGTGCTTGGAGACAGATATAGAGGCTGTCACAGGCTAAGGGTAGCCCACCAGAATTGTCAAGACATGCCGAAATCGGATGTGCTAGGCCTACAAGGCGCATAACGGTGGCACAACGTAATCACGCTCCCGGCGGAAATCGCACGGATATCCGTGATGGTTACAATGGAGCGAACGAAAAACAAACAAACAAAACATATATATATATATATATATATATATCTAGTTTTACTCTATTATCTAATTAACAGAGATCTTTGCTAGGATGACAACAAAAATGTTACCTAATTAAAGGAACATTTTACTAAGACTACATGCACCGTTTTATCTAAATAAGTTACCAATTCACTAGGAGAACATGCACCGTTTTATCTAAATAAGATAGCAATTTACTAGGAGAACATGCACTGTTTTATCTAAATAAGGCAGCAGTCTACTGGGAGATCGTGTACCGTTTTATTTAATAATGGGAGCACTTTACCAGGAGAGCAAGTACCATTTTATCCTAATCATCCTTGAAATATAGCGAGATATTTTCAGAAAAATTCAGAGGAAAACGACTATGCGATTATTTCACCCTATATACAGAGACAGAGGGCGACGACGTGAGAAAATATTAAACAGTTTGACCTGGCACTGCAGGGAAACAACAACGATATTGATACACAATGCTGGAGATAGAGAATGTGGAGAGTCATGATTGCTTGCGCCAGGCGGCATTGTACCTGCTGCTGATGATATTTAGACACACGGAACACAGAACATCTATGTGGTGTGAATGAAAATTTCAATCTCATTCATTTCAAATAATATGAGGTACTGCATGAACATGCATCCTAATGTATTATTGTACTGTATAACCTCAGGGTTATAGAGGGTGAAGAAAAGAAGACAAAACATATTCAAAAAACTGCACACCAAAGATGTTTTTTTTAATATGGTTCATTCTATGAAATCACGTCTACCCAATTTCCTGATGTTTACACGTTTTATCGATAAGGTCTAGAAAAAATCTATAAATTAAAGTTATCGATTCGCATGTTCAACATGAAGTCACGCGTAATCTGTATTCTAGAATAACCTAGTGTGTCACTTCTTTTGTGTATGCGTGATCCCCTTCATCTCTCGAATGTCAACCAGAAACACAATGCTGCTATTACTTGTGGACTCTGAAAAGCTGCATTCATTGAAGAGACGTGGTCATCACAAATATTATTGATTCGGGGTCTGAAAAGTGAGGAAATCGAAGTATGAGTTGGTATGATCTGATTGAGATTGGGTATTGCTAGGATTGTGTATGAATGATTTGATCAACAGCCAAGATTCCATTCTCAAAAACAACTATAGTCTGGTAAATACTACACACTACTTCATCATTTAAATACTACACACTACTTCAACATTTAAATACTACACACTCGTCATCATTTAAATACTACACAATGCTTTATCATTTAAATACTACACAATGCTTTATCATTTAATTGCATGGATGTCTGTAGTAACACTAGAAGGAAATAGTGTACATTTGAAAATATGCAGATATTGCAGTGTTATTGAAATAAAGTCATTTAGTGTAACAGTAAACAGCAAAGATGGATTTCAAAATGTCTTCTTCAGGGTAGTAAGTAAAGTAACCCATAGCATTTATTAATGCCATTGGGGTGTGAGATGTTAGCGATCTCACATTTCAGAGGCTCTGCAAATGAGGGCGGTAGCTATCTCCTCTCCCTCACAGTCTTTACTTCCCGGATTAATGCGGTACCCATTTAAGGCTGGGTTGACACTGGAGCCGTTGCCATTTGAGAAAGTTTTCAGCCTCACCTGTGGAATGAACTCAGGACCACTCATATGCGAAGCCAGTGCGCTAACCACTCTGCTCGTCAGGGTGCAACTAAATTTGAAAAATCTAAAACAGCTTCTGTGTTCACAATTTGGTCTGAAAGGATATTTAGAATCTGCTGTGCACTTGAGATTTTACTATTATACTGAAATATACTCAGTATTTGAGGATTTCTCACACTTTCTTTTTTATTTTTCTAGGTTACCGTATCATCATTCCAGCGAAAGTGACATTCTAAAACAGTAAATATATATATATATATTCAAATGTGTCTGAAATATTGAATTTAATTAGTTAGAGCTTCACTTTCAGTTCAGTTTAATTCTCCACATTTATACGTTTATTGTTCATTAAATTGTAATATAATAATAATACTAATATTAACAATAATAATAAAAATAATAATAATAAAAATAATAGTAATAATGATAAAGATGTCCATAACACAGATAGCATATACGTCTTGATTCTTGATTCTTGATTAGAAACTAGCTTCACAGCACGCGGGACATTCCATTAAGTGCTCCGCCCTCCGCTCCAGCAGCCATCCCAGTGTATGTAGACTCATAGTTCCGGTCAGGTGTTGATTGTGTGATCTTCGGGACTTGCAAAAAATTTACTTTTCCTCCCCTCACCTCTGAATACTCCCATTTCTAACATTCTCTGTATGTGTACGTTCTCAACCTCATTGACATCATCTGCATCTTGAAATGAATGTATTACTGCCTTTATTAAATCTGCTTTATCTCTTCTCAGCAATGTGCCGTCTATCGCCGCATTGCCTGACAGGAAATCGGCTCTCTCGTTTCCTCTGACCCCAGCATGACCAGGGCAGAATATCCATGTAATGCTTTGGACAACATGGTTGTTCAATAAGTCCCACCATTCTTTTCTTAGCATGAACTTTTCTATCTTGCGCAACATGCTTTGAGTGTCTGTGAGTATTACCGCGTGTATTGATGTGTCAGTTATCAACCAATTAAGAGCTGATGTAACTCCCTCTATCTCCATCCTCATGCTTGATGTGACAGTAGAATATGCTGAAGATTTCTCAACCAACTTCACGCCATTTCTGTAGGCAACAAAACCCCAACCGCTTTTATTTGTGTTTCTGCTAACAGATCCATCTGTGTATACAATTATGTCTTGTGGTTTCGAGTGTAGTTGGGCGAGTTCTTGCACTGCATCCTGAGCCCTGACTGCCGTCCATTTTCGACACGCTTTATCTAGTTGTATTATTACTTTAGTCAGTGATTTCTTCTCAGTGTCTACCTCCACCCATTCACTGCCCTTTCCTATTTCTTCCAATTCACATACTATTCGCAGTGTGTCTTCAGCCTCTGCCATCCATGATCTGCCACGCTTAATACGTTTTCCCTTTGACTCATCTAGACGATGGTGTAATGGGTGATTTTTGTATTCTGTCACTTTAAGGTACGACTTAACTTGTGCTACTTGGTGTCGCGCTCTAATGCTAGGGAGATCAAGCAGAAATCTCATAGCAGAGATGGGTGTATCTCTAGTACACCCCAGTTCCGCTCTCATTGCCTCATTTTGAACTTTTTCCAATCTATCGACTTGTGTCTGTGACAAAGTTAGTAGGCCGAGGTCATAATCTATTACAGATAGCACCACCACTTGCAGGAGCAGAAAACGTACCCATTGCTGAATGTCGACGGTCGCCATAACCTTGATAACACTGATCCCTCTTCTAGCCTTCTGAATCATATTTGTGACGTGCTTGTTGAATGAGAGACTTCTATCAAAGATTACCCAAGATATTTAAGGTCCTGTTCTCTTTCAATGAATGAGCCCATGCAACTAACAGCATATACGTCTTCAGTAAGGAAGAGGAATTGTACCTAAGACGATTATAATTTATTCAATTTGGTGCATAATCGTCTCTTTTCATGAGAAGTTCGATGACCTTTCAGCAAATAAATAGTTGGCTTTGTGTTTGTTTGTTTGGTTTTTTGTGTGGTGTTTTTCGGTTGGGGGGGGGGGGGGGGGTTACCCACCTTTTGCGTTAATTTTTGGGACTGAAGGAATGTTCTGATTTCCTAGGGCACTACACCCATCCAAATAACTTAGGACATAAGTGTTTGAAGGGCTTTCTACTATGATGTCTCAGCTCTCCCACGCGTGTGAAGCTAACCTGTATCGACATTATTATTAATTCCGCATGATTAGGCGTCATGCCAGCTCCCGTCGGCGATCATTGCTCTCAACAGCTTTCTATCTCCAGTATTATGTCTCAATATCGTTATTGTTTCCCTGCCGTGCCAGGTTGTTAAAGTGTTTAATATTTTCTCACATTGTCGCCCTCTGTCTCTGTTGCCTTCAATCTTGTCTGCCGTGAATATGTTCTCCAAGCCTCCTTATCTCATAAAGTGGCCAGAAATTAAAATTGCCTTTTTCTATATTATTGATTAAGATCCGCTTCACATTTGTCTCTTTCAACACCTCCCCATTGGTTTTCCAGGCTTTTCCATGGTTTCCTCAGCAATATTCTGTAAAACACTTCTTGACTGCATCTAAATTTCTTTACGTATTTATAAACCCACACTATAACAACACAACAGCCAACAGTTATCAGGACAATCCGTGATAGAGTGTGTGGATACATACAAATACTTAGGAGCAAACATCAAATGTGCAGGACTGCAAGGCAGAGATAAGGAAAAGATTGCAATGGGATATTGTATAATAACACATTTGAAAAATATATGGAAAAACAACAGAATAGAAACGAAACTGCTAATGCTAAGAAGGTTTATTTGTCTGGTTGCAACATACGGATGTGAAACATGGATCATAGGTATAAACAGCTGCAATGAAGATCAACACCTTTGAGATAATCTGCTACAGAAAGATAATTAGATCATCAAGGAAAGAAAACTAAGAGAAACTCTGATATTGTAAACACATTGAAGATGCCAGAGTGTAATAATGTACTTTTTAAATATACTTTCATGTACTAAACACGAAAATAAATCTATATTTGTTTGGTCATATAAAGAGACGCGCCTGTTTAGAAAGACACAAAATGGAGGGCAGAGAAAGTGGGAGAATAAATGGAAGAACAAGACGACGATGGTCTCTAAGACATTAAAGATAACAAGAATACATCGTTGGAAATTGCAAGCAGCATCACCCAAGACAGAGTTCAGCGAGCTCATTGGGAAGACAACGTTCTGGAGAAAACACGTCACATGACATGCGTATTTAATATTATGCTGTAATTATTAATGTTATTATTATTATTCCTCGTTTGTTATTATCTTGAAGATTAATATGATATATTCAAGAGAACGGAATGTATTGTGTGACAGTTTACAGCTGAGATGCGGTATCTACTTCTGCCGGTGTATCACAGCCAACGCCATCATAACTGTAGGTAACACTGATGATATTCCTTTCTAATCGTTAAAACCACGACAACACACAAGTTGTTGTTGTTATTATTATTATTATTATTATTGGGTAAGGACATTCTGTATATTCTCATATCTTAGTATTATTTAGACAGTTTAAAACGGTTTAATTGTCTTGTATATGTTTCTATTATGTTTCTAGTTGCACTGAAATGGACATACCCTAGATGTCATTGTGCATGGTCCTAACAATACTACACTTTTGGAATGTGTTCCTTTACTTCTTTAAATACAACTGTGCCTTCAGCTCTTCATCTGCTTTGATGGAAGTAAAAGATGCGATTCTGCTATCATAGAAGAGAAATCGATGAGAATTGAATTAAACACTTATCGATCGAGAAATCTTGATTGATTGAAAATCATACAGCCTACTGTTTCTGCTCTCTCTATGATCTTGTGCGCGTGTGGCTCATGTCTGGAAAGGTAGGAAGTCTTGTTCTTTGAATAATTCAAATATACCACCACGGTAGCTGTTATGTACGTTCTTTCCTGAGGTTCAGCGTTTTATCTGGACAACATCAGAGAAAACAGATTGGTTCAGGTTGTCTGTGCGTACAGGTAAGCAATGTTTGTATTAGTGTTTTTCTCATTGAAAAAGTATATATTTAATTTTCACTTTATTAAATGGCTGTACATTCTTACTGAATTCAGTGTACACATGAACAATTGATCAAATTTATATTGTTCAATCACTTTCTTTTCACTTTCATCAACTTCTTGACAGTAGTCAAAGTAATTAGTAGTTACAAATAAATTATTTTCTCATTCCTCTATCTTATTATTCACTTTCTGCTGTTGTTGCTTATTTCTTTATTTCATGAATACATACTCTAACGGTTATACAGTTTTTAATTGTAATATTGTTCTTCTTCTTGTTAAATTGGTCACATTTTGCTTACGAAACAGATAGTAGTATATGAGCATATAGTTATTTTACATGAATGTGTAATGTGTGCGTTGAAAGAAATCCACATACTGTGTAATGTTTGTGTAGACAGAAATGTATATAGCTGTGTAATGTGTATATTGACAGAAATATGCATACATGTCTGATGTGTGCGTTCGCAGAAATGTACTTTCCTGCGTAATGTGTATGTTGACAGATATCTACATTCCTGTGTAATGTGTATGTTGACAAAAAATGTGCATTCCTGTGTAATATACGCGTTGACAGAAATGTGCATTCCTGCGTAATGTGCATGTTGACAGAAATGTGCATTCCTGCGTACTGTGTATGTTGTCAGTAATGTACATTCCTGTGTAATATGCGCGCTGACAGAAATGTAAATCCCTACGTAATGTCTGCCTTTTATGTGTCTCGATGTATCTGTACTATTTCATAGTTGCTTCATACTATAGATGTCAGATTTCTGGAGTAAAATAACATATCTGTTATTTTCTCTTTAAGGATGAGGATTGGTGTAATTGTGAATGTGAGAGATGGGGATCTTCATGGCGTGTTAAAGCATTCGCTTTGTGCTCCAAGAGTTCGCGAGTTTGATTTCCCTTCAGGGCGTCTGTTTTATAATGTACATGTGTTTTAGATTTCCCGAAGGATTGTCATTGAGGTTACGGAGATATGTGCTTTGAACGATACTCTCCGTAGGCCGAATGCTACTTCGCTGAAAGTGACGGAGTACACATGAAGGTAACATGAGTGAAATGGATCAAACCGTCTACGTCCTTCAGGTGTTGGAAAACGTTCCAATGGTTTTCTTTTGGACGACATTGCTTTGAAAATTAGTTTCATATGAACGTACCATCTTCATATCATGTCTGTTATCTGCTTTTGTGTAATGTTCTCTTCGTACATTATAATAATATTCATTTATGTTCGTTTCCAATATGAAACTTAAATTGTATCTCATGGATATGAGTTTTCATTGTTCATTACTATTCTTTGTCTCCTTCTTCGATCAGTTTCATATGCTCACAAGTCTACACAAGAATGTGGGCCGTCTCAATGAATTCATTCGTCAAAAGGAGGTCTTCACGATTGCCACACAGTTTTACCTTCAGATCTGTCTCTTGGTGTCATATTTTAGTTCTTAAGTCATCGAAGAATGGGCATGGCTGTAGAATGTGTTCTGGTGTCTAGGAACCGTTTTGACATGGGCATTGGTCAGTTTGAGTTTGGACAGCCTTCATTTTGTGAAGATGTTCTTGTATTCTACAGTGTCCTGTTCGGATCGAATGAGGAACGATTGTTCAAAACAAAAGTATACTTTTGTTCTATGATTCTGAGACACATTCTGATGGAATATGTTAAAAGATATACATATGCATGCAATGAAAGTCCATAAACAAATAATTGAACCGCATAATGATAAACGATGATAGTAAATGCAGACGTGTGGAACACAAAACAATAATTTGTCACTGAATATTAAGAGAACAGGTACGGATTAAGACTTTCTACACACATGAAACAACAGAACAAAATAAACCAGATCTTTACTTGACTGAAGCCCGAAATTCGGCGATTAATTGCGAAAGTCATGTGATTATAATAAATAAATAGTTATAATAAATAATAAATGAATAAATAAATTTAAAAAGGACGAACATCACGGAAGGAGGAAGGTCACAGAAATTTAGCTAGTTTGCAAAGCTTTTTTTTTTCACATCAGCAACGCTGAAAAAAATCGAATATCTAGAAGGGTATTTTAATTTATAAATACGCTCTGCATAAGCAAAATTGCAAATGCAAGTGCATGACACCCCTTTCATTCAGAATATAAACTATTAAAAATATAATAATTATGTATTATAACTTATTATAGTCACCAAGAAGCGAAATCATCTTGGACGGACGAACAAAACGCAGTACCCAGGGCGCAACAACCAACATTAAGTTTCTTTATACGAAGAGTGCGGGCAGAGCTTCCCATGGCGTCATAATTTCTACTGTCGGGGCTGCCTTGCATGCATGAGATGCGTCCACTCCCTCTCAGTCAGATGGTATAAATTGACAGTATTTGGCCAAATTAAGTGATACATCTTGGAGATTTACAGCTACTAATGTATACACATCACTCTATATATTCCATATTCACACACTCTCTCTGTCTATACATATATTTATAAATATGCTTGTGAAATTATATATCACAATACTTCCACAGTCTTAGATACTACCTCTCTTCTTCTGAGTTCGTTCTCAAACTACTGGAGACATTCATTAATCCATAATCCATACGTTTATGGATATAGTCTGGTGAACGTAGTGTGATGTGCCATAGTTGTCAGCTAAGCTGCGATATCGGCTTTTTCAGCCCAAAATATCAGAGTCCATGTTTAATTCTGCATCGCTTTGGCCATATATGTGAGTGACAGCCAAATCCACTCCATGACCTCCTTAGTAAGCTCTGCAACTGTCCGTGACAGGTAATATGGACGATATTTTGTGTACTTTATTCGTGTTCCGGCACTACACTTGAGATTGGATCTACTAAACCTCTCACATTACACTGAAACTAGATGACACACTTCAAAATATAACATTAAACTGTAAGGTATAGAGTGGTTCACCACTCCTTGTGTAACGCTTATCAACTATAGAATTAGTTACGATCGCTATAAAAACGTGTGAAGTTGGTGTAAAACCATAACAAATCAAAATCGATTTAAGAAATGAAGGACATCAAACAAGAAACGCATTTCATTGACGTCACAGGGAACATGGGCCAGTATAGAATCTTCTATGAAGATCTGTCTGTTAGGTGCTGACGTTATGTATTGTTAATATTGTCATTGAAACATTTCTCATTGATGGATAATGTTTTACCTTTTTATTTCAATGTCTGTTAATATTGTTTAGTGCACCAACTTTAGTTGTTTTATATTATGCTTGAAGTTCTCAGTCTACTTTTTCCTTTAAGTGTTCGAAGTATAAGAATAGATGGCTTGGGGGTATTCCTATGAATACATTTGTATCAAGGGTTTTTTTTGTCCTTTTCTTTGTTCTTTTTAATGGCTCCAAACTTCCGCATTCGGTGTAAACAAGTATATAAATCCCAAGACGGCACACAAACGAATGAAAGACGAAGCAAATAAATTACAATGAAAGTACAAAATGAATGAAAGATTAGGTATTTAGAAAGTAATAAATAAATTTGCTTGAGATAATAGAATTTAATGTATTTACGTTCACATTTTATATTTATTCCTTGCACATTTGCATCTTTAAACATATTCACTGCACCACACTCTTGTACCGTTTTATATTATTTTGACAATCGGTCTTTGAACCTCTCTTATTTAGCGCAATCTTAAAGACTCCCTATATGACAATCATTGCAATCATGTTGTGGTTTTTTTCACAGCATGCGAAGAATTATTTTATAATGGATGGTTCAGATATGAGTTGGTGGATTATATTGATTACTCTAATATGCATATCTCAATTATCTCTTTGAAGTTGCTTATCTGGACATGTGTCGTTCCCTGCTATGAAAGAGCACACACGTTGGCTATGAAGACAACAATACTGGAAGAATTAATTATAGACACGAATGACAGTCGATCATTATTACATGAAAATTATGTAATGAATGAATGGTATGCTTCAGTATTATGAAAGTATCAGAAGAATAGCACCTGGTCTGCACAAGGATCTCCTCTGTCGACAGTACTGTTTTACTGTGTATACATTGAGAATTGCTCAATTGCAAACCTCGGCATTGTAGAGTTCTAACATATGCTGATTTATTACTACTATACAACATGGCAGGAACAGAACAGATATAGCTGACAGTTTCAGAATGGACTAGATCAATTGTCGATATGGTGCAGAACATACAACGTTGTGATCAATCTCGAAAGCAAAGGTCCTCTGGTACTCTTTAAATAATAATCTGGTCAATGACCACTGCCAGATGTTAGTTGCATGGGCTCATTCATTGAAAGAGAACATGCCCTTGAATATCTTGGGATAATCTTTGATATATTTCTCGCATTCAACAAACATGTCACAAATATGATTCAGAAGGCTAAAAGAAGGATCAGTGTTTTCAAAGTTATGGCGATCTTCGACATGAAGCAATGGGTACTGTTTCTGTTTCTGCAAGTTATAATGCTATATGTCATAGATTATGGCCTTCGGCCTACTAACGCTGTCACAGACACAAGTCGACAGATTGGAAAAAGTCGAAATGAGGGAAGTGAGAGCGGTACTGCTATGATATTTCTGCTTAATATTCCAGCATTAGAGTGCAACATCAGGTAGAATACGTTAGGTCGTACCTTAAATTGACAGAATACAACCACCACCCATTACACCATCGTCTAGAAGAGTCAAAAGGACAACGAATCAAGCGTGACAGATCATGGATGGCAGAGGCCGAAGACACACTGCGAAGAGTATGTGAATTGAAGAAATAGGAAAGGGCAGTGAATGGGTGGAGGTAGACACTGAGAAGAAATCACTGACTTAAGTAATAATACAACTAGATAAAGCGTGTCGAAAATGGACGGACGTCAGGGATCAGGATACAGTGTACGAATTCGCCCAACTACACTCGAAACCACAAGACATAATTATGTACACAGATGGCTCCGTTAACAGAAACACCAAATAAAGCTGGTTGGGGTTTTGTTGCTACAGAAACGACGTGAAGTTGGTTGAGAAATATTCAGCATATTCTACTGTTACTGAAACAGAAGCCCTCAGTTACAAAAAAAAACAGAAGTCCAAGTAAAAATTAATGAACTCATTTAATTATTGAGGTCTGAAAGGTTCTTCATTTCAAGGTCGAAACATTAATTCCGTAATATAAAATTTTGTTTCACGTTTGAAAGTTGGTGTCCATAAGCATTGTATGTTTGTTCTTTTTTTTGTGTGATAACCATACAATTACGAGCGGTTAGCTCTTACTTCCTATGTGCCGTGGGAGATTTATGCGATATCTTTCATATCCAGTAGGATTCACCTTTTGGCTTAGCGCATTGCCTATTGGAGGAACCTTTAACTCAAAGGGGGTGGGAGTAAATATGACGAGACGAGCCTCGGCGAGCTGATACTTCCTTGTTTAATCCATTGTTTTGTTTGTCATCCATTGCTTCGCAGCCAGCGAGCTGTTCCTTATGTACAAATACTATTCCATTACCACCCTTTGTATCCCTAGGTCCCAGACCTAATTTCTTCCGTATGAGCCGTGTTGGGTAACGGCTAGGGTCGAATTAGACTAGGGTTGATACATCTTCCTAGACGAGGCACTGCTTTGCCAAACACGTCCGGGGTCTGGAGTTTGATCAGTGCATTACTCACGCACTCGCCTCGTCCATTTGAGATGGCCTTCCAATAATCAACCGATGTCTGTGTATTTTGGCTCTTCACCATTGCGATTATTACAAAGAGACAGGTAAAATACTAATCTTGGACGAGGGGCTTCGCAGTCAGCCCTTGCGTACGGAACTCAATTATCTCTGCTTGGGCCGTGTTGGGCAACGGCCGACGGTCGAGTATAGCTAGGTGTGCAATGTCGTTATAGACTTGCGCCCCCTCTACGTTGCCTGCCCCCATTGTCCAGATTCCGAGTCTAAGCACTGCTTCGGTCAGACATTTGAACAATGCATTCCCCGACATTTGTTCAGTGTTTGTTCTGTGTTCAGTGGGGAGCTGTATTCAAAGATCTTTTCCATACCCAGGAGTGCATGTTCAAGTTGGCGTATCCAGTTCTTGAGTCATGACTCCTACATTGAATGGGGCCAATTGCAATGGAACATGTCGGCTTCAGTGTGTTTTAAGATACATTTTAACAACACCTTTGTCAAATGAAAAAAAGGATTGAAGATATCTTGAAAGACGCTAATTCAAATAGAGAGCTTCTTACACACATTAGATAGACACGACCCACATTTTTGGAGTTATTATGAGAAGAGAAAAGATTTTTTTTTAAATTTA